>LPNX010761937.1:292038-321327 GCA_001517045.1 Pseudotsuga menziesii
TTGACTTTCATATTTCAGTAGCTTCTGGAATATCATCATTTCAGTAGCTATCAATTCTTTACTTTTACTATATGAAATTCAAACATTTCACCTAAACAAAACACAATTTTGTTTGATGAAATAATGGTTTTTTAAAAGCTGTTGGGTAGGGGCACAACAGGCCTATAAACAAGGCTTAGTCACCCTTTACATACTGCATGTCTATACAACCAAGGAAAGAGGCAAAAACCTAGTGGGAAAATCCTCCCTTAAACATGGACAGGAAACAAAATTTTGGAAATATTGTTATCAATCATACTTCACCACATGATTAAAAATACACAATAGTGATTTGAGATTACTAAATTTCTTCTCATAGAATACTTTGGTGAATATATCTGCTACTTGCTCCGAAGATGCATAGTAGAGTAGAGCAATGGTAGCATCATGCACAAGCTCCCTGATATAGTGCATATGGATCTCAATGTGCTTAGTTCTCTATATTTTAACTAGATCAATGGAGATTCGAATGGTTCTTTGATTGTCACAATAGATGACTATTGAAAACTCTGATTCAAAATCACATTCTCCAGGTATCCCTTGCAACCACAAACATTGAGTAGCTGCATTCATAACTCATCTATACTCTACCTTTGTAGATGAGAGTGCTATGGAAATCTGCTTCTTACCTGACCAACTGATTGGTCCTTCTGCAAGCATGAACACATATCCTGATGTATACTTTCGATCTGTGTTGTCACCTGCCCAATCACTATCAGTAAATCCAACTAGCTCTAAGTCATATTTTGCTTTATAGAAAATCCAATGAGTCCTTGTTCACTGAACAAAGTTTAGGATCCTCTTGGCTGCTCTCCAATGGATCTCATGAGGCTGATCCATGTATCTTGAAGCCACACTAATTGCATAAGATAATTTAGTTCGAGTATGTGTAAGATAAAGAAAACACCCAATCAACTGCCTATACAGTGTATTATTTACCAAAGGAGAAGAACCTGCTTCCTCAAGCTTAACTCCTGAAAGGAATGGAGTCTTGCTTGGATTTCAATCTTTCATACTGAACTTGTTGAGTAGATCTGAAGCATACTTGGAATGATGAACTTTGATTCCATTTTGGGATTGAGCAATTTCAAGACCCAAGAATTGGCTCAACAATCCCAAATCTATCATGGAAAATGCATGGTTCATTGCATCCTTCAAGGAGGGAATCTCTTTCTTTGAACTTCATGTAATCAAAAGGCCATCCAAATATAAAACAATGATCATTAGATAACCATGAATCAGCTTCAAATAGGCATTCGGATCAGGCTTACATCGAACAAAACTCAGTGACAGTAGAAAGCCATCAATCTTGGCATACCAAGCCATGGGGGCTTGCTTGAGCGTATACAATGATTTCTTTAACCTGCACACTATAGAGGGATTAGAAACAAATCCTTATGGTTGTTGCATATAAATATATTCATTCATATATCCATTTATAAAGGCACATTTCACATCCATGTGATGTACCTCCCATTTCCTTGAAGATGCAATGGCTAGAACTGGCCTTATGGAGTCCATCTTTGCCACTAGTGCAAAGGTATCATTGTAATCAATACCATGTACTTGAGAGTAGCCATTGGATACCAATATTTCCTTATATTTCAAAGGTTAACCATCAGCAGCAATCTTAGTTTTAAAGACCCACTTACACTTTACTAGCTTTCTCCCTGGGGGGAGATCAACTAGTTCCCATGTGTTGTTCTTCTGGAGCGAGCTGAATTCTCCTTTCATGGTTGTTTGCCATCTTGGATCATGTGATGCATATTCATATGTCCGAGGATCATATTCAACCATCAAATAACACTTCTCAGCAAAGAGTGGATCTTTCACACAAAGGGCACTCTCAAATTGAGATCTAGTCCTCCTAGTGTCACTAGGATTCCCAGCTAGTTCCCTAGCTACATGAATGGTCCTTGCTGCACATTTTGTTCTTGTAGGAATGTTAGGATCTGAAATTAAATCATCATTATCAGACATCAGAATCAGCAAACTCATTATTCTCTTCACTTACACTCAGTGGTTGCGGTGGTGAAGAGGACTCTCCAACTTCAACTGCTGCTAAAGGCTCTTCTTCAAACTGAACACTTATTTCAATGAAATATTTGTTAATGCTCAAGTTTATCAGCTTGTACCCTTTTGAATCTTCATAATACCCAACAAATAGGAACTCTTGGCTTTGGGCTTGCAAAGCCTTCCTCTTTTTAGTTGGAATTCTAGCCTAATCCTTTGAGCCAAAAATCCTGAAATGGGTCACATCTGGTTTGTGCCCAATCCAAGCTTCAAAAGGAGTAATACCATAAAGCTACTTATGTGGAACCCTATTTTGGACATAGGATGCACAGTTTATATCCTCGGCCCAAAACTTTGGTGGCAAAGCTTTAGCCTCCATCATGCAAGTTGCCATCTCCTTGAGTGATCTGTTCTTTCTCTCAACAACACCATTTTGTTGTGGTGTGTAAGGAATAGAATACCGAATATGGATACCTGCATCTTTACAATAACAGATGAGCTCATACTTGACATACTGACCACCATTTTCAGATCTGAGTATCTTGAGTCTCCTCCCAGACTAGTTCTCAACCGAGGCTCTGAAGACCTTGAAGATGTCAAAAACTTCAGACTTTTGCTTTAGGAAGTAGACCCAACAATACCTGGAAAACTCACCTTGCATATTTGGATTGACTCATGGACATATGAGGGAATGCACCAGCAATGTCACTGTGTATTATCTCAAGGGGTGCAGAGGTTCTCTCATGACTAGCTCTCTCATATTTGTGCTCTGGGTGTTTTCCTAGGATACAACCTTGACAGACTCCCTTAGAAAACTTGATCTTTGGTAACCCTATGACCATATATTTGTCACTTAAATTAGAAAGAGACTTATAGTTAATATGGCAAAATATCTCATGCTAAAGCTTGCTTACCTCATTAGCATGGGTGAGAAGAGTAGAGGGATTTGAGTATTGTAGAAAATGGGAAAACTTGTATATCTTTGAAGTGTGATCCACAACACCTTTTGCTATGATTTTACCATTCGAAATCTTTGAGATTTCAACTTCATTGGGGGAGAAGATGTCTTTCTTTGGAGACCCGGTGTGAGTCATCTGATACACTAACAATATATTAGAGGCAATACCTAGAACATACAACACATTATTGAAATTACCATGGTCAAGATCAATCCTACCCTTCCCCATACTGTCAGTCAGATAGTTATCTCCCAAAACTATTAGTGGACCTTTTGACATGTCAAGAGAGGAGAAGACCTCCCTTGTCGAAATCATATTTCTAGAAGCTCTAGAATCAATGATGAATCTAGGTGAGCTTGAGGTGCCAACAAGCAAAGCATGTACTCTCTCCTTGTCTTCTAAATTTGATCCTCCTTCCCTCTTCTTTAAGCAATAAAGAAGGGAGATGGTGTTCTTCTCCTGGAGTTGGGTCAACATGTCAATTTGCTTTTTCATACAAGAGCTCTCAGGATGACAGCCCTTATTGCAATATACACACTTGTTCATTTCTCCTTTGTTCTTCTTCTTCTGGAAGTTCTTCTTGGAGCCTAAGGGCTCCTCTTGAGACTTTGACTTGTCTCTCTTTTGCTTAGGTGGCTTTTTATATTTTTTCTTGCTTTTTGAATCCACCTTTGAATCTCCAGCAACCAAATCTTGGTCTTTGGAAGGTTTGATGGTGCCCATAATTACTAATTTATCTTGCTCTTGGGTGAGGGATTCCATGAACTAAACAAGCTTAGGAATATTTCAGGTTCGAGCTGTCAATTTGGTGGCATGGAAGGTCGAAACAAACACTAAATAGTCAGGACCAAGCTTAGATAGTATGTTCAAGACTAGTTTCTCTTCCTTCTTTTCGATCCCACACTATTTTAGCTACAAAACAAGGGCCTTAAACTTGGAAAAGTAGAGTTGCAATGATTTGAAGCTACTGGGACTCAAGGAGATCAATTCATTCTTGATTTGATGTCCTCTCATATCATCTGTCTTTCCAAAAATATCTTTGAGCTTCTCCCAAACCTCATTAGGTGATGTCAATGAATCAAGGTGAAATAGGAGGTCTCTTGAAATGATCAAGCACAAAAGACCATAGGCCTCATCCCTCATGGTGTGCCATTTAATATTATTTGCAGCTGCATTGGGCTCTGCCTCAGTTGCCATGGTAACCCTATAGAGACCTTTCTCTCTCAACAATATCTCCATCTTAGCTTTCCATTCAAAGAGATTGAATGGATTCAACATGATCCTTTGATATTGGTCCATATCTCAACAATTGTGCCCTCCAGTCAGCAGAATGCGCTCCCAGTCAGTGATGTCGAACCTGCAAATAAAATTTGGAAGGAGAGAAATCGATCTACAGAGGCTCTAATACGATTTAAGTTTTGTTGTTACACTAAAACCTGCAAATGTTGATGAACATTTGAAACCCGACACAAGGCCCTATCACTGGGAGTGGTGGTTAGTCCACTTGTTTTATATTCCCAGAGGTGCGGTGGTTATACCATGTGGAGGTTGTACCGATACTCCAACACCCTGCCTCTGGCATAGCTTGGGGGAATTGAACCTGAGACCTATGCTATGATACCATGTGAAAATTGAACCTAAGTGATAGAACAATTACACTCACAAAATTGCTAATCAAACATGCAAAATTCACACAAAAGGAGACTGGAATTGGAGCATAACTTAATCCTGTATTGAAAAAGTGAACATAAGCCAGCCATATTAAGTAATAGGATGCTCAAATATATAATTACATCAGATATTTGAAATCATAAGGTTGCTATTCGATTTGGTCAAAAAGCAGTCTTACTAAAACTAGGAAAATCCCCCATAGGTGCAAGAAAGAATTTCCAAATCTATGAAGATGCTCATGAATTGGCTAAATCAGATAGGACAGCTAATAAGTGATGGAAAGAGATAAGATTCATGCTTTTTTTTGGGATAAAAGGAAGGAGGATGATGTGGGAAAAAAATAAGGCACTTACTCCTAGACTAGTTTTTCCTTTTTGCCTTAAAACTGCTATAAAGCAAGGCAGCTTTCAGAAAAAGCATAATTGCACTTTTACAAACTAGGAATAAAAGCATACATGCTAAAAAATGTTTCCAGGATGATTCCAAAGTGTTCCATGAACCATTTTTAGCAAGTGTTGACTTCTAGGTGCATGTGGAAGCCAACTAGCATAGTGAGGAATCTAGGAATAAGACAAAAATGATTAATTAATGTCAAATATGGGTAACTATGGGTTGATTACTCTAACACCAACATGGTGGTTTGATAGTCTGTCTATCGATATTACAAAGTAGCATTAATTCGGAGTATATTTTTGGATATATCATTGACTGTGGAAGTTTCCTGCAACATGTTTAAGGGAACCATTTTTTTGGTAGGATTGTGGGGGCAGTTTCTGTATAAATGAGGTCCATTGCAACCCCAACATTTGATTTCTTTTTTGTTGTTATTCCCTCCACTACTAACAATCCTTGCACCTTTTAATCCATTATTTGTGTTTGAACCTGACCTATTATAATTGTTATATCTATAAATCCTTGTTCCTTTCCTAAAAGAGGCAGGTTTAAATCCCTTCTTGCATTGATCCCTCTTTTCATTCTTTTTGTTTTTCCAATTCCTGCTTAGTTCAGATCTTTGTTTAAATAAAATGTAGCATAGTTTAGCCTTCCTAATTGCTTCCTCCGTAATCTTGGGCATGTCAAACTCAATTTTATTCTTGTAGGCCAGAGGTAGACAATTGATAAACCGATATACTTGTTCCTTTTCATCCTTCAGATATGGTACATATGATGTTGTAAATAAACAAATTTTGTTACAAACTCCTCCATAGTTGATTGCCCCAACCTCAGGTCATTAAATTCTTTGTCTTTTTCATCAGAGTATCGCTCTGACATGTATTTCTTTTTAAATAGTTTTAAAAAAAGCTTCCAACTTAACTCCTTACTGCGTATGTTATTTACGCTTTTAGCTTCCTGCCACCACAGAGTAGCTTTCCATTCAATTGGAAAATAACTAAACGTGCACTCAAGTTATCATCATAACTGTATACTTGAAAATATCACTTTATAATTAATAACCAAGCTTCCATAACCTCTTCAAATTCCCCATCGAACATTAGAGGTCTTAATTTCTTAAATTCCCCTTGTAGTTCCATGGATATTCCTCTTTGTTTCTTATATTTTGTTTCATCGTCTTTCTTTAATTCTTTGGAGATCATTCAAATATTTTTTGTGGTTTCTTCACTACTGCAAATTTTTGTATTTTCCTTTCTTTTCTTCCCCGTACTACAAGAGTTTTGGCTGTTATTTTTCTGTAGTGCTTGGTCTGTTAAACATTTTAAAATTAATTCATTGATCTCTTCCTCATCTGATTTAGCATTCATTAGTTTAACATTATCCGCCTTAAGGCTATCTATGACAGCCTTCAAACTTATCATAGTTTCTAACATTTCTAATTCTATTTCAGCATTACATTTTGACTCCAATTCGACATATAAACTTTCATTTTCCAATACTGGCATACCTTGAGGTATTGGTACTTCTTAGATGATTTGTTCTGGTTTAGCCATTGTTGATTCTGTGTGCAACAAGTATTGTTATTTGTTAATTTTCTAAAAGTATATAATTTATCATTTAGCTAAAGAGATTATATGTTTAAATATACAAGTGATGAGCCATAAGGTTGGAGCGTTATAACCACGCTCTGATACCATTTGTAACAAACCTAATAATTATCGTTACATGGACATTACATGGATTATATAAATAAATAAAGAACAAATTATAATGTTAATAAATATAGATTACAATGGTGATTTCTATTTAGATTTCAAAACAACTTACCTGGCTTCTCACCTTTAATAAGAATCTGGGGGTAAAATTTTGTGGCTTACTTATATTTTAAGCTAATGCCCTCTCATGTGACCACAATTCCCTCCAAACCCTACACGATTGGTGAGGTCAACGGATTTCATTAATCTCGACCAAGGAGGGATATCAACTTAATAGGATGGCATTTATTATAGTACGTAAATATGCTACGTAGAAGTTCATTCCGCGTTTTGGAAAATCTTTATTGCTGGATGGTAATACAGGTCTATACAAGCCTCGGAATTGGTGCCACCTGGGTATCTTCATCGATTTAGTGGAAACAATAGCTAATCTATCATTTTGGTTTATCCCATCGACTATTTTTTACAAAGCCTTGACACGGCCATGGCTTGGACCGTATTTTTTTACCAGTGAAGTAATTCATGGGTACATTACGACGAAGAGTTAGAATGTATGTATTCACCGGTGAAGAGTTGTATAAGGTCGTTGTAATGTCCATATCCAAAGGCGTGAATGAACAGTCGACTTGGTTTGTAGGTGGCATGGCTATACACAGTCATCTAGAAATTATTCACATTTACAGCCAAGAGGTAATTATTTTTCTTTCCATAGTTTCTCTTTCTTCTTTTTTATGCTTCATACTTCATTTTTCTATCAATGGATAATCTACTAACCCTTACACATTTTCTTGCAGGTGTTTCTCGCGGCAGCTAGGAAAAGGGTAGGTATTTTGTGCGTGTCTTTTACTTGGTAAGCCCTTATACTTGGCTCCCTATGTGGTTATACTGGTGATGGTGTAGTATAATGAACATTTCTTCCTTCCAAATAATCTTCTATGGTTTTTTCATTCTCGAATACACAGGTTGGTTAAGAGTGAAATGTCGGGTTTTAAACCCTATTTTTGTTTACTTAATAATGGCTATTATGTTAATAAAAACATCTTATAGATGTTATGTATTTATAAATACTTACATAATTTGTTAGATTGTGAATGAGCCTCTGTATAAGACTTTGGAAGAGTATTTAATTGCTCAATTTTTCAATTCTTATTCACTATTATCAGGCTTACGCCTCTCTTATATTTTTGACGAAAAACGAGAAAGGGATTATCAATTTTCTCTGTGCTCAATCTTTTTTTTTACAAAGTAAAAGGGCGAGTACCGTATAGTAACTTTACTACTCTTTAAGAGTAAAAAAACGATATTTGAAACATGAATAATCATTATAATTGTTAATGAAATGTATTAGGGTTCATTTTTATATCCCGTGAAACGATTATTCCATATTGTCGACTAATTTTTATTAATGTTCATTTGTTACCATTTCTAAAAGAATTTTGGTTGTTTTTAAAAGAAAATATATAGATGTTTATTTCGATAGTATTCTTTAATCCAACCATTTGATAGTCTTGTACTAGGGTTTTTATAGAATGGTTTAACACAACATGTCGATAATAATTCTTTTTAGAATTGCAACTTATCCAAGGGTAACTCAAGAATACAACATTTTCGTCGGTAATTCGTTAATATAAAAGATATATATAACCAATAGTGAATACATCTACAACAATTTACAATTCTTTAACAAAAATTGCTTATACATAGTGAATGCAAATAATATAAATAACCAATTTAGTAAATATACTAAATTAGGTTTACGATGAGCATATCTAAATATATTTTGGAACTAGAAGCTGAACAACCATGCTCCGCCCGACCTTAGGAATGTCAAAATATATTTCAATATGCAAGGCTCCTACCCCCTTTCCCAGAACCACAATTTATGTTTTCACTTCCTATGTTTTCCAAGTCGCCACCAGTCGATTAGTAGGAATTTGTTACTCACAGAACCTAGCACTCTTCTATAGTTCTCACTGAGAGTTCTATGTTCTAGATCCTTATCACTCTTCAGTGTTCTCTGGCAGCTCTGTGCTCTCTCTAATGTCTTAATCGGAGCCTACACTTTCTAGTGTTCTTTCGTGACTCTTTTTTCAGACTTTCCATCTTGATATTTTCTCTCTTTCTGAATGCATTCAGTTTCTTTACTAGGGATTTATTAGCTAATAACTAACTCCCTATAAGACTGGCCACTTGTCTTCTAAAAGATAGTTGAGTATTCAGTTATAAACACAAACTTAGGTTCCATCAATTAATTGCATGGTTGTCCAACTACCGTATCCAAACATTTATACAACTTTTCCTTAAAATAATACTTCTACATTATTTATTAGTTTATCTCAAAATCAACATTAAACAAAATTAAGGGGTATTACATAGTTGAACATTAATCATTTTTACACTAGAATGTCTACACAAATTTATCACAAAAGAATATTAGTTTTAGTGTTTTGATTTACATCACCCTCATAAAATTAATTTTTTATTAACATTAATCTAATTATATGAATTATGATCCAAATTTATAACATAAAAAAAACATAAATAAAATAGTTAAATGATTAAAAAATAATTACTATTTGTTAATATAGATTAGTGAATATTCTTATAGATATTAGTTATTATAATATTATCATTTTCAATATAACTTTTTGTCTGAAAGTTCTAAAACTGGTATTTTTAATTAGTGGCATTATTCATAAACAAGAATTCCATTCCCTTAAACATTAAACTTTAAAATTGTATGTACTCATATTCACGGGATAATTTACATTAATGTTTTTCATATAAAAATAAAAAATAACACCAAACAAATTTATGATTCAAGGTATTTACTAGATTAAATAAGTGCCAATCTTTTAGTATTTTTCCTAAACTCAACAAGACAAGTAATATATTGTGGGAAAATATACTATTGTAAAAATATAGCTTGCAGTATTGCATAGATAATAATAAGTTAAAGATGGCTCTCACACATGATAGACTATAATGAGAAATATGATTGAATAATCACTACATACACAAAATGATTAATATTCAGGTACGCTCTCCATCGAAACAAGGGTTTGAAGCTTACTACGGGTTCAATATTTGTAGTGGTCACCAACCTCCTTTTGGTACTATCGAAATCCATTTGCCGAGCCATAGACTATAAGCATCATAGTTGGTCTGCACGCACTACAAGGATTTTGTATCCTCAAGTATTTGATCACCATTATAAGGAGAACAAGACATGGATCCACTACATCCATCATGGATTCAATACATCCATACATGGATCCACTACATCCATTGGTCTACAACATTTTCAACAATTTTGTAGGGTGTCCATGCTACCCAGGGAGGTTCTGCAACCTCTACAACAACCTAAGCTGCTCTACAAACCCTTGGCATCCTTCATGGCCATTTACACTCTTAGATCAAGCATTATTTCATCCTCATATGGCAATGGAACAAATAAAATTCATTTTAGTAGGCATATAAGAGCTTTGGCGACCTCATTTAATCCCTTTCTCAAACTATCTTTTGGTATATGACAGCTATAGAAGCTCACTGATAGACAGACTTGAGGTCAACACATCTTTGCAAAAACCAAACATATGTTGAGACTTGCACTGATTATTTCAAAGGCTCTTCCATAGCTCATTGGAAAGATAATTTCATTAGCTAAAATGGGTATTTCACGGTTTTTCATTTTCCTTCGTAGTTTATGAGATACACTTATTTGCAGTAACATATGTCTGTACATAGTGTGGCCTCATGTACAAAAAAATTAAACAAGTTTCATGGAATCCACAAAACATATCAGAGTCTCTTCCATATCTCATTGGAAATATATTTCCGTAAGCTAAAATGGGTATTTCGCGGTTTTTCATTTTCCTTCCTAGTTTATGTGATACACTTGTTTGAAGCAACATGTGTATGTACATAGTATGGTCTCACGTACAATAACTTTAAAAAAGTGCCACAGATTCCACATAACATATCAAAGACTATACCATAGCTCATTAAGAAGGTATTTTCGTAAGATAAAATTATTATTTCATGGTTTTTCATTTGACTTCTTGTTTTGAGATATATAATTGATTGAAGCAATGCATGTTTGAAAAATAGTGTAGGTGCATCCCCTGAACTTCAACAAATATTTTCTCACTCCTTGGTCCACCACAAAGAAAGAACATTATATGGATAGAAAGGTCTCTTCGAGATCTAAAATGGGTCTTCAACAGAATTCAATTTCATCACATGTAGCCGAAACTATGAATGGATTTGCAGCAAGACATCAACTACACCAAATATCATGAATTTCTCAATTTTTAAAATTTTATTAAATCCTATTGTAATTACGGTCATGGGTCAACCACACAAAACTCACATTTTTGTATTGTAATCATGGTTATGATTCAACCACACAAAATCCACAATTATGGTTATGGGTCACCACACAAAACCCATGGTTAAGGGTCAACCACACAAAACCCACGGTTATGTATTGTAATCATGGTTAGGGGTCAGCCACAAAAAACCCACGGTTATGGGTTAGTCACACAAAACCCACAGTTATGGGTCAGCCACACTAAACCTTGGTTATAGGTCAACCAAACCAAACCTGCAGTCTTGGTTATGGTTATGGGTTAGCTACACAAAACACACGGTTACGGGTCAACCACACCAAACTTGTAGTCATGGTTATGGTTATGGGTTAGATACACAAAACACACGGTTACAGGTCAACCACCCAAAATCCATGGTTATGGGTCAACCACACAAAACCCATGGTCATGGTTATGGTTATGGGACAACCACACAAAACCCATAGTTATGGGTTAACCACAAAAAACCCTTCTCTTCATTGACCACTAGCAAATTGTAATCATGGGTATCTTTTTAGCATGAAATGATGGGGACCTCATTTTCTAAGAGGTGAGGAATTATCTAAATTTTAGGAGGCATATGGTATAAATTCAGATGTATAAGTTGTAAAAGAATTAAATGGAGAGATCACCCTATTCCATCCATTATAAAAACACTAAATCGAGAGGCCACCCTCTCTCATCCATGGTATTTGGCAGCACATGGTTTTGTTCCATGGTATGCCAACAAGGCACATTGTTCATGGTTTTGTTCCATGGCATGGCCCCAAGGCATATTGTTCATGGTATTTGGTATCCCATGGTTTTGTTCCATGGTATAGCCCCAAGCCACATTGTAATAATGTTATAAAAATGATCTATGCCTTCTCAATAAAGCATTCAATGATTTTTGGCATCCTACATTTCTCTTATTCTATTGAGTTATTGGGTTATTGGTTCTGAGTTCTTTTCTTCCTATAGTTTGAGAGGTGATGCTCAAAGAACCCTCTTTGAGCCTCACCCGTCCATGTGACCTATATACTCTATGTTTCTATGTCTAGGCTATTCACATCCTATATCTCACTAATGTGTCCTTCTCACAGTGGGTCCATTATGCTATCTCTCCTCCTTTCTCGGAATCCAAGCCTTCGAGTCTCATCCCCCAATATCTGTATCAAATAGATATTCATATAGAGATAACTTAGATCAACATCATGGCATACGATTTAAGTCTCGAAGTTTAGATACTGTACAAGGATAACTATTCCATTTAGCAATATTTATTTTAACCCCAACTTTTGACCTAACCTTAAAATCCTCCATAGTGAGCATACAAAAGCATTAGTTATAGAACTAAAAAACAAAAAACCAAACATGGAAATGCACTACACAATCAACTAACTTGAACAAAACATATTTACTCCTTTCAAATTTGTCATTCTCAAGTGTTGTTCTGCACAAAGGTGGTTTTGAGGGTAATAGTAAAGTAAAACTCCTTTCAAATATGTCATTCTCAATTATTGTTCCACAAAAATGTGGTTTTGAGGGGAATAGTAAACTAAAAGGGATAAATATTCTATAATTTTTACTTTGTACTCTTTGTCATCATCAAAATGTGGCCAACCAGTCTTTGCCAAAACTGCAATTTTGGATTGATGAAATTGTTGTTTTTAATGGAAAAATGGATTCAATACCTTCCCATTCCATCAATCCAAAATAATTCCTACCACATTTTATGCTAAACATACCAGTTTCCTTGTCATTAGTTTAGGCAGACCATAGCAAGTCAAAGGATTACACTAAAACATAAATATAGAAATGATGTATAATTTACATTCGTAATGTGATAGATATCCCAGAAAACAACATGAAAAATACATTTTAGTTTGTGAATACCTATTAATTTTCTTTCAATCGCTCCTAAATGACAAATGAAATGCCACAAAACTACAAGTAGATTTTATGTCCTAAGCAAAGCCACTCTGACTCTAAACAATAAGTAAGAGTTGTTATTGTTTCTCAAGCCAAAAATACATATAAGAGTTTGTAGAATGAAATGTTGTTAATTTATTTAGAAAGTGATTATATTGAAATATTCAAGAAAGAGAAGAATATCAAAGTTTTATTGATAGAAAATAACCACTCTATGATTTCAAAACTAATTCCATGAAAGAAAGGCAAGAAAGGGTAGTTCTTAGAAAAAACACAAAAGAAGATCCCATTAAATCCATGGAAAATTGATTGAAAACAATATCCATATGCCTCTATTGGAAGCTCTTCCATGTCTGTGACTATGAGGCATAAGGACCTATTGTAATCTCTTGGGAACATGGGTCTAGATGTACAGAAGAAGATGAAGAAGCATGAACAAAACCCCATTTAAAGCACAAACCCTAATGAAAATGATTTTGATTGAATCTCCCAATGTTGTACACAAAGATGTTGTAAATACCTTGCTTGAACCTGAAATCCAATTGAATCCCAAAATGGACTCTTTTCAAGAGCTTGTCATGAAGCACAAACACTCTAAATACTTTTATTTAGAACGTGTAATCACTATTGAAATTGAGAATTTCGTATGTGCTTTCTTTTGGATCTCAAAATCATGGTTGATGTTGTAATACATAAATTCGTCCATTGTAATGGCTACTTAAGCTTAAAGTACCTTAAAATGGAGCCTAAAAGTGCAAATGAAGGAATTTTTTTTGAATCGCCTACTTCAGAGCTAAAAACCGCTATTGAAGTTCAAAATTCCATACCTTCTTCTAATGCAACAAACTTTTGGAAAAAATACAAATCAAGCCATGGATCTATCGGTATTGTGTTGTGTCGAAGGAAAAAAAAAGCATTTACAAGTTCAAATAGTGGGATTAGTGGGTATTATCACAAATACCAATCAATGTATGTGCAATGCTTGCATGGCCACAAAATTGGACTGTGTTGGACATCACTGTCAACATATGCTTACCTAGACCTAGAACTTCCTTGGAATTCTTGAGGATATCTTGCAACAATCAAGTACAAATCTCCAACACATACAAATATTCATACTCTATGCGCTTGCTGTAATATTATGGTATGAAAAAATCTTGCAGAACAGGCGAAATGAATGATGATTGTGGGAGGGTAGAACCTTGGTGAATTTGGTGGAGGACAAAATGAACATGGCCTAAAACAAACAATTTGGCAGAGGACAAAATGAACATGCCTAGAACAAACACATGGCAAGGTTGTTGGGACACAATGCTAATCTATTGGATGGAGAGATGAGGAATCCTAGAATAGTGCTAAGAGACCTAATCTCATTAAGAAAATACATTCGACGTAAAAAATAATATAATAATAATATACAACAACTTAAATCCAAGTTAATCCTAATGTGCACATTATTATTTTTTAATATATAATGTCCAATCTATGTCTATAATTTTGTTGGGATGAAATACACATATTTGTAGTGCTCAGCCTGCCCGACAGAGCACCGAGTCAAAATTATGTCAGCTCTTTCTTATGAAATGAGCAAGTCCTTTAAATAAAAATAAAGAAATGGTATTTTGAGGTTTCTATGAGTCTCTAGGTGTTTGTTTACCTCTAAGTTTGTTTACCTCTAATTCTTGTCACTATTTTCTATTTGAGAGTACTTAGTAGTAAAAAAAAAATTAGATTTTAATACAGGAATTTACCAGCAGTTATCAATTTGGCTATTAACTATTTATATCATAATGACATTTAATCTTATTCTAATTTCCAAGCATGTTTATTTGTTTATCTTTGCACTACTATTCATGAGAGGGTAATACAAAAAAATACCTGGAACTTATGCAAGCTGAAGATAGTTTCCTTGCTCCGGTAGCTTTGCCCCTCGCTGGTCCAAGCCTTGTTTCCAAACTAGATGATCCACCCTACTGACCAGCGCTGATCATGTTGGCCCTAGGAAACCAATGGTTTTCCTAGCCCCCGGTCCCACGTACCAATAAACCCGATAGCATCTTCCTTCTCTTTCGACTATAATTTTTGACTCTTGAGTTAACCCCCTCCTATGTTACAACACTCTCTTTTCTCTTTTCTCAAAAATTTTCCCAAAGTACTCTCCAAAATCACCATGTCCCCCCCAAACCCTTCGATTCCCCTTCCTTATACATCCTTCCATCCTCCTTTCTTCCACTCCTTCTCCCCTCTTCCACTACCTCATTCATATTAAATATATTAAGTATTATTTATTTATTTCTTGGGCAGTCTAGTATTAATAAAACTAGTTTAGTTTATTTAAGGAATGAGCTGTACATTAATTAATATTCTCAAATTGTCCACTTCATTACCCTTCACGAGACGATGGACAATTATTGAATAGTTATCCCATTAAATTAAATATTTATTTAGCATAGTCGACTAAAATAAATGACACTAACATTATTTGTTTAATTATTAGTTTTAATGGTAATATAATGGTAATAACAGTATCATAAATGATTATTTGTTATTAATAACATAATAATAATTACTACTAATTATTATTATTAGTAATAATAATGATTAATATTAATAATCAATAATAATAATTAATGATAGTATTATTATTAATTGATTGTAATAATAACATTGACATGTATCTGTTTATTGCTAAGTACCCTGACGCTAATCCATTACACTGTTTCTTAATAAACAAGGTACATTTACTGGTTTAAATAAATCACAATTACTAGTTAACCCATACAACTATCCAAGGTTAATGTTTGTCAATGATATTTCATAGTGACAATAATTCTCTTAATTGTTTTATACAATTAACAAATAGTTTTGTTGACTTATTCATACACATGCCCTAACAACTAAACATCCATTATATGAATTGATCAATACACAAATATCTGGTTGCTTATTACAACTTATATGATTATCTAACATATTACGTATTTGTATATTGATACTAGCATGCATGTGCAAGGTGTGCATGCATGGCCAGTATATGCACAGACTGCACACGTACTATAACCACACCGCCTAAATTATAGCTTATACTAATAATATTTCATGCAAATAGGAAAAGTATACAAATATAATATTATTGCTTTAATATTATGAGTTATTTAACATTTATGTTCTTATTAATTGGTCAACCAAGATGGGTACCTACCATCACTAATTCAGTATCATAAAACATCCAACCCCCAACAATACTAACTAACATGTCCTCTCATCCTAACCTACGTCCGCATCCTCCCTTTCCTTCCTCTGCTAGTAAAAAGTGGATGCCAGCTGTACTGGCCTTCCCACACAGAACCTGAGAGTGGTAGCATCGTCTAACTAGCGGACCTAGCCTCTCCTAGTAGGCATCCGTCCATCTTCATCACAACAACTTGGGGAGCGTGTCTCAACACTGCCCTCCCATGACCTCGGGTATCATAGTGACATAGGGTGGGAAATACATGGCATCCCTCTCAACATACTGGGTCTATACCCCATCAAACCATACTGTGCTACTATCAAGGTTATTGGTACGTGTCATCGTATCATCGCTTTGGAAATCAAGGCTCTCTTCAAGATATGTATTACATCATACTTCACATCACATACCCGACTATCACATATCCCCTGTACCCTATGGGTTAGCACTATGAAAACATACATTCATAACAATATTAAATTGATAGCTGATCTATATTATCAACATTATTTCCTTTCATTGCATAAAATCATTAAATCGATCGCATCATGGGTGGGTATCTATGTACCACATCATACACATCACAATATATGTTTTCATTATGAAATAAAGGAATCTGATGATGACTACAACATAGTAATCGCATAAGCATAGTAACATCATAAAAATGATAACATCATAACATCATAATCAGAGCATCTACATAAGCATGTTAATCATCATAACATCATAATCAAAGCATCGATATAAGCATGATAACATCATAATATCATAATTTGAGCATAAGCATGATAACATCATAACATCATAATCAATATATAATCACGTCTAACATGCCAAAATATAGTTTACTTAGTATACCTGAGTCCACAAATAATAAGCAAATATAGTGTAATAAGTCTGATTGATAAACATGCCTAGATCAAAATATGGGGCGTTACATTGGTTTCCCAAGGCCAACAGGATTAGCACTGGTCGGCAGGGTGGATCATCTGGTTTGGAAATAAGGCTCGGACCAGTGAGGGGCAAAGCGAAAAGAGCAAGGAAACTATCTCCAGCTTGCATAAGTTCCAGGTATTTTTATGTATTACCCTCTCGTGAATAGTAGTGCAAAGATAAACAAATAAACATGCTTGGAAATTAGAATAAGATTAAATGCCATTATGTTGTAAATAGTTAATAGCCAAATTGCTAACTGCTGGTAAACTCTTGCGTTAAAAACTAAATTTTATTTTTACTACTAAGTACTCTCAAATAGAAAATACTCACGAGAATTAGAGGTAAAAAAACTTAGAGGTAAACAAACACCGAGAGACTCATAGAAACCTCAAAATATCATTTCTTTTTTTATTTATTTAAAGGAATTGCTCATTTCAGAAGAAAGAGCTTACATATCTTTGACTCAGTGCTCTGGTTTTTGCTGCAGAGCACCGAGTTGACTACCTGGCTATGTAGTAAGATCATTTTAAGCTAATTTTTGCAAATTTCAATTAAAGAAAAAAAATTAAGGTGTTTGATATATTTTCTCATAGTTTATTTAGGTCTATCAATTTTTCTTATTCTAGTCATTTTCAGCATACCATTTTCAACATAAGCACAGATAAGAAAAGATTTTTATATTAAATAGCAAGATGTGCATATTTCCGCATAAGTTAGAATAAGTTAGAATAGGATAAACAAGAAAAATACCTAATGCTAGTAGATGGTAGATAGCCTCCGTTGATCCAGTAGAATCTTTTGACTTAGCTTCCCTCGTACTTAGCAACCAACTTAGCAACCAACTGGATAAACCACCCTGTCGAGCAGCTATGATCCTACTGGCCCTATGAAATAAAAAGACTTCCTAGCCCCTAAACCTAGAAACCGATAATACCAATAACAACTTTCATGTTCTATTTCCTTGTACCAGAGTTTTCCCCTTCCTCTTTTCAGCAAGGTTTTCCCCTTCCCTTTCAAATATCTTTTTCCCAAAACCCATATCAAAGGTCCCCCCAACTCCTCCCTCCAACCTTCCCTATATACTCATATTCCTTCCCCTTCCTTCATCCTTACTCCACCGACTTCCAACTCCTTTCTTAAAACCCTAAGGATCATTTGTTATGTTCATAAATTAAAATACTAATTAAGTATAATTCTTACATTTGTTTTTATCTTGACTCACTAAATGATATTAATTCAAGTCAGAAGATATTTAATTATTCTAGGGAGGGTCACCAAATGGTTTTTACGAGGTTTATTTAATGAGTGATAGTATTAGTCATCATTTTGTATTAAGTTTTTTTTAATAAAGTAATATATACTCGTTGACTTTTCCCAATCTTGGATAAAATCTATCTTAACTATTTACCAACCAAATCTAATTCGGCAATAATTTCTTATCTTGTAGTGGAAGTCTAATTGCATCGAAGTAATAAATAATATTAAATTATACAAATTACATTTTATTTGGTTATACATGATAATAATATATATTTATATTATTTAACATGTAAAACAATTTGGACAATCAAATAGGTTTTTATTATTATAATCTATGAAGCTCAGGTGTATTTGACAATGGTTATAATTATTATCAATCTCATTATTGAACTAATAATAATAAATATAACAATAACAATTATTAATAGTAATGGTTAATAATAACATCAATACTTATTTATTTAATCGATAAGTAGTTAAGTATAAGCCTAGTATTCTTGTATTAAAACAAGGTACCCTTAATCTGGAAATTAATCATGCTTAACAGTTAGACAATACACTTATTTACTGTTAGTGTTCTATCTGTGACACCTCTATTGGTGGCACTTAATAGACTATTTATTATAATGGTCACATACAATTTACGGTACACTAAATGACTAGTTTAATACGTACCAAACAAATCTTAACTTCCATTACCAATGTATAATAACTTACTATTTTGTAACAACTTACACAATTATTTAACCTTGCGAACGCTTGTATAGCGATGCTAGTCTATATACGCAATGCCTGCATGCGTGGCCAACACATGCACAGATCACATATATACTATAAGTAACCATATCTTGCCTATGCATATCTACTAATTAACAATAGCAATAAAGACATAATAGTGATAGATACTTTAACAAAATCAAATTATCAATATGAGTTATTTAATGGTTTACATAATTAACACTCAACATCATTATACTTAGATTTACAATAATCAATTAATCAATTACATTCAAGGGAGGGATACCTACTACCACTACATACTGTCATAGAACCCCCAATCCTCCACAATACTAGCTAACATATCCTCCCATCCTATCCTACTTTTGCATCCTCCCTATCCTTCATCTACTAGTACCGATGTGGTGCTGACTTCACTGACCCGGACCCATATAGAAACTGAGAGTGTTGGCGTTGGCTAAACAACAAACCCAACCCCTCGTAGCAGGCATCTGACCATTGTCATCACACGTCTAGGGTAGCGTGTCTCAACACAGCCCTCCCATGACCTCAAGTATCATAAGAACTATAGGGTGGGAAATACCTCCATCCCTCTCAACATACTTGGTTTATACCCTGTCAAAATCATAATATGTTGTTATTGAGATTATCAGTTTGTGTCATCATATTACCCTATTGATTGCTAAGATTTATTGCTTAACATAGACTTATTCCTCATATCATATTCGTATCTCGCTATCTCATAGCCCCTGTATCCTGCAGATTAGTATTTTGAAACCATACATTTCTAACAATTGATCCATATCATCAACATTCATTCATTTCATCACATAACATCATTAAATCATTCACATTGTAGGTTGGTATCCGCATACCGCATCACATTTCATTAAGGGAAATGACTAAATGTACATTGTCATTATGAAAGAAATAAATCCCATGATAACTACAACATCAAAATCACATAATCATAGTAAATGATAACTACGACATCAAAACACATAATCATAGTAAAATTTCATAACAATGTAACATCATCACATCATACTCGTAGTATCTACATAAGCTAGTAACATTATCAATATAGTAGTAACATATAATCAAGTCTAATGTGCCAAAATATAGTTTACTCGGTGTAGTTGAGTCCAACAGATAATAAGCAAAACAAAATGCAATGTGTATTCCGGTAAACATGCCTAGTCAAAATATGGAGCGTTACATACACCCACCCTTTGGGAAACTTTGTCCCGAAGTTATGACCAATATAGTAAGGGGAAGAAGTGTAAAGTTAAATTACACTTTATATATGATGATGTTAAATATGTTGTTGTTGATGATGATGGTTAGACCAATTTGATCTACCAAACCTCAAGAGAAAAAATGAATTATTTGGATTTTTGTAAAATTTTATTCCTATGCTCAAAGAGCTTGGAAAGAAGCGTTCCTAGAAAGAGCTTAGGTCTCCATAGTTTTTACAAGTTAGAAAGTTAGGGAGGTTTGTATTGTAGCAAATATTATGAAATTGAGATCTAATGTGGGTATACACAGGACATTTAGAAGAAAATGACCTTCATCCTCAATGTTTATAATGTCACAAAGCTGGAAAATCCTTTCCATCCATGGTGTTTTAGGAGTTCTCTAGCATCCTATTTCACTATGAAGCTCATGAGAGTTTGTTCTTATCTTGGCTCTATTGATTTTCTTCTTCATACTAGCTGCACCGAGAGTAGCAAGGTGATTACAACCCACTTTGGGGGAGATGTGTAACGTTACATGCATCAAACTAACATTATGTGCACTGAGAGTAACAAGGTGCTTACAATTCACTATGTGGGATATATTTAACGTTACAGGTAAAGAACTCACTTTATGTACCAAAAATAAAAAGTAATTAATTTTTTTATGTCAACTCATAAAAAATAAAAGAAAACCTAATAAAAAATAATTAAAAATCCATATTCACTCATAAAAAATGTAAATCCAAATAAAATGTCATTAAAAATAACACCTCAAAGAATGGGATGCCTACGGATGCTTGATAGATCCTTGTTAAGATAGATCTAAGCTCGTTAAAACAAAGAAAGCATTTTGGATTATATATATACGTGTTAATTTTGATTTATGTTAAAGTATTGAGAAAAAATAATTTTTTTTTCAACACTTCTAATTTATACTTTTTTTTTCAAAATAATTTGAATTTTAAAAATATTGATTTATAGATAAATCTAAATTTAAATTAATTAACCATTTCTATAACTAAGATATTATTATAAATTTATAGTATAATTTTTATTATTATTAATTTTAATATTAGTTTTTACAAATTGAAATTAAAACTTATTTTACTTTATATACTATTATATTAATATTACTAATAAGTTGAACATGATTTTCATAGGATACTATAACTTATTGGGAGTAAGTTAAAGTTTAGATGCTTTGCACTCAGGTGATTTATTGTTGAAATTGCAAGTTTTATTGTTAAAATTGCAATTTTGATTGCAAAATGGATTAAGCTTCCTAAATTACCCTTGGGCATCTCGACTATGCAATTTCAACAACTATTTTAATATATATTGAATTTGTTTTCATATTAATACTCATCTTTCATATAATTAATAATTAATAAAAAATTTATGTTTCATTTTCAAGATCCAACAAAATTCTTCATAATCTACAAATTCTAGGATTTGGGCTGAACACGGCTGATTTTTTAGGCACTATTTTGATAAAATCTGGTCGAATGTTTTTAAAATCCAGGTTGTAATTGACAAGTTTTGGAATTTTGGGTCTCAATGAATTTTTAAAGATGTTGACTCCAGTTTTACTATCAAAATTAAGATTAAAATATATTTACATTCCTATTAAAAAAATTCCTCTCATCCAAATAATCAAAATTTTAAACATCTCCATAAAATTCCATCCAACCACCCTAAAGAATCACGATCCTTACTCATAACGAACAAGAAGTTATGATCTTAATCTGTGTAGATTGAAGGAGAAAGTTTGAACAGTTATGTGATTAAATATGAATTTGATATCAATGTGATAGGGATATAATAATAATGAATAAATGTTTGTTTTTTCTAAAATAAATTATTATTTAATTTTCAATTAATTATAAAGTTACGTTTGTTTTTCCAAAATGAATTATTCAATTTTCAATTAATTATAAAGTTAATGGTTATTAGTTGTTTATGTGTAGTTTAAAAATTTTAAGATTTAAATTTTTTTTAATAGGATTTTGATAAAATTTGATTAGAACTTTTAAAAATCCAAATTATAATGGTCAAGTTTTGGAATTTTGGGTGTCTCAAGGATTTTTGAGAATGTTGAATCCATTTTTATTATCAAAATTCAGATTTTACAAAATAAAAAACACCCGATTTTGAAGAAAAAAAGTCTGGAATTTTTAGACATTTCGGTTGTTATTTGCTAATGCAACTTAACTCTTTTTTTACAAAGAAAAATGTTGTTTCTTGATATTCTAAACAAGAATCAAAGAAAACATACAAGTATCTCATTCTCTTATTGGGCCTAAGAGATGCATTCTACATACCAATAAGAGAGATGTGTAACTCCTTTGGTGCTCATCCTGTAGCTGATATTGGGTGCTCATCCTATAGCTGATAGCTATCCTTTATAAAAAGTAATATTTAATACTATAAAAAATAACATGTCAACTTATTTAGAATCATATATGTCAACTCAATTTAGATTTTGAAGGGTTCTCTTCATCAAACCCTGGAACCCCATTAGGGCCGGTTTTCCAACAAGTTGAGTTTGATAATAGCAGTAACAGCTATGGGAATCAAGGAATCAGCTCTGAAGATTTTGTAACTGAGCTTTCTTGTTCCTGTGATGTGGGTTATGATGAATTGTCGAGGCAAAATGTTGTGTTGTTCTTAGGCAATGGAGTCCAGGACTGTGATTTGGGAAACCAGTCAGATGGGCAGAATGCCTCAGAGTTTACTCAGACCGGTATTGATGATAAAGTTATGAGGCCAGAAGGCCCAGCGATTGAGTTATCAGATTTCAATGATATGGGTGAATTGGCAGAGCATCTCACAGAAGATGGGCACCATCACAATCACAAAGTTGCAGAGTCAGAGGAACCGTCAGATATGGGGATTGCACTGGGACATGAGTTCGGTAGCAATGTCATTAAGGGTCTGGAAAGTGTGGGACTCCATGGGCATCCATCCGATGCATACGCCGAGTCTTCGACTGTTGGGATCAGTGAGCATGCTGATTGTGGAATAGCTACGGTTTGTTCTAAGAAACCCTTGGATGGACAAATTATACGGCTGCCGGAGCTTGACAACATGACCAACCATGAGAAGACGGAATGTCTGAGCCTGATAAGCCTTTTGACCACTGCATCATCTTCTGTGGATAACATTTGTGATGAATTGCCCGGCGATGTATTGGAAGAAGGGATAACATCTCCAATTGATTGTGAGAGGCAGTTATTGGATGGCTCCTTGAAGTCTTTCAGTATTAAAACTAGGGATCATGATGGTTATCAAATAGCTGCAGATTCTGAAAAGTCATTAGATGGACAAATTGTTCTGCAACCAGAGCTTGGCGACATTGTCAACAATGAGAAGATGGAAGGTTTGAACTCGGTACATCCTGTGACTGAAGCATCTTATTCTTCATATAATGGTTGTGATGGATTATCCAGCCATCAATTGGAAGATGGAAGGCCATCTTTAACTGCCACAGCTAGTGCACCCCTTGACTGTGAAAATGATATGGATTTGGGGAAACATCTTGATTATGAAAATGAGGCAGATCTTGGGAAAGACACAGATGAGCAAATTGCCCCTGAGATTGGTTTTGACAATATTATCAACAGCTACAGTGAGTGTTCAGGTATAGAGAGCAGTGGGCATCCTGGTCATCAAGATCCTGGAGAGTTGGGAAAGGACAGAACACGTCCTGATAATGAAAATGATCCAAATTTGGGGAAACACATGGATGGAGAAATTTCCCCTGAATTTGGTTTTGACACAATTATCAACAGCAACAGGGAGTGTTCAGATATAGATAGCAGTGGCTCTCCTGGTCGTCTATATCCTGCAGAATTGGGGAATGACAGAACACATCTTAATTGTGAAAATGGTCCAGATCTGGGGAAAGACACATATGGAGAAATTGCACCCGAGTTTGGTTTAGACAATATTATCAATAATGACAGTGAGTGTTCAGGTCTAGATAGCAGCGAGCATCCAGGTAATCAAGATCGTGCAGAATCAGGGAAGGACAGAACTGGGCAACTACACCAAAAACTTAATTTTGACAGTTTCAGCAATAACAATAATATTGAAGATTTGAGCCTTGATATAGAATCATATAATTCTAGTAATAAGGTGTTTGACCAATTGTTGACAAATCTTTCAAAGGATGTCCAAAAGATCAGCCTACAACCAGAAGTTGATTGTCTCAACACTAACAATCATGCAGTAGAAGAATCGAGATCAAATTCTCCTGGGACACAATCATCAAGCTGTGGTGATATGGGTTGTGATTCATTGTCTGGTAATGTTTTTGAAGATACACTTAAATCTTCCAGCGTTGCAATCAATGGGCAATTTGATCCTCCAATAAGTACAGATTTAGAGAAACAGAATAATGGGCAGACTGACCTCCTGGAAACATCAGACAATGAGAGAAACAGCAGTGCGACTGAAAGTTTGAATCCTGAAGAACTTAAGAGTCAATTATCAAGCTGTGGTGATATGGGTTGTGATTCATTATCTGGTAATGTTTTTGAAGGTACACTTAAATCTTCCAGCGCTGCAATCAATGGGCAGTTTGATCCTCCAATAAGTACAGATTTAGGGAAACAGAATAATGGGCAGACTGACCTCCTGGAAACATCGGACAATGAAAGAAACAGCAGTGTGACTGAAAGTTTGAATCCTGAAGAACTTAAGAGTCAATTACCAAGTTTCCGAGATTTGGGTTCTGATGAGTTTCCTCAACATCTGTTTGGAGTAATGAGGTCTTCAAGTGTCAGAAATGACACAACTGGAGATTTAGAGAAGGATTCTGGACGTTTGAATGCTTATGATAAGTATTTAGCTGACCCATCCCTTACACCATCAATGAAATCTCAAGTCTCTAGGGCCAGAGCAATCGCTGAAAAGCTATATGTGTCCAGCGAGATGTGATCAACCGGTAGTAAGTATTCCATACCACGATTGACCTCCTATTTTAGGTTGTATTCTGTAGACGAGAAAGCAAATTATCTTTAACGTCAGTGCTTCCTAAAGGAAACTTGTTCAGTTTGTAGTATTTTGTGCAGATATAACGAAGCCTGATAATGTAGATTCTTGATTATACAATCTGAGGCATTGTGATTGTGCAGATTGGCAGAGTGACACCATCTTCCCTTCAATTCAGTGTTGAAAGCATTGTAAATACTTGCAATGGTCCATATTTGCAGATTATAGGATATAAATTGTAAAGAGAGGCATTGTGATTGTGCAGATTGGCAGAGTGGCACCATCTCCCCTTCAATTCAGTGTTGAAAGCATTGTAAATACTTGCAATGGTCCATATTTGCAGATTATAGAATATAAATTGTAAAGAGAAAAACTTGTAGTTGCCCACTTTGATTGAAACCAATTGTAAATGAGAACATTGTAATTATTATATCGAGTAATGAGATATGATGGTTATTGGCTCTTTTACATGGAGCAAAAGGGCTTGAATTGATTACTTTAAAAGCTATATTTACATATTAATTTTAACATTTCTTGAGTGGCTTGGCTTCCTGCCGAACTTTTGCAAGTTGTTGAGAACCTAGGAGCTTACTCTTGTACGTGGGGTAAAGGTTGTTAAAGCTTGTTTATCGCAGCCTAATAGAATCATTTCATTTACTGTTTGATCTGTATATTTCTTACTTACAGTACATTCTGTTAGCAAATCAATCAAAGAGTCACTTTGCACTGGTCGTTTTATTAAAGTAAAATAATCCAAGCGATTTTTGCTTGGTGTGGGAAAGTCTTTTTGTCTGCTATACCTATGAAGTTCAGTTTGACCATAACATCTGAACTACCATTTTGTAGGTACTGCAGGAGAACTCTGATCTTGATATTTAGTTTAGCTTGTCTAACAATAATTTACTTGTGAGCCTGGATATCAGGTTAGGAAAATTGGCCATAACTCTCAGTCTATTTCCTTTGGGCAATTCTTGTAGTGTCCATCTTGTTTATGATGTTATTTATTGAAGCGTATTTTTGTTTTACTTTGTTTTAAGACAGACTATTCAGATTTATATGTTTGTACTTAGTATCATTGAATGTGAATCGCATTCCCACGGGTGTCAAAAGGCAATTTCCTTGGACCTCAGTGGATGCTGCAAGATCCATTTGGAAGTCACTGGATGCACATTCCCAGTTGGTTCCTTATGTAATAATTTACTTTAGTACTTGTTGTTTTCAGTTACATTCTCTGTAGATTCCAAGTTAAAATGTGGTCCTTCCATTCTTGTTTTTATGCTTAACTAATAAATGTTTGAAGCTCTTTTAGTTGGTCTTTAAACTTTGAAAGCAGAGCTTCAACTCTTAAGTACTAAGGATGGTTGTATCTCTGTGTTTATATAGAATAAAAACACCATAACTTTCAACTGAACATGAACTCAACCTTTTTGATTTGTATCTAATTTTTAGCTGCCCTGAAAACAACTCAAATTGGTTTGTACACTCTGTTGCTCAACTATGTTTCTTATGGTGCAAAATGTCAAATTTATATCTGATATATCTGCTCTAGGGAACAAAGGGTAGTGCCTACATCAGGTTTAATATACGCCCAATTCATTATCTTAAAAAAATCATCAGCATATAATTGTTCTTAACGTTTTAATGAATACAAGTAAGCTGGCTCCAAGTCTATGTCATTGATGTCTTATACTGGCCTTGATTAGTACATGCGGTGCAATATTTAGGTATATAATTGTGTTTTATTTTTATTTTTGCATTTTTGCATTAGTTCATATATTGTTTCGAAAGTTTGTATAATGGGTAGGGATTAATATTTAGTGGATGGCGAGTGAGCCAACTGAATTTTAATGGTATTACAAAATGTGACGATCTCATTAATTTAATGGTATTACAAAATGTTACTATCTCATTACTTTACTTATGTTGGTTATTCATAAACATTTAATGACTAATAAAACAAAACACAAAGACAAGTTTTTAATTCTTAATGATGAATTGGATAACAGAAAATGACAAAACAAAACACAGAGATAGTCACTTCCTCGCTGTTCGGCCATCCTGTTCCTGTCCTTCTTCCAATCTCCGGTTAAGACTAATGGTGGGCGGGCAAAGGACTCATGGTTGGCAACTAACGGATAGAAAAACTTGAAGGATCAACAGAATGCATGCCGTATGAGTGGAATGTGGGTGTCAGTCACTCTCACATGGCAAGAAAGGGTCTTAGTGGCTTAAACATGGGTTGGGATGAAAACAATAGTTCTATGCTCTAAAAGAAGATTTTGGGCCTCATGGGCCCAAAACAAGCATGCATATCCTATAAAGGGGAACTTTGGTCTATGTGTGGGGCCCTAAACAAGCATGCATATCTTATAAAGCGAACTTTGGTCTATATGGGATATTGGTCTCGTTAGGTTTTATACATCAAAGATTAGTCTTTGGGGGTTTTAACCATGGGTTAGTCTTATGTCTTAAAAGAAAGTTATAAGACTAATGGGACATGAACTATGGGTTAGTCTTATGTCTTAAAAGAAAGTTATAAGACTAATGGGACATGAACTAGGTTATGTGTAATCACAAAAGCTTTATAAAAAGGGATATTTAAGTGTTATATGGGCACTAATATGATGTTTTGTGCAACAAGGATGCGTTTTTGAGGTTTTGAGCATGGTACGTTTGAGATTAACACTATGATCTTTGTTCTTAAATAAAGCTTTTAAAGTAACTCATGAGGCATGGATGGAACTTAAGCCACTACACATCCCCTATCAAAGGGATGTTTAGGCAATGAGTATGATATGTATATGTGCACATCCTCTATCAAAGGGATGTTTATCCAATGAGTATAATATGTAGGCAATGAGTATGATATGTATATGTGCACATCCTCTATCAAAGGGTTGTTTAGCCAATGAGTATAATATGTGAGGATTTATGCAACATAAATGGTTTTTGAGTCCTTAATCATGGTTGAGGTGTGAAATTAAGGGTGTTAGGATCTTAAAGAAGCTTATCAGGATCATGGACTGTGCATGTGGCCCCAACTACCATATAGGTCCAATAAAGGAATCATTGATCTACATGTGTGATATGAGCACCAATTCAAGGTTTTGTAAATTGGGTATGGTTCTTGTAGTTTAATCCATGGCCCCAGGTTGAAAACTAGTGATTTTGGTTCTATGATATGTTTCTTCTAGTGACAATGGACCATGCATAGGGCCATATCACCATGGGTATAGTTTTTGTATGGTCAACTAAAGTGGGTATGGTTTTGGTAGTCTAATCCATGGTCCAAGGCTGAAAACGAGTGACTTTAGATTTGATATGTTTCTTCTAGTGACTATGGACCATGCATAGGGTCATACCACCACATATGCCTTATAGAAGGAATTTGATATTTATCTTAGTCAAGCACCTATAAGGCTTGATTGTATAATATTGATTGTCACAATTTTTAGAAAAAAACAAATAAAATTCTTATTTAAAAACCTTAACCCTATTTAATTATGTTGTCATGGTTTAATTTAGAAAATTAGGGAGAAACATGTTAGCTCATGGGGAAACCAAAGGATGCAACCCATATTTATGGATGGCATCCATAGTAAACCCATCAATGTAGATGAAATCAACAATATTATACCTTACCACCAAAGAACCCAAATATATTTGACCTTATGACCTCCATGCCATGTATTTATTCACAAAGAATGATGAGTATTGTGTTGAGAAACCCTTTCTAAAACATTATACAAAAAAGAAATATAACGTAGGATGGATATATATATATATATATATATATATATATATATATATATATAT
>LPNX010761937.1:321433-333412 GCA_001517045.1 Pseudotsuga menziesii
TTGGTAGTTGTAGTTAATGAATTTGATATGGTATGTTTGACATAATGCATAGAGAGTAATTAGGTGTATTTATAGTCATCTGTCAAAACTATAACTTTAATAAATTGGGAAAAAAATGATTTCAAATGAAAATAACATTTGATATATCAAGAGTTAAGATAAATCTTTATGACAGTGATCTTAATCCTTTTAGTTAAAATAAATTGGCCAAGTCTTCTCTAATTGAAATGGTGGATTATTTTAATTAAATCATAAAATACACCAATATAAATATATCATTTATAATTTACAAAAATAATTTTATAACTGTAATACTAAGTTTATGTTTGAAAAATAAAATTTCATAACTATTCAATGATTACAAAAATTATTTTAATTAATAAAATTAAATCATAAACACTAATTTTTGTAATAACCCCAATAGGCATTTAGATACTAGCACAACCACTTAATTTGTGGTTGGTGAAAGCGTATAAGTTAAGTTAATGCATCAGCTACAAGCTATCCATTTATTAACTATCCCATATTTTATATATATATATATATATTTTTATATCTCAAATTCTTCTAGTTATCTTGAATTGTTGGTTGAGCATATATATATATATATATATATATATATATATATATATATATATATATTATGCCCATAGGTTTTTTATTTGAGATTTGGGGTGGACTACGGACTATGCTTTTTCATCTATGGACGAGGATGATGCAAGTGTAATGTCGAGATTGATTATATGGTAATAGTTCAAAATTTGAAATAAACAATTATAAAAAATAAATGGTAGCTAACTCATAGTTGAATGGATAGCCAACACTTCATGGCAGTTAACAAGAAGAATGTGAGACAAAAAAAATAACATAAAAAATAACTCAGTTGATAAATGGATAATAGGAAGAATGTTGGTGATAACATGTAGTTAGGCATGGACAACTCAGAGTTGAACCCGTTTAGCTAGAGGAATATGGGAAATATTTTTTTTCCAAACTGTCCTCCATTCCATCCCTATCTCTCAACCATTTGATCCCTATCAGCGTGATCCAATCACAAACTATGTGGGTGTTGGAATATTGGACAATATTGAGAGGGGGGGTGGGTCCGGGGGTGAATTAGTATTGACAACTTTTTAACAATTTAAACCACTTTTAATTTATTCGTTAAAACACATGATCAACAAGAACACACATAACACAAATTTATCATGGAAGCCCGATTGGGCTAACCACCAATACTTTCTATTACTGCAAAATTGTGTTTAAAAATACTTTCTTCCTGCTACTACAGACAAGGATTGTATTACATCGTATTTACCAACAACTACTGGAAGGAGGCTATGACCCCTTGGTTTATCCACTGCTACTGAAAGGCTACGACACCCTGTTTACTAGCTACTATTGCAAGGAGGCTACAACCCCTTGGTTTATCAGTTACTACTGAAAAGATGCTACGACGCTCTGTTTACCAGCTACTATTGGAAGGAGGCTACAACCCCCTCGTTTATCAACAACTAATGAAAGGATGCTACGACACCCTATTTACCATCTACTATTGGAAGGATGTTGTTACACCGTATTTACCAACTACTATTGGAAGGAGGCTACGACCCCCTGCAAGCATATAGCTTGCCCTAACACCACCCTACCACCCTAGTACGTTTTTATCGAACTTTTAGATCTTCTTATGTCTTCCTTGGTCTCTACTTTACTTGTTGCTACATCAATCTAGACTACAACAATGATTTCTCTCACTCATCATTATGTCTATAAATACCCTCTAACATGTTTTATGTGAATGCATCTCTTCACCGTTGCTCCTTTTCATTCTTAGATCGTGCCTCTTCATGAAAACTCAAATCTTCATTTTAACAATTCTTTAACTCTATTTAGGTTAATCAGCCATACCTTTTTGCAACAAAATCTTACCAGAATCGCCTCTCCGCAATGATTATTCTCCACCAAAAATTCTTTCGAACTTGCCTTTTTCTGCTATGATATTTTCGCAATAGATCCTTTCCGCAACCATCCTGAGCTGTTGATCCATTATAGACTCTTTCCTATCCGTCGATCTAACACACATATTTCCCTCCGTAATCATCTTTCTGAAATTGTCTTTCTGCGCTGTTGATTTCTTGTGGACTCTTCCCTGATCGTTGATCTGCGATCAGATGTGGATTGCGGATTTGCGTTTTGACTTTTCTCAAAATGTCCTTCCGCAATTCCTTTCTACAACTAGCTTTCTGCAAGATACACCGTTTATTTCTTGCGAAGTCTTCCCTGGTCGTTGATCTTTAGATCAAAATCAAATTGCAGATTGTGGGTTTTCCAAATTTCTTAAAAGTGCTTCCGCAATTTGCTTTCCGTAATATTTCTTTCGCACCGTTGATCTTATGTGGATTCTTTCCTGATATTCGATCTTTAGATCAAGTGCGGATTGCAGATTGCAGGTTTTCCAAATTTTTTGAAAATACTTCCACAATCTTTCTTCCGCACCATCGATCTCTTGCGGAGTCTTTCCTGACCGTCGATCTTGCGGATTGTGGATTGTGGGTTTTCCAATTTTGTTCAAACTACTTCCGCAATTTTGCTTCTGGGTTGTCGATCTCTTGTTGAGTCTTTTCCTGCCGTCAATCTTACAGATTGCGTATTGCAGAATGCAGAGCCACACTTTCCCATTTTGGACCTCTGCAATTTTCTTCCACAACTTTTTTCCACATTTCTTCTGAACCGTCAATTTCCTTGCGGGTTCACTCTTGACTGTCGATCTACGATCAAATGTGGATTGTGGATCTTCACTTTTCTTTGTGCGTAAATCATTCACCACCATTGATTTCCTTGAGGATTCAATCCTAACCGTTGATCTACGATCAAATGTGGATTTGTGGATCTTCACTTTTCTTTGTGTGGAAATCATTCACCATTGTCGATCTTCTCAAAATCGGCCTTTGCAATTTCTCTCGGCTGATCTGGACCGTCCAATTTTTCACTTCACTCTAGCGTTCGAGAATGTTATTTTCCACACATATTTATTTTGTGAATCTTATTATAGACCATTGATCTCTATCTCTCGAATTATCTGGGTCGTCCAAAATTTCTTTGGCGCTTCCACTGCTTGATTTGCGGATCTATCCAAATCTTCTTGGCGCTTCGGACTGTTATTTGCCACTACTCTCTTTGCGGACCTTTCCCATGTCATCGACCTTGTCACATATTCTCTATTTGACTTTGTAATTCCTTTATTTCACTAAGTTCACCCTATCATCATGTTTTACTGGTTATTCCTTTGTCATTGCTGAACTCCTTTGACATCAATTGACAATCCACTAATGGATCCTTTGTCTTTTGCTGAGTTCATCCTGATATTATGTCTATTGGTTATCTCTTTGTCATTCTTGAACTCCTTTGACATTGATGACAACTATATTTTCAACAATCTCTCCCTTTGGCATTGATGGCAACATTTAAACATTCTACCCCTTTGACAACAATGAGAAAGCATAACCTGAGTGAACATCATAGACTCCCCCTATCACCGTGCTTCATTCTGCTCCATTGTTGAGTCTCTCTCAGTTTACTTCAAGCCAATTCTATGCACCTTTTCTCTATGTCAACCATGCACCAGTCTTACCATTTAACCTCGATCATCTCTTGTCCTTGAGGAAGATAGCTTTCATCATACTTCAACATTAGATAGCAATTGATTTTTTCTTAGATACCAATTGGAATTTTTTGAATTTAACTCTCCCTGAGTAAATGATCCCTGCTAATGTTATTTTCAGGGTTCTCTTTAGATCATGAGAGATATTTAGAAAAGAATTCTACAATCATCACCATATCCTTCTTTATCACCTTCACCTTCATCTTCATCGGTGTATTCTTTTACATCTCCATCTTGCTTTTCCTCATAATGGATGTCATTTTTATCTATGGCACTATTATGCTCACCATCATCTTTCGAGAACTCACTGATGTTTGAAATTTGTGTTTCTTCTGACTCTTCGTAATCTGACTTTCTTCTCCACAACCTTTTCTGAGATACCCTTCTTGGTGGCATTCTATTTCCTTGTTTATTTGATTCCATACATTGATCTTTTCCCTTGGTTTTGCAATCAATAGCTTTGTGTGGCAAACTTGTGAAAGCAATGACAATAACCGTAGAACTTTCCTTTAGGTTCATAAACTCTTTGATCTTCCTTCGTCTTCCATTGTTTCTGAGCCTCTACTGAATCACTCTTTCTCAACTTACATTCTCTAGCCATATGTCCATAGTTGTTGCACTAGTAACATTCTATGTCATATTTTTCAAAAGGTGCATAAAAGTTATGGTTCCTTACTTTTGGTTTCTTACTAGATGCATTCTTCTTGTAGCCACTGGACTTTTCATATGCTCTGCAATTTAGAGCTTTATGACCAAAATTATCACAAGAGTAGCATTGACCAAGAAATATCTGCCAGTTTCTACTTGCCATTGTTCTTCTAGGCATCATATCTGTTCTTTGTAAAAAAGGAGCATATTTCTTACTTTCCTTCTTCTTGGATGCAACAACGTAGCTTCTCTTATATTTTATGGAAGAGGAATATCCCGAATTCTTTCCTTTTCCAAAACCTAATCTAGATTTATCATTTGATGATCTTTGGCTACTTAGGATTTCATCTAAGGTGCTTGAGTTGTTCTCAAATTTTGTCTGAACATATTTTTCATCAAGCTTTTCCTTAAGTAGAATAACTTCTTCTTCAAGTCTTTTAAAGTCTTGTATTTTCTCCTTGAGCTCCTCATCAATGATATGATGGTCTTTCAACATTTTTACTTCTTCCTTGAAGTTAGCAACTTCTTGTTTTAAGCTCTTGGCCTCTTTCATGCTATCCATTGCTTGTTGTCTTGAATTTTGTAGTTCTTCTTTGAGGGTCTTGACTTCCTTTTCTTTTGATTTATGCACTTCTTGGTATTTTGACAATTTTTCTTTCAAAGATTGTTTCTTCTTCTACTTTTTTCAAGTTCCTCAATAACAACTAGGATTTCTGCCTTTAGTTCCTCCACTCTTTCAATATCCGAGTCGTTTTCTAAAATTACTGTCTCTATGAATAGACTTCCTTCATTTTCACTTATATTCTAGAATTTAGAAAAGCTTGTTTTCGTTCTTTGTTCAACAAAGTAAAGTTTCTCCAATTTGATCCAGAGTTCCTCAGCTGAGAGACATGGTCCTATCTTTTCTTTGATAGGTTGAGGTAATCCATCAAGTATAGCCTCCATTTCCCTTGAGTTGTTTTTCTTGGATTCTTTCTACGATGTAGTCCTTATTCATTTTGGTGGGATGTAATAAGATATTACTGAATTCCACACTGCATATCCTAATGATTGTAAGTATACTCTCATTCTTATGCTCCATAATGCATATCCTTTTTTACTAAGTACTGGAGCTCTGTTGGTTGGAATCTCTTCTTGTTGATCCATTGTAGTTTTTAATAGGATCTTCCTTCCAGTGGTTTAGACTGTAGTGAAAGATCGTGCTCCGATACCAATTGTTGGAATATTGGACTATATTGAGAGGGGGAGATGGGGTGAATTTGTATTGATAACTTTTAACAATTTAAACCACATTTAATTTATTCGTTAAAACACATGATCAACAAGAACACACAGAATACAAATTTATTGTGGAAGCTCGATTAAGTAAACCACCAATATTTTCTATTACTGCAAATTGTGTTTACAAATAGTTTCTGCCTGCTACTACATACAAGGATGGTATTACACCCTATTTACCAGCAACTACTGGAAGGAGATTACGACCCTCTAGTTTATCAGCTGCTACTGAAAGGATGCTTTGACACACTATTTACCAACTACTGCTGGAAGGAGGCTACAACCCCCTGGTTTATCAACTACTACTGAAAGGATGCTATGACACCTTATTTATCAGCTACTACTGGAAGGAGGCTACAACCCCATGGTTTATCAGCTACTGCTGAAAGGATGCTACAACACCCTGTTTACTAGCTACTACTGGAAGGATGTTGTTACAGCCTATTTACCAGCTGCTATTGGATGGAGGCTACGACCCCCTATAGGCATATAGCTTGCCCTAGCACCACCCTAGTATGTTTTTATTGAACTTCGAGATCTTCTTATGTATGCCTTGGTCTTGGTTTTACTTGCTGCTACATCGATTTGGGTTGCGTAGATGATTTCTCTCACTCATCATTATGCCTATAAATACCCTCTAACACGTTTTTTGTGAATGCATCTCTTCACCATTACGCCTTTTCATTTTTAGATCGTGCCCCTTCATGAAAACCGAATTCTTCATTTTAACAATTATTTAACTCTATTTAGGTTTATCAATCATACCTTTCTGCAACAAAATCTTACCAGAATTGCCTTTCCGCAATAATAATTCTTCACTGGAAATTCTTCTGAATTTGTCTTTTTCTGCTATGATATTTCCGCAACCATCCTGAGCCATTGATCCATTACATACTCTTTCCTATTTGTCGATCTAACACATATTTCCCTCCGTAATCATCTTTCCGCAATTGTCTTTAACACCTAGCTATCTTCACAAAACTAAGTGGTTGGTTTTGCTTATGGGCATTCACCTACCACTTTACTTGTGGTTACGTCAAAATGCGTTCGCTGACCACTTAACTTGTGACTGTGCTAATTAATAAAAACAAATAATACCTATAAATCTTGAAACAACATTAACAATAACTTATCTCCTTTTTTAACATTCTGTTTTAATAATATAAGATTGACCTATTTGCCCGACCATTTGCACCGATCGGACGGCCGACAACATTGGATGTGACCACTTACGCAAGCCAGGTCGTCCAATCGGTGCAAATGGTCAGTTAAGTAGTTTACTCCAATAATATATGCCAAAACTCTCCACCAAACTAAGGGTTTTTAACTAATAATTTAGATTTGATATTCATAATAATAATAATAAAATCAAGTATATTTTGTAATGAGATAGAACTACACTCATGTGTGATACTTGTAAATCTTAAATCAATAACATATTTTTTACAAAATAAAAAGACCAATTTATATCGAAAGGAATTTAAAATTTTATTTCAATACTAATATAACTATATAAAAATAAATAATAAATAATTAAAAAATACTCATTATTCCCTTACACACCTAGCTGCACATGCTCTTTTCAACAGAATCTTAAGAAATTTGAAATTTTATTCCAAAACTAATATACATATATAAAACACACCGCGCTGTACATGCTCTTCTCAACAGCCCAGACGATGGATAAGCTAAAGAACATGTCGATGGAGATACATTGTTACGGTCATTCAGATACTTTTATTGGCAATACTTTATGGCCGTTCCAAATGGCTGATCCGACAGGCTCCTTTCTTTCATGGTTAGGTTAAATAAGGAGCTGTGTAACTTTTTTGTTTTTCTTGGCCTGGCCTGGCCACCGGCCACGCAGGTCAGAAAAATAGGGGAAAAAGAATTATTTTGAACTCAATGAACAATACGATTAGCCAGGGGATTTTTTTTACTTTGAACTCAATGAACAATATTGATTTATTTCATTATAATACGGCTATCCGTTTGCATAATTAAAATTCACCATAACGTTAGCATAATCGTTTAATTATAAACTAATTGAAACATTAATCTTCAACCTTGGCTGCTGATTTCAGTCTACAACTAGTTCCAAATAATTTTGCTACAACTACAAATAGTCTGCTGATTTCAGTCTACAACTAGTTCCAAATTCTGATTTGCTTCTGCCAAATGACACGTGAAGAATGTCAAAAGCAGCATTGAGCAGAAAGAGTCCATAGCGGTCGCCCTGGATTATTGCTTTCAAAAGCTGGAGGTCGTTTGTATGGATTAGGGGGTACTGGACAGTGGAAGAGTGGCGCAATAATCTGGAGTAAACGAAAATGGGCCAACAATATACTTAACGAGCTTGCTGTCCATGGCAGACGGCATATAAAGGGCTGCCCCGGACCGGCCCGCTCCCATATTAGACTTCACATTGCAAGCATTGTCAGGAGAAGAAAATAAACGGACCCTGCAACCGTCCAATCCATATTTCTGATAACGGTATCTCTCCAGGCATAATTCGAACAACCCATCATCGTCAGTAGCGTTTCTTGAATAATATACTGCTCGTCCTCGCTGATCCATACAGACTATGCCCACTATTGCCCCTGCACAATCAATTTATCTCAATGCCTTGGGATTATCTTTCTCATAAATTTGGAAAAACCACTGTTTTAATTAATTTGTCTTACAGAACATTTAAATAAAAGACAGAAGAACCACTTTCAAACAATGACCCGTTTTACAATTAAAAAGAAAGATCAACTAATACCATGAAAATTATTGGGACAACGTTTGAAAAATGGCATCTTTTATTAACAAAATCTCAACCAGGCATACCACTTAGTCATCTTATCCTTGCATCTACTTTTATCTTAATTTTGGGTATATCACTTTATCAGTTTAATTTAATGTAAAGTTAATCTTAATGCTGGCTTTATCAAATTTGCAAATAGATAATAAAAAATTGAATTTTGGGCATATCACTTAGTCATTTTAATTTAAATTCTGGCTTGAGCAAATTTGGAAATAGTTAAAAAAAAGTTTTGAATGTGGACAGAAAAACACATATTAAAGTAGGATAACTTCGTTTTTTTTTTTTAATTTAATTAGCAAAACCATTTTAATTTTAGATTTAGTTTTTATTTTTATCTAACTATTATAAATTTATTTTAGATTTTCTTAACTGATAGTTGATAAATGGATCACATGAAGAATGTTGGTGGTAGCTAGGAATGGATAACTTAGAGTTGAATCCCTTTAACTAAAAGAATATGAAGAATAAAAAAATTTGGAAATTGTATTCCTTTTCATTGTTATCTCTCAATTATTTGATCTTGATCTGTGTGATCCACCCACAAATTGTGGGTGTGCTAGTTACCTCTATAGGTGTTTTTATTTGAGATTTGGGGTGGACTAAGGCCTATGCGTTTGCATCTATTGACGAGGATGAGACAAGTGTAATGAAAAGATTGATTCTATGGCATCAAATTCTAAAAAACATATAAAAAATAATTGGTAAATGATGAATGGATAACTCATAGGTGGTAGCCATGCATGGATAAATCATAGCTCATGAATGGATAACTTACACTTCATGGAAAATAACTAGAAGAATGTAAGATAAAAAAAATATATAAAAAATAATTGATAGTTGATAAATGGATAACAATAAGAATGTCACTTATAACAAGTAGATAGGCATGGATAAATCGGAGATGAACTGGTTTAACTAGAAGAATATGAAGAATAAAAAAAAAAATCCAAACTTTCTTTCATTCCATCACTATTTCTCAACCATTTAATCCCTATATGCCCGATCCAACTATAAACTATATAGATATACTAATCATAAATTCAAATAAAATAATAAATATAAATTAAAGTATTGATGATGACAATTATTATTAACCCAACTTATTTATCTCAAAATAATAAAAACATCTTTGTTAAATCATACTAAAACTCCTAGCTTTTTTAAACAATGAATCTTAACAAAAATTGAGATTGCCACCTCCAAGATTTGAGGAGTCTCTATGAGAAATCCAGGGCGAATAAATATGGATCGGTGTAAGATGATTTGTTAACAAATATGGAACAGATTTATAGCTAATTAATATGGTTCTATGTTATATGATTTACTCATATCTAGGTTAGGGTTCAGAGGTTTATGATTTACTCAGATTTAGGTTAGGGTTTCGAGGTTTGAAATCATTTGTGAGACATGTCATATCCAGTTTCAGATTTCAAAGTCATTCCAAGAATGGAACTCAGTTATAAAAACTCTCACATATTTATGAATTGACCACATTCTAATGATGAAAAACTTCCACCTATTTATGGCTTGACCACATCCTAATGATAAAAAAACTCCCACCTCTCACCAATTTATTGCTTAACCACAGCTGAATAAATGATATCAATGTTTACAATATAGAATCCTTAATACCAACCATAAATTACAAAGAAATTTCGCCATTAATAAGATCCAAAGAAACTAGGTAGAACCCACTTGAATCTGTATGAAGTAGTTGAAGCTTACCAACGATGGGTTTGACGGCCTCCTCCATATCTGGAATCATACAGTCCTGACAAAGCACTTTGCCTCCTACGACGACCAGACGATCCTGGGAGAAATAATCATCATAACTGTTATATGGCAGAGAAACACTGAGGCGAATGGCTAACAATGCAGAAACACAAAAGAACAGGGTATAGCTTGGAGCTATTAATTTCATCATGTTTCCAGTTCTCTGAGATTTAGCAAGCTTTCTTTGTAGAAAGACAAAAGAAATATGTAGGAGTGGAATCGAACTCACGACGTGCATAGTGCTACGCCACAACGGTTTCGTGCTGATTTAAAAAATATAACAAGCTTGTTAGATATTCTTCACACAAAATTATATTAGTGCATATATCTATACAGCCTTTCTCTGTCGTAGATTTTTGCACGTCGTGCAGATTCTCTAACATCTCCTTAATTTTCGGGTTCAACAGAAACTTGCTAAAAACAAAATTAGGGGGGTTCATGGCCCTCCATTCTCCTCCAATAGTTCCAAAGGCTCCAGGCGACTGTGGATTGTGTTTCCAAAAGGTAAGACCCAAGGGTCCAGCTTTATATATATATTGAAGGGTTTAAAAAAAAAGAAGGGGCACTTTTATAAAAGTGTTGGTTGGTGTAAATAGGAAAAGGCTTGTGTTGCATCAGCCCTTACACATATAAGAAGAGGCTGTGGTTTAAAAACGAATGGACAGTCTGTATTTTAAAAGGAAAAATAAAAAGGAAAGGATCTTGTATTTAACATAGAATGCTGGTTTAGATTTAGTTGATTATATGTGTATTTGAAGTGAGAGGGAAGGTTTATTAAAGTGAAAAAATATATATTTACAGAGGTTCAAACGAGATTTCAAAAAGTGTGGATGTTAGAGAATTAAAAAATAGAAGAGATAGATGGTCATCAGGTAATCTAATAATGGGATTGAATTTGAAGTTAGCTATGTGAATCTGTTAATGGAATTGAATTTGAAGTTATATATAATGAAGAAATCTTATCTAACAAAGAAACCTTAAAATTAAGGAAAATAAATTGATTGATAATTGTTGGTTGGTAGTGATCATCTACATGATATTGTAAACCAAGTGGATAATGGATCAATTTATGTAGGAATTGATGATGATAAATTTATAGTGGTAAAGACAATAGTAGAAGTGGAAGAAATTAAGGAAAATAATGAATATTATTTGTTGATTGTTGAGTTAAAATGTCTTAATGAATAGCTTGCAAAGCATAAGTATCAAAAATATGAGTCCATGGTCATTGTAGCACCAATGGGAAATTTTATGACAAATCAAAAGTGGACATAGACACTATATGACAAGAGTTTGAGCAAGAGAAGAAGGTCCATAGTAATGAAGACAATATTGAAGTTTTTTACATGCAAAATTATTATAGTGTTTGTGAATATTTTTGTAAGCCTGGTTGAGACTAAAACAAGCATGCAATCATGTTAAAATTGTTGTTTTTAAAGCCCCCATAGCCATTGCAAACTGTATTGCTATAATTTTTGAAGCATATTAATTGATAATGTTCTTGTAAGTGTTGTAAGTGTTGTAGCAAACTATTCTTGGAATTAAGGAGTATTATTAGGTGTATTTAATTACTCCCTTGACAACGCCATATTGAGTTATGGTGTAAAACAAAAAATAGATATACAAGGACGTGGTGTGGTGTATCATATTAATATTATTACTCATTGGATCTTATAGAGCTAAGACAATGTATTAATGTTTATCTTCACGACAATGTGGTTTGAGATTTTAAATTTCATTGATAAAGAATTTTTTTTAAATACACTATTATTATTTAAGATATTTAAAAAACAAACATCTTATTAAAAAT
>LPNX010761937.1:333634-357036 GCA_001517045.1 Pseudotsuga menziesii
GCCATTCAAAGGGAGGTGGATGGAGGACGAAGGATGGGTGGAGGATTGTTGGAGGAGGACGGTCTGACAGAATATGGTGGAGGGCAACGGGGGAGGCTGCCTAGCCTCCCTGAATCCTGAGTCAGAGGGACTAAATATTGGAGATATCTCGATTGATCTGGACCATGGCCAGATCCAAGAAAAAGAATCATTAGTAAGGAAACCAGGGTAGTGCATGCTGAAAGCGGCCTTGATTCCATCCATGACAGTTCGATCTTCGAACATTAGAGAACAAATCCAGTTTATGTTAGATCATGTGTTGATAGGGAATTTTGTGGGTATGATACCCTCAGAAAAAGGCCCTAATCTGGTGGATTAATTCAACCTAGAAACCTAAGGGTCATTATGATCTCCATCTGGGTTCTAAAGGGTTATTCACCATCTCTTTCATTAGTTTGGAGGATAGAAACCAGGTTTTGGATGGAGGCCCCTATTTCTATTATACGGAAGGCCTTTTCTTGCGACCATGGAAAGAGAATTTTTTCCCAAAGAAGGAGGAATCTATGAGAGTTTCTCCAGTAAGGATTAGGTTGTATTCCCTTCCAGGTGAGTGTGGGATCCGGAAATTTTTGAGGATTTGGGAAACTGTCTTAGCAAATTGATCAAGATATCAGAACAAGCGCGGATTCAACGCTATACAACCTATGCAAGGATTTGTGTTTAAATGGACCTGACAAAATATTTACCAGAAGCAATCTGGATGACATGGGAGGATGAAGATTGGATGAAAACCCTATTTTATGAACATATTCCATTTCAGTGTTGTAGATGTCATGAATATGGTCATTTATTTAAGGATTGTCCAATGAATAACCTGAATATAAACCTAACGAAGGATGAGGTGAAAAAAGAACAAGGGTTTACAAGAGCACCATCACAAAAAAGAGAAAACCGAAAGCAAGACAACCAAGAAGTGCATAAGAAGATAGTTGTCTCAAACAAGTTTGAGGCTCTGGAAGGTCATGAGGAGGAAAATCCGAAAAATATTCTAATTGAAAATCAGGCAAACTCACCCCAAAAGGGAACTCTCGGATTTGTCTCGTTGATGGAGGAGGAAACTGGGGAAGATAAGGGGCAAGAAGGGGCTAAACCCGACTCAGGAGATGAGGCTGAGGACATGAACATGGGTGATTTGGATATGGAGGGAATTGAACAAGCCTATGCGAATAAAGGGAAATGTTATGTCCCAAGGGAACAAGTAATCCTATTAAAATAAGTTATCCTCATGGCTTGTTTGTCCAACCAGCTTCGGATCTCATAAGGAAACGAAGCGGAAATTTGAGGAACCGTCAAAGAAGACAAGAAGAAAGGCAAACAAACAAAGGGTTGTAGAAGTAGGTAAGTGGTTGGTAGATTGAGGTTAGTATCCTACCATTAAAGCTACGTTGGGCCTGTAAGTTTCCCCAATGAAGATCTTGTCCTAGAATATTAGAGGCTTAAACAACCCTCGAAAAAATCAAGATTCTTTATAAAAATATCTAGAAGACAAATCCGGCTATTGCCTTTCTGCAAGAGACAAACTGTCTAGCAACCTAAATCCAGGATCTAAGTAGGAAAATCTGGAGGAGGAGTGAAGGGGTGGGGATGGATGCGAGAGGGTATTCGAGGGGGCTGACAATTCTCTAGGATCCTACCGATGAGTCTAAAAGGATTCTAAGGTACTCGGTATTCTCTTTCGGTTGAGTTCAAGGTTGTAGGGTTTCCAATTTCAGGGATAGTGACGAATGTTTATGGTCCCCGTCATGCAGGGGAGAAGAGGGCCTTCCTCCATTCTCTCAGAAGACGCAAGGCAGAAATAGTAAATTTACACTGGGTGGTTGGAGGAGATTTTAACCTCATCACCTTGATGGAGGAGAAAAAGGGAGGAAGGCGCAAGTTGGAGGAGGAATGTGAATCCTTTAGAGAGACCATTAAGGATTTAGGCCTAGTGCCAATATCATTCCTAGGGAAGGATGGTTCATCTGGAATAATAAGAGAACTGGGGGGCATATAACATCCAGAATATACCATTTTTGGTAATGGAATCCATTATAGGACTCGGGATTGAAATCCATTATGCAATGTTACCCAGTATGAGATCAGATCATTGGCCAATTGAACTAATGTGGAGTGGTATGGGGTCACAATTTAAAAATCCTTTTAGGTTTGAACAGTTTTGGCTAGAGCACCCAAATTTTGACGAAAAGATAAAGATGTGGTGGGAAGAGTTGAGTGAAGGAGAGGAACCAAGTATGTACAAATTCCAGCAGCAATTGAAGGGTCTGAAAGCGAACATAAAAAAGTGGAACAAGGAATAATTTGGTAATATCTTCTCTGGAAAAACAAAATATGGAGAGTTGCCTTCAAGAGATCCAAACCATTGGGACAAATGATGGATATTCCATGAAATTAAAAATGGAGGAATTGAGCCTCTACTCTAAGATATAGGAACGAGAAAAACAAGAAGAAATTCTATGGCGTCAGAAATCTTGGAATCAGTGGCTAAAGGAAGGGGAGAGAAACACACAAAAAACTCACCACTCGGTCATCCAAAATCGAATTCCAAACGATATTATTGCACTCAAGAATGCAAGGGGTGAGCAAGTGGAGACTAGGGACGAAATTGAAGCCACTGTGAATCATCACTTCTTGGACATTTTGAGTGATCCAAGGCAGGATAGGAGGGAAAATATTGAGAAAATAACACGTCTCATCCACCCCTTGGTTTTGAATGAGAAAAATGAAGAAACCAATAACTCTCAATGAGGTGGAAGAAGTTGTTTTTCAGATGGAAGAAGGAACGGCCCCAGGTCTAGATGGTTTCACAGTGAACTTCTTCCATTGCTTTCTAGGATTAGTTAAGATGGATTTGTGGAGGATAGTAGAGGATTCTGAGGTTTCCAAGAGAATCCTTCTAGCTCTCAGTGCAACTTTTCTCACCTTGATCCCAAAAAGAGAAGGGGCAGATTCCCTGGATAAATTTATGTCGATAAGCCTCTCTAATGTCATATATAAAATTGTTACAATGGTAATAGCGAATAGCTTGAAACCCCTCTTGTTGATTATAATCTCCCCCGAGCAATCAGGATTTGTCGAAGGGAGGCAGATAACTGATGGAATTATTGTGGTCCATGAAATGTTGCACTCCATCAAAGTCAGGAACATTCCAGGTATGATGGTGAAGCTGAATATTGCTAAATCCTATGACAAACTTAATTGGTGGTTCATTCATAAAATGCAAGGAGACTTTGTATTTAGAATAGAATGGATTAACTCGGTTATGAATCTAGTTTCTTCTACTTTCTTCTCTATTCTATTGAATGATGTACCTTCAGGGATCATTAAACCCTTGAGAGGTATAAGACAGGGTGATCCCCTATCCCTGTTTTTATTCATTCTCATGGCGAAAGGTTTAGGCCGAGTGATTGCGGGTTTAAGAGACAATAATGAAATCAGAGGGATAAGTCTTCACCCACAAGTAGGGAAAAAAACGCATCAGCAGTTTGCCAGATGATACCATTTTGATGGGACATACCTCTATCTAAGAAGCTAGGCAGTTCAAACAATTTTTGGAAGAATTTGGAAAATCTTTGGGTCTAGAGATCAATGAGCGAAAATCCCAAGTTTTATTTTTTAATACTCTCAAAATTACTAGAGGGAATATTTGTCGGATTCTGGGATTTAAGGAGAGCTCCCTTCTGTCCAAGTATCTAGGGACCCCTCTAATAAGTTCAATATCCAAGAAGGGTTCATGGATAGACCTTCTAGATATTATGAAGAAGCATCTAATGATTTTGACCCTAAGGCCCCTAAATTTGGCTAGTCGCTTGGTACCAGTAAAATCTGTCCTCTAGGCTATGTCAACCTATCTTTTCTATACGATGTTGGCCCCTAAATCTATCTTGAAGGATCTCAGGAATTTGCAACAGAAATGTTTATGGAGTGGTCCCCAAGAACTCTTAAAGTGGGATTTGGTAAAACAGGAAACAGTATGTTCTACAAAAAACCAGGGTGGTCATGGACTCAGAGACCCCGAGAAAGCTAATGAGGTGAGCAGAGCCAAGCATTGGTGGAGATGGGTCTCCCATTCTCAAGAAACTTGGGCCAAACTATGGCACTCTAAATATGTTGAAGGATTGGATAAAAAAGACCTCATAAGATTCTTTGAAGACATCCTAGGGTCCCACATTTGGTGAACATCTTGGCAGGGAAGGAAGCTAGTCCAGGATCATAGTTTATGGGAGGTTAGGAATGGCCAAACTGCTAGGATTTTGATGGATTCATGGAAAAAATTGCCTCCTCTGGCTCGTGGGAGATATTTTAAGCACATATAGGAGTAATGCATCTCCCAGGGTATCATTAAGGTCATGGATGTATGGGGAAATAAGGATTTCAATCAACCTTTCCGATTGTGGGCAACAAGGGACTGGTGGGAATGCTTCGGCCCAGGGGAGAAAGTGGATCGTCTAGAGGAATCCCTTGACAATAGGTGCATAAGATGGAATGAGGGAGAAGATAAACTTCACTTGGGATATACTCAGAAGGGTTCCTTGACCTTGAGGGAAGCTTATGACATCATGATAGGGGATGACAATAACTCGGAAGACCAAAAATGGGGAAAACTATGGCAAAATATGTTATGGCCTAAGATAATGATATTTTGTTGTTTGGTGTTAAAAGATAGAAATCTATCAGGAGAAAACTTTAAAAAAAGAGGGATGGCAGGCCCATACCAGTGTTTCCTTTGTGAGCTGGCGGACGAAACTACTGAGCACCTCCTTGATACCTATAAATTTGTGCCTTCCATTTGGGATTCTGGAGAGTAGATATTTTGTCATTATGATCGGGTTAGGAAAAACCTGGCTGGTACAATGTTTGCATGGTCTAGAAACCCCTTTCAAAATCAAATCCTCAACCGATTATGGGAAATTCTTCCCCATTTTATTCTCTAGGAGTTTTTGGAAGGAGAGGAACTCAAGAACCTTGCAGGGGAAAGCAGAGCCTGAGAGTAGGGTTTAGGGCTGCATCATGAGTAAAATGAAAGAGACTGTCTACTCAGAGGTTTGGGAAAGTGCAGACTGGGACATGAAGGAGATAGAAGCTTCCTTTTTGCAGGTCTAGGGTCTGTCTAGACCGACTCCTTCAGAAGTTTGTAGAAAGAACCTAACCAAGACTCCTGGAAGTTCAAAGAAATGGCTTCCTCCACCAGAAGCCTGCTTCAAACTTAAATTTGACTAGGCCTCGAAAGGGAACCTGGGTCTGGCGGGTTATGGCTACATTATTCAGGATGGAAGAGGTAAAATGATAGGTTTCAGATATGGATTCCTTGGATGGGAAACAAACAATACGACGGAAGTGGAAGGTCTACTGTAGGGCTTGGAAATGGTTATTGAGAACAGATGGACCCCTAATCATTGAAGGGGACTCTCAGTTGATTATCAACCTTGCCATGAAACTGTTGCATGGGTCCCATAGTGATAAGGTGGCATCATCATGGTGTTTGGAAGGAAGACTATAAACTCTCAAGGAACTCCTAGATGAAGGAATCGTAGTTCATTTCCTCCGTGTTAGATGTCAAGGAAACAAGGTGGTTGACAAGTTGGAAAACATGGGAGTGGAGACACACCAGGATGTTATGGTGAAGGAGTGGGACATGATAAATGATGAGATGAAACGAGATAGGTATATGGTCCTAATGAAGAGGACATGCAAGGTACTCATGGAAGTAACCCGTCATGACACTAGGAAAGTCTGGAGGCATTCGGAGCATGCGGTTGGGTGTTTGTTTGGACAACAGAGCCATGTGATGAACACAAGTAAATTAACATACCTTCGCCTCATCATTAAGAACCCTCTCAACCGACAATTCAAGGTACATGCAGACATGAAAAGTGAAGAAATGAATTTTGATTGTTGGTATCGTAATATCCTTTTTTGGACTACGAATTGAATGTGGAGTTCATGATCAAGTTGGCGGTCATGATGAGCCTGAGAAGGAAATTACTATTTAGAAGCGTAGAAGGTAATATCCTTTTAATATAATATATTATAAAGTTTGCTCTTACTTACAAAACAAAACACCGACAAAGTAAGTTTTTTTAAATACACTATTATTGTTTAAAATATTTAAAAAAACAAACATTTTATTAAAAATAAAAATATTATATTATATTATTATATTTATTACAAAAATCTTGGAATGCTTTTTTCCTTGTCCAAAATTACATACACTTAATATGGGATAATTATAATTTATTATTAACATTGACATTTCAAAACATTATATAACATTGATTATTAACATAACTTTTCTTAAAAACTAATTGTTGTACATACACACCAAGTTTAATGGTCTACGAAAGATGTCTTATAATTTAAATTATCACAAATTATTATTAAACTAATAAAAATATGTATTTTGATTTCAACATTTTCAAAACACATTCCAACCTTACAATTTAAGAGGGATCAATAAGAGTTATCTACTAATGCTAATTATATATTAATTTTAGAACAACCTTTGATAACCTATACAAGGTATCCAAATGTTTAAACTAAATACTAAGCCAATGCATTGAGTATATATATGTATAAAATGTATAACTTAAGTGTAATGAATATTTATTTAGAATTTTATATTTGTGCTTATTGTAATTATTTTTGTAATGCTGAGCCCTAACTAAAAACTAATTCAATTTTAATAATTAAAATAATAAAGTTTTTTATGAGGCATATTATATTTATGTATATTTTTGTTTCTATAAATATAAGTTTTTTAAAATATGGTTATTATTTATATTTGAAATTTTGAGTCAATTCTCTTTAACTCATTCAGTTCTTGTGATCTCTTAGCTACCTCTGAGTTAAGGAGATTTTAGCAAAAAAAACATATTTCAAATTTTGAAAAAATCATTAATTTGATTTAGAAATTTTAATTAATTTAAAAAATAAAAATAATTAGAAATATTAAAATATATATACATATATTCAACATTCAGATCTTTGGGGTCTCAATTCTTGTGATAAAGTGGATCAATAAAACTCAAATATGCAGAAATTTAAATTGCTACCCATTATTTGATGATGTATGCAGACTTGTGGAAACTTATGACTCCATAATCTGTCGCCATGTTTACAGGGAGTGAAATTCTGAGATGGACATACTCTCCAAAGAAGGACTGAATCTGGCTTAGGGCACTTTGAAAATCATAGAATCACATGACGAGGAACAATATGAATATTATCACATACCTTTTATGAATTTATAGCATATATAGCATATATAGATCACCATTAATGTAGATTTTTTGGACAAAGAACCATTTTTTGTATAGCGGTGAAGTTGTGACACACAATGAGTCACAAAGCATAATATGGAGTTTTTCTCTATTTATCCAGGCACAACAGACGACATCTGATATATGCTTATGTTTTTGTCAACTAAAAAAATGACAAAAAATGTATATTTTGTTTATGGTGGAACTCGGAAATACTGCTCTATAAGAACTAACGTCATACATAGTAGAGCCTGTATATTTATGTTTTTTGAAAGGTAATGCTCAGTGAATATGGGTCGGGAAAAACTGTTATTTTGGAGCTGAAAGGCTCATTCTTTTTTAAAATGTATGACAACATACATTCTACGGATGTAATTTCATTATTATACTAAAATTATGCTTTTTTCCTATGGAATATATATATATATATATATAATTTTCAAGGAAAAAAATATGGGGAAAAAGCAATAATGATAATTTAGGAATTAAACTAAAAAATATTATTATTATTATTACTACTATATATTAAACTAACAAACATTTAGTTATAGGTTATACAACTACAACAATGCAGATAGAAATTTAACAAAGAAACATTTAGCTATTTAAGTATATAGTAACCAATTTGCATGACATAAGTTAGTTACCTCCATATTATAATCTGTCAATCATGTGATTATTCAAATAATATTTTTGAAACTTGTAGGTTGGGGTGATAACTTAGTAGGAAAATAAAATCTATTTTTACAAAACCCACACAAATTAATTTAGAAGTTATAGGCATATCTTGTTAATTAAGATTTTATTAATTATAATTATGTTTTATCATTGAAAAGCAAGATACATGTTTTAAATTTCAAAATAACTATTTTTCAATGATGTTAATCGTATTTTGGATGAAATAGTTTTTCTTAATGATGTCAATCGTATTTCATCCAAAGGAAGGTGTATTTTCTTGAAAGCTAAATGCATAAAAAGGAAAATACTATCCATGTCTTAAATTTCCAATTTCTTATTGAGGATAATAAGACATCATAAATGGTTTATGATAAATAAATATAAAAATGTTCATAAAGTTATGTATACTCACATATCATATTTAAATATACCTTATAGTTTTATAAAGGGTTTTTAATGTTCTATATATAAATAGATTAGATAAGAATTTTCATATAATTAACTTTTATAGTATGTAGCACCATCACTAATTACTAAAGAAAAAATAAAACATGAATTTGGATGACAAGTGTATTATACTTGGTGTTGCATGGCTTTGAGATCTACCTCAAATGGTGCAAAGAAAACTTTCAAGAGTATCATGTTCTCAACACTTTCAAGAGTATCATGTTCTCAACACTTTTAGCATTATAAACCATTTCAGGAGCACACTTTACAACAAAATGTGTATTCATAGTTTCTTGTTTTCTTTCATCTTATAAATTAAATATTTAACTATGAAGCATAGATTTATGTTCAATTATGATCACCACAAAACATTTTTTCATTTATTTTGTAAAATATTCAAATAGTTTATATAAATGAAAATATATTTATAAAAATATATATATTATATTTCTAGAAAGGATGAAAACAGCTATTAAGTTTTTAATTAAAAAAATGCAATGTTAATATTCAAAAAAATAAAGGGATTCCAAAAAAACCCAAATAACTCTAATTTTCCTAATAAAAACACTTAAATACATACAAATGATAAAAACAAATTCATTTGCAAATGTGTAATATATTAATAAAAACCTTCTAATTTTCCTAATAAAAACACTTAAATACATACAAATGATAAAAACAAATTCATTTGCAAATGTGTAATTTATTAATCAAAAACCTTCTTCATATTTGCTTTACCAGTAGAAACAATATATCAATAAATCCTTGCTTCCTCAATTTTAAATTAGTGAAAAATAAAAAGCTAACATACAAATAAGCATTATTCAAAATTATAAGTACAAAATTGATGTCTCAAAACTAATTGTGTGGTTGTGATTTACATGACAAAATAAATGACAAATATTGTTCTATTAAAATATGTTCATATTATAAGTACAAAATTGATGTCTCAAAATTAATTTTGGTTGTGATTTACATTGCAAAATAAATAGCAAAATTTTCTATTAAAATATGTTCATATTATAAGTACAAAATCAATATCAATGTCTAAAAACTAATTATGAATGGAAAATAATTTTATATTAAAATATGTTCATATTACAAGTACAAAATCAATGACTCAACCTATAAAAATCTTCAGTCAAAACTGAAAAATGATAAACTTTTTAAAATAAATGGAAAGTAATTTTATATTAGAATATGTTCATATAAGTACAAAATCAATGACCTAACCTATAAAAATCTTCAAAATTGTCAAAAATGGAAAATGATAAACTTTGTAAAATCTTAAGCTTAATTAGTGACATATTTTGTGGAAAAAAAATGAAAGATTTTTTTTTTTTGGAAAAAATATGATATCTATGTTATATGAATTAAAACTAATGGAGTAAAAAATATAAAAGGGGGCTTTGATTATAGATAATATACACCGAAATGATATAACACATGCATTCTAAGAATAATAAATATATTGCAAATCATTAATCATTGCACATTCAACTTTCAAAAGAAAGAAGTCTACTTGAGGCACCTATGATATGTGGTGTGTTACATAATATGTAGGGTATTGAAGATTTAGTGGAGCTACATCATTCATTAGTTATCCTTTAATCATATTTATATAAGCTAGCATAACTCACATAATGCATAATAAAAATAAGACATATATGTCATTAATTTTCATTAAAAATATATATATATATATATATATATATATATATATATATATACATGAGAAAAACATGTTTTCTTTGTATTAATAGACTAGCATATATCCATCTTAAATCTAAATCTATAAAGCACCGAGAGTAATCTTGAGGTGTAATTTTTTTCTTGAATTGTAATTTTTTTTGTGATGTTATTTGATATTTTAATTCACAACACCACACAACTTTATGTGTTACAACATCTCCTTCATACATCATTTGTATTTTTAAATTTATTTTTGTTATTTTTAATTATTGAGCCGGCAACATTTGTAATTTTACATATCGTTATATAGTGTTACACATTACAACATCTCACTCATTTTGGACTGAGAGCACCTTGCTTTTCTCGGTGCAATTAAAGCAAGTCATGCATAGAGATCAGGGTAAAGCATAACTCATCATAGCACAAACTAAGGTGGGTGGCCATGGATTTCCATCTTGATCAACTTTGCAGTAGTGACCATAGTGACATAAACAATTGCCCACAATGTGCCCCACCAAGGGGGTCGTTTTTATTTGGCCCCCTTTTTCTCCCTTGGTTGACTCTACCATAAATAAATTCTTGTCAAATATCTCAATGAGCATGAATAATGCACACAAATATTTTACATATTGAGCATTTATAGTTGAAATACACTACCACCATATTACTAATGTACTTGTATAATAAGTTTCAATGATGAGAATCATGTCTAAGTTTCCTTGATATTTAAACTAAGACTAGCATCTACTTTTCTTTTACATATTTACTCGATAAATTATCCACTATACCAAGAAATATATGGTATATATTGAAATGATTTTTTAAGTAACCTTCTATTTACACAATGTGCACCAAACTACCTCTCTTGCACTTTTTAGTCTTTTCACCCTCTATTGAATTTGCTTTGATAGAGAAGTTAATTGGTAATAGAATTTTGCTAACCTTAAAGCCAAGTATAAAACCAAAGATTCAACTAACTCTAGTATACCTTAAAGGACTCATCCTAAAACCAAATATTCAACCAACTTTAGTATAGTTTAAGGGACTTGTCAAATATTAGAATTGTTGGTCATATTCCCAATTAATGACTCCAATTTTTTCTTAATCTCCTTTAATTCAATGAGTATCTATTGTTTTAACTTTTAAGTTACAAAATACATGCCCTCAACTAAATCAAAACTAGACCATGTAGAGTGGGATCACTCTTCTAACACTTCATGTAGCTTTGTAGTGCTCTTCCTTAAAGATTTTTTCGAATTTTAGAAAAAAATTCATAATCGTGTTTCTACATGCATTATAGAGGAACTAGTTTCAAATTTTAATGTCTTTCTCACCTTTTTGTAAAACACGGGTAGACTTAAACATGAGTCGTTTCGTTGAGTTTCCATCATTCTTTAGTGAATCTATATAAAAACAAGTTTATTGGGTCTTGGATGTTGTGTAATATATGGCGCTCCTACATCAACACTTACATAATCTTTAACTCTGAAGTTAAAGATACTCTATCTTTATTATTTTATGTATATTTATTATATTTTGAAGTCAACATTTTAAAATCTTAATCTATTAAATTGAGAAATTGTTTTCTTTATAAAGCACATTTTATACCACGAACTTTCTCTAATGTCTTATGAATGAAATCCCACGCTGAAACCCAACAAGTAATCAGTTTGGTTGACTAATGGAAAAATCACACAGTGAAACCCCAACGAGTAATCAATTTAGTTGTCTTACGGCAGAAGAAGTTTTGATATGGAAAATGTCTATGCAAAAAGAGCTACCATCTCGGCGATTGCGAGTGAAAACATTCGATCTCTTGATCTAAGTCAGAGGGGCCTCCTAAAAACACACAGTTATAAACCCCTAGGAGGCCTTCTACGAGAACAAACATCAATTCTTTCAATCAAATTGCAAATCTATATCCAATATTGGATGAAATTTGTGCAAGACTAGGAAAATCATACAACAATTTTTTTAAGGAAAGGGCCCATTGGGTGGTGAATTGAAGTTGCCATTGCCAATTTGTTAGTGTTGGGTGGTGAATTGAAGTCGGCATTTCCCATTGGTTAGTGTTGTAGCATTAATATTGACAAAGAAGAACAACCTTTGGTGGTTTAAATTATTTTAGATGAGTTGCATATCAATCAAGAACCGGGTATGTCTATGATCTTGTCTAACAAAGAACAAAGAGGAAGGTGAGTTGATGTGGAAGGATAAGAAATGAAGACACAAGCTAGACATCCTACGTGGTGCAAGATCAAGAGCACCCAAGGGAGGTCAAGAGGAGGCTTCAATTTAAACAAATTGAAGTAATGCACCAGTGTAGTGGCTATGAGGTTAGTGGATGCATCGGGTGCATTGAAGCTTTTTGCCATCGATGTGTTGTTTTGACAACAAGGAGAGAAACTTAAATCTAAAGGAATCTCGCTTCAGTGGATATTGGTTGTTTTCTTCAGTCGTTGCAATGTGGCTCCAGAACCAAAAGGAGGTGTCTCCTTCTGCACACAGATTCACCCTAGAATCGACTTCCACATGGATGCTCTTGATGCAGGAGCATCAACCCTACCCCAAATCAAATTGAATTTTGACCTTCCAAAACGCTAGGAGGTGGGCAGGCATGGCCAAAGGATGAGATTTCCTCGAATCTGATCCTGGTTGATAGCAATTTGTGAGCGACTTTAAAGATTTGGTCGGATCCTTTCAGTGATCTGATCCATATTGTATTTTGTTATTGAAAGTATGACCCTGTGTGCTTCGAGATAGACCAATGCAATGTAAGATCAGGTCAGGCCCATAGAGGCCATATGATGTATCATCGAGCTCGATAAAATGATTATTGTGTAGTCTTATATGTCTTTGAATTCTGTCTGCTTTGTGTGTTGATTATGTACGTAAACATGTGTGTATAAATTGTATTGAGTTCACAATTCAATGTATGTGAACGTGTGATTGAGGAGAATACAAATTGTAGGTATGGGGCGCAATGAGAACTTAGAGAGGATCCATCGTCGATCATAGGAAGGATCGATACTAATTCGGTGAATAAAGATATCGTAGATGCATGGAGTTAATGAACCAGAGGTCTGGGATGATATTTTTATCTCAACACTAATTCTTGCAATTAAAGTGTCTTTCTTGTTGCGTCTTTAGTTTCCTGCAGTTGAAGAGTGATTCATTTCGTGTGACTCAAGGTGCATACGAAGGAGATATTTGAGTATATTGTGATAATCTTGGTTTTATGGATGCGTGAGGAGAGTGAATGGTAGGTTGGCTAATCAACCATTGATCACTGTAACGATCGATGGTGATCCACACCATAGAGACATAGGTCCCAAGATAAAAGAGAATGAATGCAGACAGGGAGACACTCACTAGTTGAGGAAGTGTGGACGATCGATATCACCAAGTGGGGGAGTGAGATGCCTGAAGTCGAAGACGCTCACGTGTAACTGTTAAGAGAGCTTCCACCGTGAAAGAGCTTGAACGATCTAATTATGTGATTGCAAGAACACACAATCACTTCCATGCTATTTGATTGCAACATCTTTCCGTCCTCTAAAGAGGAAGAAGACGGAGTCTGCGGATTGGAGACGCGTTCCATATTTTGGCTCAATCAGAAAAACTGCTAGTTTAGAGCAGAGCAAAATCTAGTGGAGGCCTGAGAAAACTATTAAAAGGTTTCTTGTTGTTTCCATGGATGTTATCAGTCCATATGTGGGCTCATAACCCTTAGGTCCAAGAATCTAATGGACCCCTAGATCTCTCTGCATCAGGTGGTATCAGAGTAGGCCCAAGATTTCATGCGTGATGAAACAACTTCCAGCTACGGTTGGGTAGAACTTGTTGGGAAATTCCACAGTTGTAATTGTGGGTAGAATTTCTAAAAGAGTGAGGCGATGCAAAATCTAGAGATATGCAAAGGAGTGCTTGAAAGGTTCAGAGGCTCACTAACTAAGCATGAGGGGAAGCTTAGTGATCAATGAAGAAGGAAGACAATTGGGTTGAATATGGAAGCAACAACAGAAGACATATGACCAGGAGTAAATAAAATTTTGTATCGTGGGAGTTTGATGCAGGAGCATCAACCCTACCCCAAATCAAATTGAATTTTTACCTTCCAGAACTCTAGGAGGTGGACACACGTGGCCAAAGGATGAGATTTCCTCGGATTTGATCCTGGTTGATAGCAAGTTGTGAGTGATTTTAGAGATTTGATCGGATCCTTTCAATGATTCGATCCATACTGTATTTTGTTATTTAAAGCATGATCTTGTGTGCTTCGAGATAGGCCAATGCAATGTAAGATCAGGCCAGGCCCATAGAGGCCGTGTGATGTATCATCAAGCTCGATAAAATTATTACTGTGTAGTATTATGTGTCTTTGAATTATGTCTGCTTTGTTTGTTGATTATGTGTGTATAAATTCTATTTAGTTCACAATTCAATGTATGTGAATGTGTGAGAGAGGAGAATACAAATTGTAGGTATGGGGCGCAATGAGAAATTGGAGAAGATCCATCGTCGATCATAGGAAGGATCGATAGCGATTCGTTGAATAAAGATATCGCAGATGCGTGGAGTTAATGAACCAGAGGTATGGGCTGATATTTTTATCTCAACACTAATTCTTGCAACTAAAGTGTCTTTCTTGTGGCGTTTTTAGAGTGAATGGTAGTGATTCATGTAGTGTGACTCAAGGTGCATACGAAGGAGATATTTGAGTTTATTGTGCTAATCCAGGTTTTATGGATGCATGAGGAGAGTGAATGGTAGGTCGGTTGATCAACCATCGATCACTGTAAGGATCGATGGTGATCCACACCATAGCGCCACAGGTCCCGGGATCAAAGAGAATGAATGCAGACAGGGAGACACTCGCCAGCCGAGGAAGTGTGGACGATCGAGATCACCAAGTGGAGGAGTGAGATGCCTGAAGTCGAAGACTCTCACGTGTAACTATTAAGAGAGATTCCACCATGAAAGAGCTTGAACGATTTTATTATGTGATTGCAACAACACACAATCACTTCCATGCTATGTGATTGCAGCAACTTGCCATCCTCGAAAGAGGAGGAAGAAGGAGTCTGCGGATTGGAGAAGCATTCCATGTGTTGACTCAGTCAAAAAAACTGCTAGTTTGGGGCAGAGTAAAATCTAGTGGAGGCCTGAGAAAACTATTAAAAGGTTTCTTGTTGATTCCATGGACATTATCAGTCCATGTGTGGTCTCATAACCCACAGGTTCAAGAATCTAATGGACCCCTAGATCTCTCTGCATCAGCTCTTCATGCGACCATCTTTTCTCCAACATACTCATCAGAAACTCTCGTGCAAAAAATCAACAAACAATTCCTACGATGGTCACTTCCTTCTCCTCTAGCAGTGATTCCTTTCCAAGGTTATGATGAGCTCTTACAGCTGGAATCGGTCTTCTCTGAGGTAAAACCACTACTTCAACAGTCAATACAGAATGTCAAGCCTTGCTCTGATCTAGCTGAGAAATCCATATGTACTTGAATTATTGTAGGAAGATTCCTGGCTTCCAAATGGAATTGAATTACCATAGAAGCGATCCTGAAAGGAACAATTAGAAAACCAATCAACATTATTACAGAAAAATCAAAATTTTCAAATTCCTATGCATAGTTTTCATATCAAGCAGCCTCCAAAAGTTTAGGCCATAACAGAATAGTGCATTTACCTCAAAGAAAACAACCATGGCCTTAAACTGTGGCGCAATGTCGAACATAAATCCTGCATTTTGCTTAAACCATTTAGTGAAACCTTCATTTGAAGTATATACAAATATCGGATATTTGGTGGAAGCTCCACCCCAGTTGTTGAAATTAATGAGATCCTCTATCGAAAGAGTTGATAACTCTCGGGGACTAAGATGAAATGGTCGAGAAAATGTGTGTAGTTCCTCGCATAGTATTTTGCAGCAGGGGTAGAGGCAGGTACTGTAGCAGCATTGATCTTCCGTTTGTAGAGGATGGGATGAGGGCAATTCAAAAAAATCATAGTTTAAAAATCCATTAATGTTAAATTCGACGATATGACAGATCCGTACGAGAAGATGGCATATCATATCAAGGTGGCATAGGGTGGGGTCTCGAGTCTCAAAGGGCCTGCAATCTTAGAGAGAAACATCGATGAACAGAAAAAGGAAAGGATTCAAATGGCTGAATTCAAACGCCTTGAGGGGGATCGACTCTCCAGAGTCGACGGTGCAGGTGGTCGAGAGAATAGCCCACTCCATTATTTATGAATCCGAGGAAGCGTAGGATTAAAAAATTCTCTTATACATGTATTTTAAAAAAAATAACATAAGCATAAGATTGAGCATGGTTTAAGTAGGTGATACCATCATCGCAATTGAATATATTGTTAAACCAAAACTAAGTATAAGATTCATAGTATCCTTAAGATTTCTAGATCCCTTATTAAAATATATTAAATAGGGTATAATATTGTTTTAGATTGGATAACATTGAAAGAAATAACTTTTAAAGCACCTTTGAAGAATTCAAAATATCAAATAGTATATATATGAGAACAAGAGTTGTGTGTAGCTTAGTCGCTATTTTTTTAAACAAATAAATTATTCAAAATTTATTTTAAAATAAAGATAAAATTTAAATAAACTTTGATATAAATAAGTAAATATTTTTATATTAATATAAAGTGATTTATATCCATATCAATATATATCAAATGTTAATATTTAAAAATATTAAAATTTGTGAAAATTGATGATGATGATGATGATTAATGTCCACTGAAACTAACTTTGTTTTGGCAAGTTAGGAGGTTATAAAGGTTTGTATTATAGCAAATACTATGAAACTTAGATCTAATGTGGGTGTAAGCAGGGCACTCTAAGAGAAAGTGATTTTCATCCTCAACGCTCATAGACTCACACAGATGGCAAACCCTTTTCGCCCATGGAGTTTTAGGAATAGACCAATGCCCTATTTCGCTATGGAATTCATGAGAGTTCGTTCTAATCTTGGCTATATTAATTTTCTTTCATGATCTAGTTACTATCGAGAGATACTTCTGATCTTACAAGTTAGGATTAATGACCTCCTTATAGTATCTTAATTTATTTTAACCGCTAAATTTTCCTCACACCATGATTTCTCTTTAAACTTAGAAGTAATAATTTTTTTTTACATTATCAATGTTCTGCAAAATGTTGTTTTCATCAATGCCCCAATGGTTTAACCAAGCCATGGTATCTTTACACCAACACTACTTGAGGCGTAGTTAGTTTTTACTTGTTTAAAGATATTTTAGGAAGTCTCTCGTTTCCCATATAATTTTAGGTACCTAGTCATAGCCTTGCTCTCGATGGGGGAAAGACCCACTTCTATGAGAAGAATATGATAAGATGTATTGCTTTTAATTTTGAGGTTATAAGTTATAAACCGCTTCTAGACTTGCTCAATATTCCTCCAAGATTCTCTAGAAATGTTGCACCCCCATACTTCACAACCATACAAGATAATAGGGATGACAAGAATTTCAAATAGGAACTTCTTTTTATCCCACATGACCAAATTGGTTGATTTACAGTTATTTTCAAGATTGAAATAAGATTTCCACCCTCCATTAATCCTTTTCTCAATGCTATAGTTCCAATTGAGCTTGTGGTGAATATCAAATCTGAGTTACTTGTCAGAAGTCACTTCCTTTATATTTATATTATCATAAATAAAATTTGCATAGGTGTCTTTCTAAGATTTTATAATCATGATTTTTGTCTTATCAATGTTAACAGTCATACCCATGTTAGAGCAAAAATATTTAAGAATTCTTAATTGCTTATCGAGATCGGAAGGACACCTTGCCATAAGAACAATATCATCAACACAAAGTAGGAGTATGATAACTATCTTAACTAAGATTGTGCCAGTGCAACCTGCTTCTTCTAAACACCTTTCTAGCTTATCAATGTAAATTCCAAAAAGGGTAGGAGAGAGGGGGAAGCCTTGTTTAACTTCGATATTACAATTTATATCCATTATCCACCCCTCATTATTCTTAAACTTGGTGATGACCTTTTTGTATAACCTTTTTGTGGCAGATCTCAACTCAAAAGGAACCTTAAGCTCATCTAGCCTATTCCATGGGTTATTTCTAGGCACTGTATCAAAAGCTTTTCTAAAATCCACAAAGCAACAAAATAGGTCAGACTTATTATTACGGCATTCCTCTGCAATGATCCTAAGCATAACAAGTGGTATGTGGTTGAATGATGCCTTCTAAAACCTGCTTGGCCTTTATCCTTCTTAGCTTCCATTTCTATACATTCATTGATCTTATTTTCTAAGATAATACCAATAACTTAGCTAAGAGAGGGCTAATCATAAAAGTTTGATAATTAGAGGGGTCATTTTAATTGCCACTTTCAAAAATAAGAATAATGAGGCTTTGAGTCCAAGGTGCATGAAACCCTTACTTAACCACTAGATTAAAGATTTTGTGGATGTGCAGTATGTGCAATAAGATTTCCGTTTGGTAGCCTTCAATGTCTTCGGCTTTTCTATTTGCTAAGCGCTTAACCCTGAAATCTATGTCTTCTAATGAGAAAACGTATTTAGTTGTAAGAAGGGTTTGAATGTTATCTCTTATGTATGGGGATTCATAAAGCTTTTTAAGATAGGAATTCTAATCTTTTAAAGCAATTTTATTGTCTTCTTTTGTTTTGCGTGTTAGAATTTGCCGACCTTCTTAGGAGCCACCTTGGAGAGGTGTAGGAGGATTTCCAGCCTTTTATTTAGATAATTCATTTTTTTCTTTTAATTAAGGCTTTGTAGTGATTTATCTTGTCCATTTTTATCAAATATGTAGTAGCTTGCTTAATTTCTTTTCTCGCATCTTTACACTCTTGATCATACCAAAGGTTGGCTCTACTATCGCTCATTTCAGCCGAGACTTCAATAAAGAACTTGTTAATATATAACGAGAGGGTTGTAGCAAAATGTCAATCTCTAAAAAATTTTAAAATATTGAAGTTGCAAACTTCTAAACAATATAAATAAATAGATAGATATGAGTTTGTTGAATTTTTTTGTATTGTTTTGACATCAATATTTAATATGATTAATATATTAACTATTTTCAAAATACTATATTTTTTTTAAGATATAAAATTTAAATATGCAATTTTTCATAATAAAAATTCACATTTAATTTTTAAACTTAAATTATAAATAAAAATGAATTAAACCATAATTGCAAATATTAATAAAGCAAATTATTTTATTTTTCGATAAGATATTTAAAATTAATTTAAAAATATTAAAGTATAATTATGTTTATTAATATTTTTATATGTTTAAAAGTTAATTTCAAAAACTATACTAAATTAATAGAAAAGAAAAAGTGGAAAATGAGAGAATTTTTCATGCTTTAAAAATAGCAAAAAATATAAAAATTGCATATTTTGCTTTTGAAAATCGTTTAAGAATTGCACAAAAGATGATTAATAATATTAATGGTACTATTTCAATATAAACATATGGATTTAAGTTATATAATTTTTTTGAATGAGTAGGGAATTATATATATATATATGAATGAAGTGACATACACAGGATTGAAGTGACACTACTACTACACTCTACCCTAAATATTTCATGAACTTTCTAAAGTTTTTATAATATATGTAAATTTTATTTTATTTTTGTTAGTTTTTCAATATTTAGGCTAGCATTATGTTAGGATCTTTTCACTGAGAGAATAACAAGCACATCAATAACATAAGCACATCACATGAGACAAGAGACACAAAGAGTTTTGGTAGGGGAAACCATAAATGGAGAAAACCCCTCAACTTCCTCTAAGATAGTATCACCACAAGATGTGAAACCCAAAATAGTAAGATGACCTCCCAACACAACAGCAGCCTTCTGTCTTCTGTCAAGCCAAAGTATTTCCTTCTCCAAAGGTGCACCACACTTGAGAGAGCAAGTGATGTAATTCACAAGTGATAAATAGAGAGACTCTCACTCTCTATTTATATTCTTCCGTTGACTTGAAGTGCACTCAACCATGTAGGCTTAACTTACAATTACTTACACGAGCCTACACCTTAATTAGTGTATAATAACCCAAGTGCCCTGAAACTGTGGGGACTTACCTAATGACTTGACAAGACTTGTTTACATTAATAATCCTCCCGATCGGAACATCGGGGTAAGACAATATGACTCAAATACATAATAGAAACATCCCGGAATAAACATCGGGTTACAATATATAAAATACATATAAGAATACATTCCGAAGTTACATATACATCAACACTCCCTCTTAACTAGGAAAGTATTCTTTCGACACAATTTTCAGCACTGGTCTTCTTCTCTATATCATTAGATCATGTTCGTCTTCAAGTCATCTCTGTCATCAAGTCTTCTTCGTCTTCAAGTCATCTTCATCTTCACGTCATCTGGATCTGGATCATCTCTCGATCTGGATCATCATAGGACATCATCACAGGATCTAGATCATCACTCGATCTAGATAATCATAGGACATCATCACAGGATCTAAATCATCACTTGATCTGGATCATCATCATTGAATCTAGATCATCACTCTATCTGGATCATCATCATTGAATCTAGATCATCACTCGATTTGGATCTCTCGGAGTCATCATAACTGGATCTGGATCATAGCTCGATCTGGATCTCCACTGGTCATCATCATGTGTGTACTATCTCGTCATAGGAATTTCTACAGAGCCAGCCCTTTTTCATGCTGGTTGTAGGCCTACTCTCATGTAGGTCTTCGCCCAGCACTTACATCTGACCTGCTCATCAGAAAGGCATGCCCGACACTCACATCTGATCATGTAGTAAACTACAATCACATCAGAAAGGCCCAGCACTCACATTCACCAGCATGGTAGGCACAATCAACTACCATCTGTGAAATGGCTCTGCACTTATATCTGCCCTCCTCACCAGAAGGGCACAACCCCATCCAGGCTGGAGCCATCTCCGCCACAATGATGGAAGACTCTCAACCAGGCTGGAACCACATCCGCCACAATGAAGAGAGATTTCTGCACTTATATCTGACCTACTCGTCAGAAGGGCACAATCCCATCCAGGCTGGAGCCACCTCCGCCACAATGATGGAAGACTCTCAACCAGGTTGGAACCACATCCGCCACAATGAAGAGAGATTTTTGCACTCACATCTGACCTGGTAGGAACTGAATCCTACACCCTAGTCAGAATGGCCCCCAGTCCCTGACTGAGCTACCTGGTAATGGACCAGGCGCCTCCACTCTCCTGGAGAGTGGCAGTTGCCCTTACATCTGTCATATTCGACAGAATGGCTAGCACTCACATCTGTCATGGGAGGAACTTAATCCTTTAGCCATGACCAGAATGGCTCAGCCCTTACATCTGGCCTACTCGTCAGAATGGATCTCAATCTCAGCACTCATATCTGACATGGAAGGAACTGAATCCTCTCACCATGATAGAATGGCTCAGCCCTTACATCTGACCTGCTCATCAGAATGGCTTTGGATCTCTAGCACTCATATCTGACATGGAAGGAACTGAATCCTCTCACCATGATAGAACGGCTCAGCCCTTACATCTAACCTGCTCATCAAAATGGCTTTGGGACTCATCACTGTCTCTGGGAGGAAGCCTCGATCTGGAGAACACCAAGTCTCTCTCTGAAGTACTCAAAATTCAGCCTAGCCAATGGATTCATCAATACATCAGCTATCTGTTCCTACGTCGCAACATACAGGAGCTTCACTGCTCCTCTCTACACCATATCCCTGATATAGTGATACTTGATCTCAATATGCTTCGACTTGTCATGGAACACTGGATTCTCTAACAACTTCACGCAACTCTGGTTGTCACAATGTATACAAGTAGCATCCAACTGGAGATCAAATATATCAGACAGTAGCTTCCGTAGCCATACTGCCTCACAACTAGATGAACAAGCTACGACATACTCTGTTTCAGCTGTACTCAGTGCCACACAGGATTGCTTCCTGCTAAACTAAGAGATCACACCTGATCCCATACTGAAGCAACCTCCCAAAGTACTCTTCCTGTCTATGGCACTGCCTGCCCAATCTGAATCAACATAACCCTCTAGGTTAATCTTCTGATTCGCATCGTACTTGAGTCCATAATCAACTGTACCCCTGCATGCTTTGCAACCATCAGGTGAACATGTCTCAATGTGTTCACAGCAAAGCAAATATCTGGTCTCAGGTACATCAAGGACCCAATCATCTGACAATACATCGTAGCATCAACCGAATCTGATGAAGCATCACTCAATATCTTCATGTTCGATGCCATAGGTGTGGTAATGCAGTCCATCATCCTGAACCTCTTCAGGATCTCTACTGCATACTTCCCTCGTCCAAGGAAGATTCCATCTATACTCTGCCACACCTCCATACCTAGAACAATAGTGCATCGACACATAATAGGAGTATCATTGGTCTTTCTTCTTCAACCTTGAAGCAAAGGTTGGAATCCACTTTACTCTCAGTACCATGTCGATCCTCAGGATATTTTGTAGGCACTCCCTCTGAAGCAGAGCATCATACTCCCTCTGTCTTTTGTACTCTATGCACTGAAACATTCTGTACTGGAGTGACAAGTAGTATCTATCTAGGATCACTGGATACTAAGATCCTCTATCTTGAACTTCTTCAAAAGTTCATCTTTCACCCATCTGTGAGCTTGTCATTCTCTATTAACCTTGTAGCAAAGGTTAAGATATTCATCAAGCTCATCATGTATGTGATATCCCATGGGTGTCGTATGAACTCGTACAAGGCCTTCTTTCATTTGCACACATGATTATGCATGTCATGTGACTTCACTTCTATTAGCTGTAAATGTTTCTTCGTAGACTATGCCTTCTCTTCGTGAGAAGCCTCATGCTACGAATCTTGTTTTGTATCCCACGATGTTTCCATCTACTGCATGATGGAACTATGAACTTCTCTTCAGGTCTCGATAATACGCCTTGACATCATTCTTCTTGAAATGGAAGGTTCTGCATCAATGATGTCACTGCATTCATCATATTATTCTTTGTCTTGAAACTGTCGTCACTTGTTCTTCAGAACAAGTCTTCATTCTTCTTTGCTTGTAAGCGATTATGTATGCGATCTTTCCTACAGGTCAAATGCATTTGCATGGTTAGAAACATTTCATAAGGAAAATTCATACTGGAAAATTCTTATGCATAAATATATGATCATGCAACTACTTTAGCCAAT
>LPNX010761937.1:357153-399552 GCA_001517045.1 Pseudotsuga menziesii
TCATAGTCTCACAAAAGATTCCTTGAATCCCGTCATATGTTTGGAAGCCCCACTGTCTATAAGCCAATCATCACTTCCATGAATAATGTTACCTGTGAGAGTTGATATCAGGACATATTCATCCTCGCTTGAAGAATCTTAACTTTCATGTCTGGATCTCTTTTTGGATGGTTCATCATCCTCTGCAGCATGAGCATGATGTCTTCTTTGGCCTCGTCTCCCTTTGAAACTGGAACCTCTATACTCATGTAGGTGTCCAATCCAGAGAAATAAAATACTTCTATGCTTGGAAGTTGTCAAATTCACCAAGCTTATCATCAAGCTGATCACTTTGAAATGAGAACCTCAAATGGAAATAGCAAAGGATTAGATCTTACCGATTTGAGGTGTCCGCCCTTGTCCCGAAGTTTGCTGATCTAGGGTTTGTCGCAGAAACCCTAATTTTCAAAACTTGGAATATTTTAGATCTGATTGGATGAACAGATAGATCTCTTCAAATGGAGCTGTCCAATGTACTCCTTTTCTGAAAACAGTGGAGGGAAGCTCCCGGAATAGGAAGCCCTAATTTTCTGATTTCTTCTGCAGAAAATGCCTGTTACTGTTTCTGTGATATCTCTGAAATTACTTCTCCTCTGTGTCTGAAATTTCTTATTGAGGTAACCTCGCATGTCCCTGATCCAACACCATAGGTTTCATCAGAATTAGTTTCACCATTTTGGATTTATGATCCTTTTCCCAAGGTGACCTGTTACAAGACTGTTTAGAATAGCGAAGTTGTACGGCCTGCCACATGTCCCTGATTCATCTTCTGAGTCTGATATTAGGATCACAGAAATTAAATTCCGTTCCCTTTCTGGAAAATCTTTAGGAATTCCATTTGGACCTCTGTAGCCCAAGATATTGCAATTTTCCCCACGTGTCCTGTTTATGGATGATTTCTGGAAGAGGCTAGAACCCTAACTTTGAGAGATCATATCTCCCAGAATACAGCGAATCTGAGGCTGAGATTTGGACACAGTGTTCATCAGGATTTTATATTTGGCCCTTGCAAGTTTTATGTTTTGAGACTTCTCCAATCTCGGAATATAGCGACTGTACTAAAACTTAGCATTTTTAGTATTTAGGGTTTCTCCTAGCTCAGGGTCAAACTAGGTTTTGACTTTCCTGGAGTTTCACCCAACCAAATTTCTTGATCCAGGTCTCTAAACTTCGATTTTTATGAGGAAAATAACCCTATGCTGGTCTCACTCAAAAAAATCCTCTTCTGTAGAAAGCCCTAATTTCCACATCGAAACTGAAAATGCTTGAAATTGAATTCCGCATCGACAGAAAGATGCACCCTTCAATGGAGAGTCATCCTAGCATACTTTTGCTGAAAATATGTGGAGGAAGATCCACAAAATAGGAAGCCCTAGTTCCTGTAGCTGCACAATGTCTTCTTCTCAGGTTAGCTCTGATACCATGTTAGTTTTTCAATATTTAGGCTAGCATTATGTTAGGATCTTTTCACTGAGAGAATAACAAGCACAGCAATAACATAAGCACATCACATGAGACAAGAGACACAAAGAGTTTTGGTAGGGGAAACCATAAATGGAGAAAACCCCTCAACTTCCTCTAAGATAGTATCACCACAAGATGTGAAACCCAAAATAGTAAGATGACCTCCCAACACAACAGCAGCCTTCTGTCTTCTGCCAAGCCAAAGTATTTCCTTCTCCAAAGGTGCACCACACTTGAGAGAGCAAGTGATGTAATTCACAAGTGATAAATAGAGAGACTCTCACTCTCTATTTATATTCTTCCGTTGACTTGAAGTGCACTCAACCATGTAGGCTTAACTTACAATTACTTACTTGAGCCTACACCTTAATTAGTGTATAATAACCCAAGTGCCCTGAAACTGTGGGGACTTACCTAATGACTTGACAAGACTTGTTTACATTAATAATCCTCCCGATTGGAACATCGGGGTAAGACAATATGACTCAAATACATAATAGAAACATCCCGGAATAAACATCGGGTTACAATATATAAAATACATATAAGAATACATTCTGAAGTTACATATACATCAACAATTTTCATATTTTTAACTAATGTGGTTAATGATTCCCACCGTGGGTGAATAATCATGTGGTTATGGGAGAGGTTGACAGGCACGTGGCAGGGCGTTTATCCCCAGTGCAAACACCTCACCACCAGTGCCGATTATTTAATATCACTCATGCGCAGGAGGAAACATACAAGCTCGTTTCCCTGTGCAGTTATCATGTGTTGGATAAAAGAGAGTACGAACCTGCAGATCACGGTTATTTTTTCACGTAACAAGAATATAATGGTTTGGATTGGGATGATCTCATGGAAGGAAAACCACTTCTCTAGCACGAAGGATAATCATACCAAGGCTCTGAGTTATAAGGACTCCATCGTTATCCACCGGAAGCATATCCCTTGTTGCTTTTTCTGGACTATGGAGATCGCTCTTCATTCACTGCGGTTGGATTCATGGAAATATTTGGCTGAAGGGTGGTGGTGAGTCCCTTTTATGGTTATGCGCAAGCTCCAGATAGCCCAGGTATCTTTTTCCTACTACCGATGCTTGTTTTTAGTTTTCAGTCTGAGTTTGATTGGGAAACCTCTTTTTTCTCGGTCATTAAGATTTGAGGCCCTGTCCATGCTGACAATCCCTCTACCCTCGAGCTTCTTGAAGCTCTTCCCCGTTTCCTGGTTGAGTTGTTTGTGGATGTTGTTGCCTATACCACCTTTCTCCTTCATCCTCTTTTGATTTGCGGCACCGTCCAAAACCTATGTTCGGTTCGGTCGCCTCTTTGCTTGCCAACATGCCTCCACATAAACGCTCACGCTTTACTTCATCCTCGATGGGGTTTGACAGACCCAAGCTGATGGCTCCCCCATTACGTTTCCAGAAAATGATTGTTGAAAAGAATAAGAGATATCAAAAGGAATTTCCTGATTCTATCCAAGAAACCATCCAGGAGGCCAAGAGAGAAGCTTAGTTAGAATGCAGCTGCCTGGGACCATAGCAGATCATGAAGGAATTCAAAGACTTAATCCCCAACCCTGGTACCTACAAGGGAATAATTACCTTATATCAAAAATCGTTGGAGCTTCAGTGGTCTCAGAAAATTCATCCTCGGTAAAACTTTGGTTGAAAAGGACGAGCAGCATGGGAAAATTTTGTTGCAGCAGGACCAAATCTTGCGGATTTTGCATAAAGTCATGGATAAACAAGCTGAAGTTGCCAAGAAAATGGGTTTAAAGCTTGAGCCCCGTGATCATATGTTTGAATGATCAGGATTCTTTCTACAATAATGTTTCAAGTCTTTCTTTGTTTTTACAGAATTGATTCGGATAATAGTTCCCTCCTATGTTTTTATGACTAATACTTCGTTAAGAATTATTAAGAATTCTCAATCATTCTGATTCAGTCTTGTTTCCTTTCGAGGGAGACTGGCAAAATGATCTCCAAGCTCGTTTTCCCAGAAATGGGAGATCTTGGATTTTGCTGTAATTGTATGTTTTTCTAAACATTGTTGGTAATATAAGGACTTATACTTACAAAAAAAAAACTAATGTGGTTAATGATAAAAATAGACTTTTCAAGACCTACATGCCGATCAAAATTCGACACAGTTGAAAATAAATAGAATAAACAAAAGCATATTAATATTGTTTTTATCAAACTTTAGAAAAAAAATTGGTTTCTTTGTCAAACTAATAGAGTGAAGTGAAACATATAGCCCTTGTCATAGACTATCAAAAAGACAAATCGTCAAGTTGAATTGAAATCCAAGCCTCAGTTAACAATAAAGAGTAACTAGCGCACCCACATAGTTTGTGGTTGGATCACGTCGATAGGGATCAAATAGTCGAGAGATAGTTATGGAATGGAAGACAATTTGGAAATTTATTTTTCCTCATATTTTTCTAGTTAAAGGGGTTCAAGTGTGATCTATCCATGATGTTATCACCGAGATTATTCCTGTTATCCATTTATCAACAATCAGTTATTTTTTATATTCTTCTTCTTTTTATCTCACATTCTTCTAGTTATCTTCCATGAACTATTGGCTATCCATTCATCAGCTATGAGTTATCCATGCATCGCTACCAGTTATCCATTCATCAACTAGCTACTAATTATTTTTACATCGATAGGTGTTTTTATTTGAGATTTGGGGTGGACTACGACCTATGCTTTTTCATCTACGAACGAATATGAGACAAGTGTACTATCAAGATTGATTCTATGAATGTCGTTCAAAATTTGACATAAACAATTATGTATGTATATATATATATATATATATATATATATATATATATGGTAGTCGATGAATGGATAACTGGTAGCGATGCATGGATAACTCATAGTTGATAAATGGATAATAGGAAGAATCCCGATGATAGCATGTATCTAGGCATAGATAACTCAAAGTTGACCCATTTAACTAGAATAATATGAGGAATAAAAAAAAATTGAAAATGTCTTCCATTCCATCGCTATCTCTCAACCAATTTGATCCCTATCGACGTGATCCAACCACAAACTATGTGGGTGTGCTAGTTTATGTTCCTTTTTTATATAATTGTTTATTTCAAATTTTGAATGACTGCCATAGAATCAATCTCGATAGTACACTTGTCTCATCCTCGTCTGTATATGAAAAAGTATAGGTCATAGTCCACCCCAAATCTCAAATAAAAATGTCTATCGACGTAAAAATAATATAAGTAAAATTATTAAACAAATATTTACCACATATTATTGCTCAGTTATATTTGGTTGATTTGTATAAAAGAGGAAATAACATATTAAGAATGAGAGCTTCTCTTATATGCATGTATGAAGATCATTTGTCTATTAGCAATGTAGACCAAGTGGATAAACATAGAACATAATGGCATTCAACACAAAAACAAAGTAAAAAATTATGAGAAGGAGAAATATATGTTAGTAGAGAGAGAGAGAGAGAGAGATATCCATGGTGTAAACTGGGCTTCCATGGTGAACCATTGTTTAATATATATATATATATATATATATATTAAACAGTGGTTCACCATGGCTGCATTCACCCAGGAAAATATCTCGTATACTCACTTGGAAAGTATACATGAACGAGCAACAACAACCTTCGAGAGGGCCAATCACGATAAACAACTCACTAGCCTAATATTTCATTACATACAAGGGCTCCCAAGGAGCAAATGTCCCTGTGAGATTAGAACCCGGATGGGGAGTGCAACAACCGAATATCCCAACCACCCGAGCTATGCCCCATGGACTTATATGTGTGTGTGTGTGTGTGTGCAAAAAAAACATACGAATGAATGTTTACGCATTGTCATAAAGGTTTCAAAACTTTTTTTTTTTCAAATTTGTTTTTATATTTTTTGTTTACTTTTGTTATTTGTTTTTAGTGTTATTTTTGACTTTATATATATATATATATATATATATATATATATATAATTTCTAGGTTTGGTAATATATATTTATTTTTTATATTTTTTATATTTTATATATAAATATATCAAAAAATATAGTTCATTTTTATTATATTAAAATATAAAACTATATTTATCTAGGTGTAAATATTTATATCAAAAAAATTCCAAAACACACCACAAGGGCCTATGCTTCATGATCAAACAGACAAAAAGACTATATACCAAAATTGTCCAAAACTAAACAAAGAAGTTGTAATGTCCCCAAACCTTGTGATAACACCATAGAGAACCCCATATTCCTTTAGAACCCATGATTCATTGTGGGATAATAAATTAATTGCTAAGGGGTCATTTTGATAAATTAATTACCCATAGTATTTAAATTTGCCAAACTAGGATTAGAAATATTTAAATTATTTTTTATTGTGAGTTTAATTAAAAATTGTGCTAAGTGAATGCACTAGGGGATAAGGTGGTGCATGGGGCCTTGTGGACCCAATGAGTTGTAATTGTAAATGTAAACCAAGGGGGAATAAAGAAATATCGATAAATCCATGAAAAATATAGAAAGTGGCAGAAAAAGCAGTTAGCCAAAAAAGTAGTGCAAAAAGAAGGCAAGTGCATAAAAGCAATCAACTTTTGGAGGGTGTGGTTTCCAAAAAGAAAAAAGGTAAGTCATCCTAAAAGCAGGAATGGCACAGTTTATAAAGGGGATAAAATAAAGTTAGTCTAAAACTAAGCAACTCTTGGAGGGCATAGTTTCCAAAGGGAGAAAAAGGCATCTCGGGGGAAACGCAAGAAAGCAAGCAAGTTTCCTCATTCATTCATGAGGGCGCATTAGGAACTGGAAGTGGGACACCTATTGAGCCAATTCGACCTTGAAGCCTAATTATGCTATAAAAAAATTATAGCACACCCCTCTCACAACTTTTGATCATTTGAGTTTTGAGATTGAGAATTGCTCTCGGATGTTGAGTGATGTGCCTCAACTGTAGCTTTGGGTGGTAAGCCCCTTAGCTAATGAAGCTTGTGTTTTGGTATCTCATGTCAATGTAGCCATTGAAAAATATTTTTTGCAAGTATTGATGTCTCCCTCAGCCAATTATCATATTATTCAGAAGAGCTTTGAGGCCTCCTATCAGTGACATTAACTCTTCTTCCTTCCTTCTCTCCTTTCTATGATATTTTGGCAATTTTTGAAGCAATGTAATGGGAATTTCGACCGAAATATTATATGTTTCATGTACTAATTTACAATATATTGATTAATATCATGTTCATATCACTTTTAGGTCATTCACAGAGTTTAGGAGGTTCTGGGTTCGATTCTCCTTGGTTTCCTAGCTACGGAGCCATACTTTTGGGAGTTTTGCTATGAGAGCTTCCTATGATATTTTAGACTCTCATGGAATTATTATGATGTGACTTAATTTCTCTATAAATTCATCATTCCAAACTTTTTTAATTAAGTTTCATAGTAACCTTTTACATCCTGCCTAGATTTCTATGCAAAAATGACTAGTTTTCCAGTTCGAATCAATTAGTGTATATAAACAGGTCCATTTAATTTCCTTTATGTTCTAAACATTAATTAACATATCAATGAATCTATTCCATTTTTAAAACTAATTTTCATGACCTCTTTCATATGTTTGGAAATCACAGAAATCCAGCTAATGTCTAGCACTAGTGACTAGTTTTCTTATTGTGACCCTTAGCTTTATTTGTGATTTTTAAAACTTGTTATAAACCTACAAACATTGATTTCAGCATCCTAAGAAGATATATAGAACCTTCCTAATCCTTTCTTGGCCATTGGTTTCTTGGAATTAATTGTTAAGATTCCAGTTTGCACCTGTTGGGACTCCCAGAAGTCTAGTAGTAGACTTTAGCCTGGATCATGCTCATAACATTAAAAGGGACCAATATATGGGTGCTTATAAATCTTAACATTCAGTCTCCTACCTTGTCTTGTGGTTTCACCTGCACATCCCAATTTATTCCCTCTTTAGCTTGTTTAAATTGCCCACCTATCAACTAGGTGTTTGAATCTTTATTTAATATAGTTAGTGGACCTGATTGTTCCCTTAGGTTCATCACAATGGTATCAGAACTAGGTTCCTCCACTCCTATGGAATTACTCCCTAAAGTTGAATAAAATTGCAGCCATGTCCTACTCTGATGATGACTATGATGAGCAGTATGAAGAGTACTGTAGACGGTATGAAGAAGAAGAAATTATTTATGTTGATGGAGGCATACCAATAGATGAATATGGTGACTTCCATATCCAAGAATACAGAGAAGAAATCAATTTTTTAACCTTCAATGGTAAATAAATACTTTACAAAGGTGGTAGAAGCATGTGAAAACATGCCTCGCTGCTATCAGGAGTTTCTAGATTTGGATAAGGAGATTTGTGCAAACATTTCTTTCAAATAATATATTTATTGCAAGTATGGATTATGTCCCAAGGATGTGGAGGAGAATTATTTCAAGAGCATCAAATCATACATAGAGGAACCAAGTTGTTCCACCTCTCTGAGTAAAGAAGAAGAAAGATGAACCATAGGTGAAGATTCATCAAAGCCATGTACATCTTAAAACATTATGAGATTGTTTGGTTTTTCTTCAAATAGAGCTTAGAAAGGTTGTGACATCAGTACCATTCAAGAGAGAGAAGTTCCATCAGGTTTCTTAGAGAATCAAGAGCCAATGTCGAACCATGCTTCAAAGGAGAATATCATCAACCTTCTAGAGGAAGAACAAGGTAGCGCTTCTAATGAAAACATTGGTGAGGAAGAAGAAGAAGGGTTTGTTTGTCCAAATCATTTGGATGGGAAGGATAAAGAGGAGATATAAAGGTTTCAGTCCTTGGAAGAAGACCATATTGTGAAGGATCCTCTTTTTGAGCCACACCATTTGGGTGGATCACTAAAGGAGAGTGAAGAAAGCATCCTAACATCCAAGGATATTTTTGTTGATGTCATTGCTTTGGTATCAAGATGTGTGTGGAGGGATTTAGGAGGAGAGTTAGAAGGAGAATATTTATTGGGAGACTTGGAAACTCTTGAGGAATTAATATACAATATTAAGGAAAGCTACATGAATTTGCTATCATATAGAAATTGTCTTATTGAAATGACTAATATATACCATCATGCTCTCAGAAAGAAGGAAGATGAAGCAGAAAGGCTTGTTAACAAATTGGAGACTGCATATGGTTTTTTGGAAGTCACTCAAAGATCTATTCATGAGTCAAATTTTTAGACCTATAAACTTCAAAAGGAGTTGAATGTACCACACCTTTCATCTTGCATGGAAGGAAGTGTTTTGGGTATAATGAAGAAATATCATGTGGAGGATGAACATGAGAAAAGTTCAGATTTGCAAGTGTTGGTGAAGGAAGATACCATAGAATAACTTGTCCAAGCACTTATTGAGATTAAGAGGAAGGATGAAGAGTTATTAGATATGGGAAATATATTTGAGGATGTTCCAATTGAATCAGCAAGCAAAATTAATTATCCATTCATGGATTGGTTTGGTAAATATATCACTAAAATGGAGGATCAAGGATGCACTAGAATTACTTGCGTCGGCAGAGGTTTGTTTGTCATGCATTCTTTAAAGGGGAAACCTCATGAACTGCCCTTATGGGTGGTATATTATTCTCTATAGTAGGTGGTTGATCACATTACATATGGATCAGAAAATAAAATTCCTTATTCATCCATTGATTGGGTGCATAGAGACATCATCGAAATGAAGAATTTGGGAGGTAAAGGATTTTTTTGTTTTTTCAATAATTGTTTTATTATAACTAACATTGTCCTAACTGGAGAGCAATAGAAAAGACTCATTTTGAAGTCATTAGATACCTCCCATACACATGCACATGAGATGGATTTTGATTTTCTTGTGCTTGAGGAGTTTGAGGTCAAGAAAAATGAAGACCATGCACTTGTTCATCGCCGGAAAGATTAAGAATTGTCTTCAAAAGATTGTTGCACAGCTTTGGAGGAGGCATATGATCACACTTTCATTGATCCAACCAATGAATGCATTTGTGCATCCATTGTCTTAATGGATGAGTATTGTAGAGAGACGGTTCACGGCTCTTCACCCCACACTTTTAATTCATCCATATCAACTTGGGAGGAAAATTAGGTGAAGGGATTTTCCTTGTTGGTGGCACATGAGGAGCAAGAGGTTCCCACATGTGTTCATGGTGACTTAATGAATGCACCATTACCTTAATAGTAGCAATAGAGGCATCCACTTGCATTCATTGATGCCTCCCTCATTCACTTGCACCAATTGAGTGTACCCAATGGGAGAGAGTTGAGCCATTGGAGTTATGAACTAGTTCCATGCTTGGGGGATCATAAGATTTCTCTAGATGAGGAATATTCATGGGTGGATAAGAAGCATAGGAACATATTGCTATAATTTTATGCCATTCATACACATATGGATTGGGTGGAGAATACAGATTGACCTATTTGCCCGACCATTTGCACCGATCGAACGGCCGGCAACGTTGGATGTGACTGCTCACGCGAGCCAGGTCGTCCGATCGGTGCAAATGGTCGGTTAAGTAGTTTACTCCGGAGAATACATGTCACATATGGAGTATTCATGTAAAAAAAATTATCATGGTCAATGGAAGGAAGATAAGCAAGCAAGTTGCCAAGAGAGGTTGTTGAGACATATATCTTGCACAAGGAGGCCTTTGTGGATGAAATACACATATTTGGATGGATGCTTGCACCCTTTGACCAATGGCAGATATTTGAGCCAATGGATGTGTTCACATGGATATTTTGGTTTGAGTGTCATTCCATGCCCTTTTTGGATGAGGAGACACATGTTTGTATTTCCTTATTGCATTCTCGGAGATAATTTTGATGCATTATTTAATTATGAGCAACCTGGAAATCCTTGTTTGTTGGATTATGCCTACCCTTCTTGTGTTTGGACATGGAATTTTAACCCTTATCACTTGAGCTTAAATGATTTCATATTTGATTCTTGGATGCATTGGGCACATAATAACTTTCCTATGAGATTGGAGAGATTTGTTTGGATTCAACCTCACCTTGGAGACATGTATTTTATGATGGAGAACCTCTCTATGTTTTGATATATCTTGTATGATGACATAATTCTATGTCGCCTATATGATCTAGTAATGTGTCACCTACATGATCCAGTCATTCTTCATTGTGTTATTGATATCCTTCATAGTACCCTCCGTGGTGATGGTTTCTTCATGGTGTTGATGATGCTTAGGAGGATGCACACTAGACAGTGTGATCATGGCATTCCTTGGGATGTCAATTTTTTAGCCTTGACACTACCACATGGATACTTTCAATTGAGGAAGTGGGATCTGGGCATAATTTTTCCTAAAGAGTTTTGTTGGATGTAATTCTCACTGATGGGGATGCAATGTAAGGAATGGGACCCTAGCATTTCCTATCTTTGTAGAAACTATTTAGATGTTGGGTTGATGGATCAAGTGAAACTTTCTTCACATGAGTTCATCTATGTGGTATCATGTTTCAGTTCTCCTACATGGGAGATACTTATTTGGGTGCACTTGTGGCTTACTTGCAGGGTGCATTAGAGGATGTATCTTGAATTTTGTGTTTTTATAGATGATTGGGGATCCTAGTATCATTGGTACTTGGTTATCACACTAAGATCAATTTGTAACTAGAGTAGAGTTGCAGAAGCATGATGTCCTTGGTGCTTGGTTGGTTGAACTAGTCAGTAGGAAACAAAAACTAAGAAATCAAGGAAGTGGTGATATGTTGCTCATGAATACTTATCCTAATTTTTTCTTCATCAATGTGCTTGAAGATAATTCTCAAAAACAAGATGCACCAGATTATTGAAGCCGCATATTGAAGGGAGTGCTTTGTTCATCATGCATCTTTTCATTTGCTTGAGGACAAGCAAATTTGAGGAGGGAAGATGGTAATGTCCCCCAAACTTGTGATAACACCATGGAGAACCCGAGAGTCCTTTAGAACCCCATGATTCCTAGTGGTATATTAAATTCATTGCTAAGGGGTCATTTTGATAAATTAATTACCCATAGTATTTAAATTTTCCAAACTAGGATTATAAATATTTAAATTATTATTTTTTCATTTTGAGTTTAATTAAAAATTGTGCTAAGTGAATGTATTAGGGGCTAAGGTGGTGTGTGGGGCCTTGTGGACCCAATGAATTGTAATTGTAAATGGAAACCAAGGGAAAATAAAGAAATGTCCATAAATCCAGGAAAAATATAGAAAGTGGCAGAAAACGCAGTCGACCAGAAAAGCAGTGCAAAAAGAAGTCAAGCGCAGAAAAGTTGTGAAGATGAAACGCAAGTAACTTTTGCAGGTCGTAGTTTCCAAAAAGGAAAAAAGGTAATTCATCCTAAAATCAGGAAGGGTGCAGTTTATAAAGGGGATAAAATCAAGTCAGTCTAAAAGCATGCAACTCTTGGAGGGTGCAGTTTCCAAAGGGAGAAAAAGGCATATAAGGGGAAAAGCAAGAAAGCAAGCAAATTTCCTCATTCATTCATAAGGGTGCATCGGAAAAGGGAAGTGGGACACCTATTGAGCCAATTTGAACTAGAATCCTAATTATGCTATAAAACAATGATATCACACCCCTCTCACAACTTTTGATCATTTGAGTTTTGATTTTAAGAATTGCTCTCAGAGGTTGAGTGATGTGCCTCAACTGTGGCTTTGGGTGGTGTGCCCCTTAGCCAGTGAAGCTTGTGTTTTGGTCTCTCATGTCAATGCATACATTGAATAATATTTGTTGCAGGTATTTATATGTCCTTTATTCAATTATCATATTATTCAGAAGATCTTGGAGGCCTCATATCAATGACATTCACTCTTGTACCTTCCTTCTCTCCTTCCAATGATATTTTGGAAATTTTTGGAGCAATGTAATGGGAAATTTGACCCAAATATTATATGTTTCATGTAATTATGTCAAATATATTGTTTAATATCAGGTTCATATCAATTTCAGGTCATTCACAGTGTTTGGGAGGTTCAAGGTTCAATTCTCCTTGGTTTCCTAGCTCCAAATCCATACTTTTGGGAGTTTTGCCATGAGAGGATACCTATGAGATTATTGTGAGATGTATTTAGAGTATCATGGTACTATTATGATATGATTTAATTTATTTTCAAATTATTCATCTTTCTGAACTATTTTATTAAGTTTCATAATAATCTTTTAGACCCTGCCTAGATTTCTATGCAAAAATAACTAGTTTTCCAGTTCAAATCAATTAGTGTATCTAAACAAGTCCATTTCCTTTCCTTAATATTATAAATATTAATGAATATTTCAATGAATATATTCCATGTTTAAAACCAAATTTTAGTGACCTCTTTCATATGTTTGGAAATCACGGAAATTTAGCTAGTTGTCTAGTTCTGGTGACTAGTTTTCTTAGTGCAGCCCTTAGATTTATTTGTGACTATTCATACCTATTATAACCCTAAAAAAATTTATTTCAGAATCCTAAAAATGTATCTAGAACCTTCCTAAGCCTCCCTTATCCATTGGATGCTTGGAATTGATTGTTAAGATTTCAGTTTGCACCAATTGGGACTCCCATAAGCCTGGTAGTAGACTTCGGTCTGGATGATGCTCGAAACCTAAAAGGTCCTAACATATAGGTGCTTAGGAATATTAACATTCAGTATCATAACTTTTCTTTTGGTTTCACCTGCACATCCCAATTCATTCCCTTTGTAGCTTGTTTAAACTGCCCACCTGTCAACTAGTTGTTTGAATCTTTATTATATAGAGTTAGTGGACTTGATTTCTGCCTTAAGCTCATTATAGAAGTCAATACATAGTCCCCAAAATCATATCATTAATAAAAATATCCTCAAATCCATCGAGCTTTGATCCAATGAGACAAATATCCACAAAAAAAAAATAGAAGTTGTTCAATGGGACAGCCCTAATCCCAAAAATGATAGATTCCAAACTTCAAGTGGGAGAGGCATGGGGAAGTTGTGCTCATAAGGATATCTTAATATGTTTTAGTATTCCAGCCCGAGTATCTTGAATCACCTGTTCTCTAGCCAATTCCAAAGCTGAAATATAACCTCGTAGTCGGGGAGAGCACATGAGAGAGAGACGTTGCAAAACACCATTGTGATTCCCATATGCTAAGAAGGAGATAATAAAATATATTTATGAGGTCAAATAAAATAACGATGAGGAAAAAATAATTATCCATGCTTCTAACCAAAATTAGGAGATAATAAATTTTTCATTTGAGTCTAGTCCACATCAATGTCCCCATCCTCTTCCTCAAAGAGGGAATCCTCCAAAGGAGGAAAATAAATAGCAGAGTCTGAAGCTGGTAGACATGAATAATAAGGGTTAACCAGAGAGATGGCATGCCCAGGCTATGTTAGGATTAATTAATCTTCCTTTGTCCAATCTATACTATTTGGTCATTTTGCCTAACTTAGGAAGTTATTGTCATTGTACTAGAGTATGGGGGACACACCTAGGGGTTACCTACCACTTTTTTTTTAAATAACAGAGAACAATTGTATTTAAAGTGTCAAAAGAGAGTACAAAGAAAGTGTAGAAAAATATAGCTAGGGCGGTCATAAGCTAACTGACCACCCTTCTAAATGATAAAAAAAATCGATTTATGATGTTCATATAAATAAAGACATATCTTTTGTGTCTATAGACCTGGACTAACATATTACAAAGCCAAAATTAACCGTAGTCTGCTAAAAAAACAACATATCTTAAAAATAGAGAAGCACAGAAAAACTTGAAGTCACAGAGTGAACCCGGGCGGATGACTTGGACTCTATGGTGGTGCATCCTCAGTGTGCTCCTCATGGGTTTCCTCCAGAATTGGACAAGGTCCGAATTTGTCCACAAGTTCATTTCGATTTCTCTTTTGTATCAGTGTGGCTATAATGGCATCAGGAATGGGTTCACATCCCCTTTTTACCAGAGTGGTGTTCTTCAGGAGGTCCCCCTGTTGCTGGAAGTTCCCTAGAGAATTCACACCAGCAAATGAGGTGCCACCTTTTTCACCTTGGTTCTTGTCATTGGTGTTTTCTTCGTTTCCTGTGTTGGGGAACACAAAGTAGTGTCTCAAGTTGAAGTTCCTCTCCAAAGTTTTCAGTTGCATATCCACCTAGAGAATACTAGTTCGCAGGCTCTCTGCAATATCCATGGCTCCATTCCACTTAGTTGTCATGTCTTCTAGCAACAGAGTGAGCATGCTTTTCATCGTTCAGTAGTGGTTGATGCGGCCACCACTTTTTTCAGATGCTAGGTGGTCTGACACCACTTTAGACTCCCATTCATCAATTAGGAAAGGAACTAGCATGGATATTTTCTCCATGAAACCATCTATATCCCCTATGTGTGTCTTTCATCGGCTATTTCCTCTACCAACACTTCCTCTACGTATGATTCTGTGTTTCCTGGGCATATCTCTCTATGAGGTGTTTTATGGATGCAAATTAGTAGCAGTATAAGCACTAGTCAGATGTGAAGGCAAAGAAACAATAGTGTGAGCCTTGAGTGGATGAAAACACAGCTGCAAACATCATTGCAGACTCAAATGCAGGCTTAGACGAATTGTCAGATGAGGAGGAGGGAGAGTTCCCACTATGCTTAATCTAGCTTGTCCCATTGTGTAAGGCATCATGATGGCTCATACTGTGAATTGATTCCTAGATCATTGGTTTTAGCCAGACATGATTGTGCCTCTACCCACAGGGATGGTGGCCATGCCACCTTCCTCCCTATTTAAATGCTCCTTGTCATCATTTGTGTGATCACCCGCATCGTCATTACCTTGTCTATGTGCCAAGTGTTCCCTAGAGGTGGACCTTAAGTCACCTGCATCTGGGTGTATGAAATCCTTGTTTGCAATCTTTTCACAGTTTTTGGTGAGAGCCTCCACGTTGAGAGAGGTGAAGTTGTTGTGAATAAAGGAGGAGTGGAAGCCCACTCCTTCATTGCAAGGCATTCATCTAATGAGTCTATCTTTCATTTAACGTGGTGGAAGGTGATACCTCTACCAATACTAAGAAGTTGATCAAGTTGTGCCAGTCCATGATCCAATCTCCAACTAGGTGATATTTTTTCTCTGTGAGTTCCATTCTGTAGATGAGTTGCAAGCGAGAGGATTATTTGTGAATCTCCTTCTACAATAAGGGGGAGGAGATTCAGGTTCATACCCATGCGAATTTATTTTGTAAGCTCAGATAACTCTGTTGCATTGTTGCTATCAATACCTAGGTCTCCCCAATAGACATTCTGGATGGTTCATGTGCAGTCTCAGATTGCACCCCCGAAGCCTCCCTCTCCGGGGTTTCCTTTAGATGCGCCATCAAAGTTTAGTTTAAAGAGTCTTGGAGAAGGTTTCTCCCAATTATTAGGCATGGATATACGCATTTGTATGGGGTGAGGTTAAATGGAGAAGTATTTTGGATCCAACCCCCATCCGATAAGTATGTCCCATTCTGATTGGATGCTAGGGAGTCATTGTTGTACTAGTTGTCAATTAGAATCATTTCTTGAATGTTCTTTTGGATTCCTAGCCAAACCTTCATGCCATTACGTTGTTTCCCATTGAATATGCATTGATATCTTTCTTTCCAGATGTTCCAAACCACAAATCCAGGGATGAGAGACTAGAGGCGATTTAGAAGTTTGCATTAAGAGGGCTCATCCCCCCATGACTAGAGGCTTTTAATTACATCACTTTTGACTCTATTGGTTTTTTTGCATTTCACCTCCACCAAGTTCCTGATAGTATCATCCAGGGCATAAGAATCTAAGAGGTGATCTATGGTTTATGAGTGTTCCTTGCAAGTGATGCAGAAGGATGGATTGAGGAAGCCTCCTTTTAGTAAGTTATCCTAGGTGAGGATCTTACGGTGTGTAAACAGCCAAAGAAAAGTAGAAATTTTTAGCCAATAATTTGAGTCCCATATTTTCCTCCAAAGGGGGTTAGGGGGTTCTGAGTTATTGTGAGAGTGGAGTGAATAAGCTTCTTTAGCTGTGAATGTTCCTTTGGTGTTTTGTCCCCATCTAATAATGTCTTCTTCCTCATGAACTTTTATCCTTCTCTTTTGTAATTCTGGCCAAATGATGTCCCTGGTTACATCATTCCCCATTGTTCCCCATTCAGTGGGTTCTTTCCATAGACAAAAATGGTTATGATTAGATTCCTTCCTGAAATCCTTGATTGTTGCTATGTCAAGCCTATGTTGGATGTCCTGGTGATGCTGCAGATTGGGTAGATCTGATAATTTGGGTAATTGCTGCAAAGAGTCATGCCAGAAATTGGCATGTGCTCCATTTCAAATTTCTCAAAAACTGTGATGTTGGATAAGAGCGCGTTGACAATTGGCAGCTCTCCAGATCAACGATCCTGGCAGTTCCTAGTCATAGCGGATCAGCGTAGGATTAGGTTGCTCCTATGCATATTTTTTGTTCCAAAATAATGCCCATGGAGTGGTATTTTTAGCTATCCAATTCCACCAAATATTAGTAGAGAGGATCTCATTATTTTTTTCTGGATCTTGAATCCCCAGCCCCCCCTCCCATTTGGGTATGATCACAATTTTCCAATTGATAAGTGCCCACTTGTGTCGATTACATTCCCCTCCCCAGATGAATTTGCGCTGGATATTTCATATGGATTTGAGGACCCATTTAGGGGTAGCTGGGACCAAAAAAAAGGTAAAGGGCCATTGACTGCAGGACTAACATGAGGAGGGTGAGTCTGTTGTCCAGATTTAGTGTTTGAAATTTCCAAGAGGAGATTCTGCTTTCCATTGGCTAGCAAGTATTTCCAAGAGGAGTGTTTGAATGCACTATCTATAAGAGGTTCTCCAAGTTACTTGGTAGGTAGGTTGGAAATGGAGAAACCAATAATGCAAGCAACATTGCTTTGAGTAATCATATTGGTATTAAAGAAAAAGATTTGTGATTTTTCAAGGTTGATGGTGGTTCCTGAGGTTTTCGAGAAATTGTTGAGGACCTTTGAAATGCATCAGGATTCTTGGACAGAAGGTTAACCAAAGAGGATATTATCGTCAAAAAATTGTTGATAGATATGGGGAGGGATATTGTGAAAAGCGAGACCTCTAAGTGAACCTTTTGAGAGTTTGTTTTTGAGGAGTCTTCCCAAGCCTTCGACCATTAGGATGAAGAGGAAGGGTGAGAGCGTATCTCCTTAGAGAATTCTTCTAGAAGGGGACAACGTGGTGGTGGGTGCTCCATTGACCAGGATGGATAAGAAGGCTGAGGAAGTTAGGGCCAGAATCCATTTCGTCCAATCTTGACTAAAGCCAAAATCTAGGTGCATTTGTTCCATAAATTCCTAGCTTAGCTTGTCGAAGGATTTAGAGAGATTAATCTTGATGAGCATTCCAGGTTTTTTGGTGATTTTGAAAGAGTGACTGATTTCATGGGCCAAGGAAATCCCATCAATAATTTTCTTGCCTTCAACATAGTCAGTTTGACCAAGGGAGATGAGTAGAGGTAGTAGGGTTTTTAGTCGGTTGGATATGACTTTGGTAATGATATTGTAAATTAAATTGTAGAGGGAAATGGGGCAGAATTTAAATGGAGTCGCGGATCCTTTTTCTTTTGGAAATGGAGTGAGAAAAGTCACGTTGAGGGCTGGCAGAACCCACATATTTTGGCGAGATTCTTCCACCAATTCCTAGATTTCATTCTTTAACATATCCCACCACTGATGGAAGAAATGTGTGGTAAAACCATCAAGTCTTGGTGCTTTATCATCTGCCATCTGGTTAACAGCTGTCGCTACCTCCTGTAAAGAAAATTTTTTCATTAATGCTGCATTGTGTTCTGAAGTGAGGATTTTCGGAATGCAGCCAATGAATTTATTTATTGCTTGATCCTTCGAGGGAACTCACTCTAAGAGAAGATCTTGGAAGTTTTTGATCATATCTTATTCAATATCTTCATGAGTTTCCAAGACGATTATGTTCTCTGATATGATATTGGAGATGCGGTTGTGGTTAGGGTGTTGAATTACCGATCTATGGAAGAAGGATGTGTTTCTTTCCCCTTCTTTGAGCCACCCCACTCTATACTTTTGATTCCAAAAAAATTCTTCTTGCTCTCATCTCTTGTCCATATTTTCCATGATCTCCTTTTCTTCAATTTATTTTCGACTATTTTCCCTCCCTCCATGGTAATGATTTGGAGTTTTTACAGATCACCTTCCAAGGCACTATTGTCTTGAAAAATGTTTCCAAAGGTGTTATGGTTCTAGCTTCTAAGGTTTCCTTTGAGTAGCTTAAGTTTTTGTTGCATTACAACCATATTAGAGAGACCTGGGGGGTTCAATTCCCTCCACCATCTCTGAACAAAGTCTATGAAGGAAGGGTGGTTGAGCTAGAAATTTTCAAAGCGGAAGGGCTTGAACTTGTGAGATTGTGTGTTTTTCTATGTTAAAGCAATGAGCCAGTAATCTGGTCCGACCAAAGGAAGAACTTTGGTGGTAAGAAGGAATCCTATCTCTAAGAGGTTTTCAGAGACCAGAAATATGTCCAGTATTGAGGCTATAATCTTATCACCTCCTCTTTTGTTGTTCCAAGTAAAAAAGAATTTAGAGGCTGGGAGGTCCCTGAGCTTGCTATCTTCTATGAGTCTTTTGAACAGGAGATCCTCAGTGGTGAGAAATCTCCTTCCTCCTTTTTTTTCACTAAGGTAGGTGATCATATTGGAGTCACCACCAAAGATAACTAGAGAATCTACGTGCTAATTTTTGAACCATTCCATGTATCAGAGTAGTTTAGAATTTAGAGTTGGGGTTTGAGGGCCATAGATATTACTCAGGTAGCCATGGTGATTTATTCCCAAGATGTGAAAGGAGGAATACAAGGAGCTAGATGTGGAGGAAAAATTGTTCAACGCTATTCTGGAGGGGTCCCAAGACATAGCTATGCCCCCTGATTCTCTCCTATCATCAATGGAAATATTTTGACAATTCTTCTAGAATTTGGATATTAGGGTTTGGAAGGTTTGGCTTGATCGTTTGGTTTCTTGCAGAAAGAGAACTGCTAGCTCATCTTGCAGGATTTTTCTTTTTATCATCCTATGTTTGGACTGCCCATTAAGGCTTCTTATGTTCCAGGATGTAATTTTCATTGATAACGTATTTAAACAGCAATAAATATTTCAGTTAATTGGGCATATTGGCCTGATTCAACTAACATGGTGCTTAGCGTGATGATTCTTCGCAAATCTGTCTTTATGCCCTTTTTTAGATTATCTCTTTGGACCTTTTGTTTGTATTTCTAATGCGTACTCTAGACTCCAAGTTTGTTTTGGGATTTTTCTTTGGCCAAATCTTCCTTCAGGAGTTGCATCTGAGTTAGGGGAATAGATTTGAATGCTTTTTGGGTGCATGCATTTTCCATCCCCAGCAGGTCTAAGCTTGTTATCTCTATATCCACCATTTCTTTATCCATGAGTATCTCAGGGCAACTTTCCTTCTGAGGTTGTGCTGGATCAAAGGTAGAATGTATTCGTTCCTCCTTACCATTTTATGGGTCCTTTGGATTTTCCCCTTCTCCTGGTATGCGACGGTTTGTGTGGCTTCCTTCTTCAGTTTCTGGTTCTTTGGACTCTTCTAGAAGCTCCTCTAGGGTCTCAAAACTATTACTGGTCATGGTTCGGTCTGCTTTTTCCTCCATAGGTATGTGCCATCTGTTGTTTCTAACTTTTCGTTCCATTTTTTGGAAACCCTCCACATATTTTTTCGACGCTCTAAGGATGGGATTGAGTTGATTTCGAGGGTAGTATTTGTACAGGAGGCCATGTTCATGACACTTGCAACATCGAAAGGGAACATGTTCATATTCCAGTGATTGAATCCGTTCAGAGTCTTCATGCATCAGTTGTATAGAATCTGGGAATGCCTTTGCTATATGCATGTAGACATAAATTATTGCATAAGAAGTGTATTTGTTGTGCTTTGTTTGCTCCGTCACTCGAACATATATTCCTAGGGAATTTCCTATGTCTTTGATTGTATATACATCCCAATACTCTTATGGAAGTGAGTACATGCGAATCTAGACCAGGGCCTAGGTGAAATATTCTTTGTCCTGGTTGAATCTTTTAGTCCATTTTCTGAGGTATAGGTGTGCGGAGTTAAAGAAATACAGGCCATCATCTTACTCGGGCTTTGTCCTATAGTTTGTGAAAAATGACACTAAAGAGTCATTTTTATTCGAGCTGGAGATCATAGTGGGATTTGGGTTTCCATTTTGACTCAATCCATCCTTTGAGCGCTTGTTTTGTTGGCCAGATGCCAATAAATTTACCTATCAGAGGGTGGTCTCTCATGCGTTGTGATCTTGCATTAATCCTTTCTACTGGAAGAGTAATGTAAGGTGTTTTTGTGGTTCATGGTATACAAGTGTTGGTATTTTGTGGGCCTTTTCTTTGTCCATTGTGGTCCTCGTGGGTTTTTTGGTTTGCAATTGTACTCAGAATCATAATTTTGATGGTGCCAATGTGCAAGGTTTGCAATGCACCTTTGTCATATGGTCCTTCTGATTTGACCTCGATAGGGTCAATACATGAGGGGCTTGTAGCCCCTCCCTCTAGTGCTTCCATATGGTTTGTCAGGATCTGCAGGATGCAGTATCCCAATGCTTAGGTCAGAGAAGGTTTTGTTGTGTCATTGTTGCAATAGTTATTGTAGAAACCTAATCATTTCCCTTCAAGGTTGTCAAAACCTAGTCATTAGGTAATTACAATCAGGGTTACCTACCACTTACTGCATCTTCATGCATGATTTTATGTGCCTCTGAGACCAATACCTACATTATAGGATCCCACTCTGAGTACCACTAGTAGCCTCCATAGTAGTCAGTTAGAGTTGGTAGATTTGAATCCTATCCACAGTATTCGAATTCTATTTATTGTACTATCATTGTATTGCTAATTAATGAATGAAGATTAATGTTGTGATTATATGAGGAATTCTTGTCTGATTAATCTGAAATTTGGGTCATGAATTATTTGTTCAGTGTACATTCATCTTGATTATTCCACTACATAATTCCTTTCCAATAGCTCTCATCATATCCTGTAGATCTATGGTTCTCAAATTTAACATGGTATTAGATCCTATTTTTAGGTCAATAGAAAACCCCTAAGACCTCCATTCTTGCACCAGAAGCAGTTGAGTTTCTACATAATTCCTGGAATCATAGCATTTCTCCCTCTCGATTTTGTCCAAAGAAGTCTATCTAGGTGTGATGGACTCTAAAAAAGTGCACATGTCGAGGTGGAAGTGTTTGAATTGACATATGATTGTGAATTTGTTTTTTTACAGTGATTTTTTGCAAGTACCAATGTAGCTTTTGAAATATTTGACTTATCAGCATATGGTGAAATGGAGAATTCTTCTGGTCTTACACCAAGAATCCTTACACCCTTCAGTTACATTGATTGGAGGGAAGATATGCATATGGACTTATGCAACAAGGGATTGTATAGGGTTACAATGGGAAGAGAAGTTGAGCCCCAGCAGTATGTTGACAAATCCAAGTTTTGAACCGACTAGATGAAGCGTTCATCTTCATGTGCATCCACATCGCCAAGGATATTTTGTTTCACCTTGAGGGACTTGGAACTCCAAAGGAAGCATGGGACAAGGTTGAATATTTTTTTGGAAAACAAGATGAGATTAGAGGCCATATACTGGCAAACAAACTCATTGCAATACATCCTAGCAGTTTTGATACTATTTAGGAATTCTTTTCAAAATACAAATCTCTTGTACTACAATGCAAACAATGCGAGATAAAGAGTAAGGATGAGTATCTTGTGCTATCAATTCTGAGCAAGCTTGGTTCATAGTTTTCATTATTTGTCTCTATTTTCCATTTTGAAAGAGTTTCCATCCCAAATTGGAAAATTCCTTCTCTAGATGCTTTTGTAGATACTTTGATCCAAGAGCAATACAAATTGATTTAGATGGAAGTGCTTGAAACCTCCAAGAATCAGGAACTCTTAGCTGGTGATCTAGATGGAAATTGGTGGCCACCCACCTATTCCATTGGCTCAAAACAATTGTCCATTGTGGCAGTTTCCTAGTTATTTTTCTACGGTTTTTTGGGTCCCAAGCTTCTGGAGCTGTTTCGAGGTCCTAAACAACATTTTTTGGCAATTCGAGTGGCCAAATGATTGCATTTGACATGCCTTTGACCATTTTAAAAAGTTGTAAATATCAAATAGATATTTCCAAGGATTTATCGAGCGCCCAATTCGGAGATCTTATGTAAAATTTATGACCTCGAGAAGTTGACTGTTCAACTTACCACCTTGGGGCCGCAAACTTTATGATGGTTCATCTTCTAGGGTTATGTTTTGGAATTTTTGGGTTCTCGCCCTCATCCTTATTATAAATAGGCCCCTTTGGCTTCACTTTGTATCCAACTTTGTACGGATGAGTGTAGCAGTCACATCTCTTCTCAAAGATAGCAACCACCATTATAGCTATTGTATTACAGTCTGTTCTATTTCCGCCATTTAATAGAATATGTGTTTATTGTATCTCTGTTATCTTTGCAAAATTTCTGTGTTTATGATGATATCTTTGTTATTTCATTTCGTTCCCACATAAATCTAGATCAGCTAGAGACTCTAGAAATGCGCAAGCAAGAGGGAAGAAAAAGGGGAAGGAGACCAAAAATATTGATTTGAAGCCAAAGGAGAATCATAAATCTTCCGATGGAGCCTTAGGTTCCAAGAAGAAGAATAAATTTGAGAAGGCTAAGTGTTTTTATTGTATGAGAGTATTTCATCTAGAGAGCCAGTGCTAGGGTAATTTTTAGTGGCGAAATTTCGCCAATTGGCTATTTTTTGGGTTTTTTTCAAAAAATAAGTTCGTTATTTGGTGTCTAATATTGCCTATATTTACATAAAATATGTTTTTTTATCGTAATATTCACCAAAATTTATACATTTCAGTGTTAATTTTATGTTTCATATTTAATATTCGCCTACCTATCTATAAACATATTTTTTCAATCCAAAACAATCGCCTAGAATACTATACTTTACTATAATATTAGAATCCTTAAAAAATACCTTGCAGGCCAGTGCATGAAGAAAACCATTTATGAGTTGTCAAAGATTATTGAACAAAACAATATTGCTCTTCCCATGAGGGCTTCACTTGTTGACCAATATCCTATCACATTAGTTCATATTGTGGGTTTTAAAATTATTAAAAATTGAACCAATATATTCCAGGTATTGGGGGGGATAAGGTGGGGGTGGCTGAGGGTGGTTTATAAGGATTGAGGTATAAAAAGGGGCGGGGAGGAGGTTTTAAGTATTGGGAGGGGGTTTCAACAAAAAGAGTTTGGGTCAATATCTCTGGAAATTAAGGGTATTCTTTAATATCCCATGATCGCACGTGCTATGTGAGATGTTCACTAAGTGAAATCTTCATGGCTCTTCCATAAAGTGCAAAGAAGTCTGAAGAAGAACACCGGAAAGAAGGACATGAGAGATGCCATGCCTTGAAAGCAGACTTCACTCAGTTAAAGGATTATCTGATTAATTCAGGAGCATCCAACCATATGGTTGCTTCCAAAGAATCCTTCACCTCTCTCGAACTCTTAGGAGGACCTAGCATTCATAAGGGGGATGATTCTCAGATCCCAAGTATTGGGAAAGGTTCCATTAAACTTGATCATAGGTAGTTCCAAAATGTGCTCTATATTCTCTCTCTTGCAGTAAATGTGTTATATGTTTATCAGATGACTCATATAGGCTCTCCCAAGAGAGTTACATTTGATGTTGACACAGTAGAAATCATTGAAACTTCTAATGAGAATCACATAGAGAAAGGGTTTTCTAATCATGCCTACAAGGCATATGATTTCTCCCATTTCATGCGTGCTTCATATCCAAAAGCCTTGTTGACTCATGCAAATAACACAAGCAAGTTGTGGCATGAAAGGTTTCTCCATCTAAACTTCAGGTATCTCCAACAATTATACAATGACAAATTGGTTGAAGTTTTTCCCCTCATCAAATCATCAAAAGGAGTATGTCCTGGTTGCTTGGTAGGGAAGCATCCAGAGAAAAAATATGAGATTGGGAAGGCAACAACAAATACCTCTACACTAGATCTTATACATAGTGATGTCTCGAGACCAATGCCTATAGCTTCAATGAATGGATCTAGATACTTTCTGGCATTCATTGATGATTGTTTAAGGTATTGTTGGGTTTATTTTCTAAAGCAAAATTCTGAGGTATTTGATAATTTCAAAGTATTCAAAGCCTTAGTTGAGAACAACCTTGGGAAGAAAATTAAATCCATCATATATGAAAATGGAGGTGAGTATATCAAAATATATTTTCAACAATTATGTGTATCTAAAGGAATTCGAATGGAACACTCAGTTACATACACACCATAACATAATGGTGTGGTTGAGAGGAAAAATAGATCATTAAAGGAGATGGAAACTTGTCTTCTCAAAGAAAAAGATATTCCTCCTTACTTATGGGTTGAAGCTGTTAATTTTTCTTCATATATTCAAAACAGGCTTCCTCTCAAATCATTGATTGTCCATACCCTTCGAATCACTATTGGGTCATAATCCCAATGTCTCGCACTTGAGAGTTTTTGACTCCAAATCTTGGGCCAGAATCCCTATTGATAAGAGAAAAGATTTGCATGCCCATTGCAGCAAGTGCATACTGCTGGGATATGATGAGGATGATAAGGCATATAAATTGATGGAACTTGCAACAAGGAAGTGCTTCATAGGGTGCTCGGTGCAATTTGAAGAAGATCAGTTGCATGATCCACCACAATCCAAAGCAAAAGAATGTATAAACACTCTTTCATTTCCATTTGATGATGATATATTGTCTCATGTTTCATATTCTGAAGATGAGGAACAAGATTAGCATGATATTAATATTGAGGTTGTACCTCAAGATAATCTAGATCCATATCCAGCTCCTATTCCAAATCAGAGGCCTAAATGGGCCCAAAAGCTTATTGAAGCAGCTGGGAATGGTGTTGGGAATCCAGATGATAGAAGGAGAACAAGGTCCCGATATCAGAATGAACATGTTGCACTATCCCACACAGCTTCTCTATCTCCAAAGTGGTGCAACAAACTTCCAGAAAGATGTTACTTGATGATAAAGGTTGGTCCACAATTTAGCCCACTGAAGAACAAAATGGATCATTTCATTCCTCCTCCATAAAGAAGAGACAAAAGAAACATTCATAAAATCTAAATAAGATTGAAAGGTTCACATGCACAGTCCCAGGATGTTGATGCACAGAAGAACCAAGATTCTGCATTATTGCTCCACAGTGTTGTAGATTGTAGCTAATTTTTCACAAGTTTTTACTTGAAAAGGAAATGTTTCTCTTTAGTATAGCTTGTTTTCTGATTCCTGCTTATTTTGAGGCATGGGGTTCCCATGAGATTTTCCCCATTTTCCTTATTTTATTAAGCAGTATTTTATTCATTTAGATTGTATGGGTGACTTTTGTCCTAGTTGTTAGGGCCCAAGTTGTCCAAAGTTAGTATTAACGGGGGGTGTTAGGATAAATTAATTATCCTTTGTCCAATATAGTCTATTTGGTAATTTTACCTACTTAGAAAGTTATTATCATTGTACTAGAGTATGGGGGACACACCTAGGGGTTATCTACCACTCATTGCATCTTCATGCATGAGTTTTTGTGCATCTAGGACCAATCCCTACATTATAGAAGCCCACTCTAAGTACCACCAACATCCTCCATCATTTCGTTGTGGTAGCTAAGCAATTATGTTGAGTTATCCTCCAATTACTTTCAGTTAGATCATTATCAGTTATCCTCCAGTTACTTTCAGTTAGATCATTATCAGTTATCCTCCAGTTACTTTTAGTTAGATCATTATCAGTTATCCTCCAGTTACTTTCAGTTAGATCATTATTAGTTATTCTAGCACAAGTTTTGCATGCATGTAGGGAAAGTGGCGCCTTTTGTCCACCTACCTCATCAATTAAATAATTGTAAACTGATTTAGACATCCAGAGTTAGACTAGTGAGCTCCAACTCTGAATTTTCCACATTAAGTTAGCTAAGCATTCACTTAGAGTTGGTAGATTCGAATCCTATCCACAGTATTCAAATTATACTTATTGTACTATCATTGTATTACTGATTAATGAATGAATATTAATGTTGTGATTATCTGAGCAATTCTTGTCTGATTAATCTGAAATTTATGTCATTAATTCTTTTCTTAGTGGAAATTCATCTTGATTATTCCTCTGCATAATTCCTTTCCAATAGCTCTCATCATAGCATGTAGATATATGACTTTCAAATTCACAGGCTAACCCCCCTCCCTCTCCCCGAGAAGGTTCTAAATCATAACCACGAAGGGATTCTCCTCCAAATTGAGATGAACAATCCATAAGGGAGGGAATATCCTCTAAGGCAAGCAAAGAAGATAATCTCCAAATGGAGCCCTCATCCTAGGATAAATACCCCCAAATCTTTGTAAAGAGAACATAATCGAAACCTCCACTTGACCGAAAGCAACCACACAAAAGGGAGGAAATGAAGGAGGCATACTAGTTCATGGACAACCGTGAAGAAGGAAGAGTGATGCCCCAAACAACAAACCTCGTAGATGAATCAGCTGCAATAACATATTTAACCAAGGTCTAGGAAACCACAAGCACTTGCATATCGTCAGTGGACACTATAGACCTAGATATCAGGAACGAAGCCAAAGAAGTAGAGAAGGAGGGCAGAGAATCATTGTTGGCGAAGGAACAGTAAGGAGGGGAAACAACCATTCCTGAGACAATGGAAGCTACATGGACCTCATTAGAAAGAGGGACAACCTGTTGCAGGCTCAATACCATGCAAAATTGGATCTAAAATATCATAATCCTGTCGAGAAAGAACATATAGTGTAGCAAGAAGATGAGGGAGACTCCCATCATCGGTAAAAGGAGGTGATAATAAATCCACAGTATTCTCAAACTCGTTAGAAGTGATGTTCTCGAAATTATAAGAAGAAATCCTAGGGAACTCTGGCACATGCTAAGAAGATTCCTTAACCCTGTCCACAACCGATAAAGAATAAACAACCTCATCCTTCTCTAACCCAACAAGGTCTAGACATTCGATATGACCGGAAGAATCCATAGAGAGATTTGCCTCCCGCTTAATAGAATCCATAACCCCATTCACATCCAATAGAGGAGGAGTAGTCTACATAGGTTGAGAGCAGGAAGGAAGATGATAAAGAGGAAGAGAACAAGATTTCACAAGATGGTCATACTTGTGACAATGGATTCATAGAAATGGCACCCTAACATAATCCAATTTTTGGAGATAAGACGAGTCTCCTTTCCTAGTAGTAATCTCAATTGTAAACCCTTACCTAGTGTCATTATTGACCAGGATGCATGCCATAGACATGAACCTGGAGCTCATAAAACTCATATCAACTTTAATAAATGACCCCAACTTCTATCCAAGAGGAGCAAAAATTTGTTCATTCCAAAGCTCAAGTGATAAACCAAGGAAAATAACCCAAATGGGGTTGATGAATATTTTATCATGCCTAGCATCGAAGAACAACATCCATCGTTTAAGTTTCATAAATAGCATAACCTTAGGACCAAACCCCAACCAAAATATTGGATGCATCTACATATAACCAAAATATAACTCCCACTTAGCCCTTAGCAAGAATGTAAAAGTCTAAGGAATATCCAAGTAAATTTACCTAGTGATTGCCAATCCAAGTCTTCAGGTTCTGGTAACCTAAATTTCTTCCAACGAAATGACTAACCACAACCGATTCAAAAAGGGGAATGGCCTTGCTCAGGGAGACATCATCTCCCAAATCTAGATTTAACGGTCTCTGCTTCATGTTGATACATTATTTCGAAGAAAGATTCAGAAACCGGAGGATTCCAACCCTGCTTCAACCCAGGTGAAAAACACTCCATAGTCCTCAAAGTTGCATCCATATAAGTCCTTGTTATAATATAATATTGTTAAGTCTCTTCTTCATATAATATTGTTGTGTCTATGTGTGTGTGTGTGTGTGCTTGGTTATTTATTTGTTTTTAATGTTTTTTAATTGTGTTTTTGTTTTTTTTGTGTTTCGTATGGTGTTTTTTAATTTTATTTTGAAAATTTTGTTTATCTTTGTCTTATTTTTCTTTTTTACATTGTTTTTATTTTTTTAAATTAATTTTTTTGGTTAAAATTGTCTTATTTTTGTTTTTAAAGTCATTATTTTAAGTAACAAAAAAATGGGCCATCTTCGAAAAGGCTTGCAATTTTAACCCGAAATAAGAAAGGGTTTTCATTAGTAGCACTTCTTTTTGATTCAAGGGTTCGTTTTGGAATTTTTGTTGCATTGGTACTACATGTCAAGGCCATGCTTTCAGATAAGCTATAATTTTGACCTGAAAAGAAAAAATGGGAGTACCATGGTAACACCAATTTTCGATTTAAGAGATGATTTTAAGGTTTTTGTTACAATGGTGTTGATTTCTAGGGCCATAGTTTCGTATAAATCATAATTTTAACCCCGCAAAAAATAGGGTTATTTTGGGAGCAACACTTTTCAATTCAGGCGTTGATTTTGGATTTTGATGGACATCAATTGAGGTTTCAAAAAAGTTGTAAGTTTATCCCCCCTAAAAAAGGTGTTGCTATCAATAGCACCACTTTTCAATTGAAGGGTTTTTCTTGTTATTTTTTACACAAAATATGAGCTTTTATGGCTAGAGTTCTCGTTCTTTGTATATAGTTCTCATTTTATAGTATATTGAGTTCAAATTGAGTGAATATGCATAAGTAGAATACATGAATGTGAATGTTGGCGCATGTGTTGATTTCTTTTTAAGAATGATTGATGTGTTGGTAATGCATATTGTTACCAGGAATACTTCAACCAATGCGGACACTGCTTGTTCTTCTAGCCTGCATGGTAGAATTCTAGAACAAAAAGACACAGCAATATATCCTCTCCCTAGACGACTGATCTACTTGAATAAACAAATCTCTTTACCTTAGATATGGAAGGTTGTCCTTGTTTCATCGATCTTAATGTGGTTTATTATACCTGAAAAGAACACAAGAAACAAGACAAGGGATGAGAGTAACAAGATAAATCAATAATCTATATTAGTGATCAAGCAGACTAATAATAAATTATCAATATTAAAACAAATCATGTATGGGAAATGGAAACACTTTTGTATTAAAGATGAAAAGAGAAAGCTACAACCAAAGAAAGCCTTGATGTCAATAGCTTTGACTTTACAATATCTTCAACACACTCAACACCTATAATCAACAAATAAAAACTCTTGCTTACAACACTCTCTCAAATTGCCTCTATACTAGACTTCAATCCAACATCATGAGGATGCTCTTCTTGGTCTCCCCTCACATGATCCATGAAGATTTCTTTTATAGGCCAAGTGGAGACCAAATGAGTTGAGATATTTTGGGAAGAGGATTAGGGAATGATCCCTATGGGATTGGAGGTCAATTTCCATCTCTCCCAAGTAGATAGGATCATCCTCCATGAGAGGTTTCGCATGGAAGCTTCTCGAAACTTCTATTTTTCCTTTTTGAGCTTGTTGATGCTCCTTGTAATAGGGGTAAGTGCGTCAACGCACCTTGTGGTCAAGGGAAGGGCACCACTAGTGCCTTCTGCCAATGGTAAACAAGTGTCGTACCTGGTTAACGCTCTATCATAGAAGGAAAAGTGCGCCAGTCTAACTAGGAATGAACAGTAAGGCCCCAAAAGAGGTTTTGTCCAGGGTTTTTGAGGGATTTAAGCATTAGTACATAGTTTAGGTGTAACAAAATTCCCCCTAAAGTATGAATCTAGAGAGATGTGATTGGTAAAATACTTTACTATATGTCAATCTAGTAGCAAAATAGAGGTGAATTTACATTTGACGCGAGACCAGTGACCAACTATCTGACTCAATCATGGTTGCGGACCAATACACTACAAATTCATGGATGATGACTATGTCATGGATACCAAGAATACACTATAGATCCATGACCAATAAGACTGAAAATGGAACATGGCTACGGAACATACAAAGTAGATCTGGTTATCCAGACTCAATACTAGACTCCACAACCACCAAATATACAATGTGGATCCATGTCATGACTCCAAATAGTACTCCATCGCAACATGAGGATAGGCACATATTCAAGTGAATACCTAACCACTCAGGGTATTCATTCCAATCCCCAACGATACGATTCTAACCATGTGAATAGATGTCTTGATGTCGAACATGGTAGAAACCACTTGATTACCAGTCATTGATGTATAATGTTAACAATTGCAAGGGAGATCATCATTGATTTCAATGATTCCCAAGGTATATCGGTACATTATCTTGAGTGTCAATGAAGGACTTGAAGTCAAACACTCAGTATAATCTTCCAATTAGAGGTCATTAACAAAAATCTACTGTTTAAAGCGAGGAAACCTGCCATTGAGACATGCATGCTTCAAGGTACTTGACTTGGTTTCTAATTCTAATTCATGAATGATGTGTTAATGTCGACAAGAATAGACTCGTCGAAGGAGGGCCATAATGATTCCCCCATCATCAACACAAATCATAGAACAAAAGATGATGTTAAAGTGATTAAAACAACCATGGGACAGACCCAAACACAACCAACTTGAAGGAAGGTAAGGTAACTGCAGAGGTAGATTGCATAGGAAACTCCCTTTGAACATTGAATGACATGACAAATGACTTGGCAGCATTGACTTGACAAGACAAAGACTAGGTGTAATGTAAGGACATAACGATGCATTCTTTGAATTGACTTAAAGGAGTTATATGCCTCACGAAAATGGATCGACTCGAGGACAAGTCTAATACCCAACTGTTTGAAAATGAAAATGAAAAAAAGTGCCATGTTCAAGGGTGGATTATGAGTTTCCATTGATACAAATGAATAGACGTTTCCCATTACCTTAATTTCCCCATCACAAAGGATGAGTACCACTTTTCATTTTATCGTGTTCAAAGAGGGTAACCAACACTCGTTATAGCTTGCCAAGTGACAAGTCCATTCTCATACTTTTTATGAACCTGAGAAAGGAGGGGTTCATTCCCAGAATAGGTCCTTCATCGTTTGATTTTATGAGTCCGATGAAAGTAAACTCATTCTTCGTTTCATGTTTAAAGAGTCTAAAATGAAAAAGAAGACTCCAAAGTGGACTTTTTCATAAATTTAGTCCCTTAGGCCCAAAAATTATAAACTAATGCCCAAGAGAACTCTTCTAGTTGTGATAAACTAGAGTATACATTTTTTGTAAATGAATCTAATCGGTCTGAAAAAGGGGTAAACTATCATCGACTAGATGATCATTCAAATATTTTTACAAGCATGAAAGCATAACTTTCGCTTGGCAATCTTTTTTTATTTTAGGAGTCTGAAAAGAGATTAAAGGTAATTCCATAAGGGGTTTCTTTTTTCATAATCCAATTTTAACAAGTCTGAAAAGCAGTAAAAGTATACTTGATACCTCTTCGCTCGGTATTTTACGATCATACTGAAGGTATAAAAGGCACTCAATACTTTTTCATCTTGGTCTGGAGTGTGAAAAAGACAAAAAGAAACTCAAACATGACCAAACATAACCTGGAATTTTCAAAAAAAAGGTTAGAACAAGTTTATAGCAAAAAAATATGGTAAAACATATGAAAACGTACTAAAAATTTAGATATTCCAATAATTATTTTTTAATAAAATTAAAAAACATTATATAAAACATGGAATAGTAAACATTTCTTACCATATGTTTTTACCATTTGATTTTGGGAAAAACTTGTGCAAATAGGGTGATTTTGTGGCAAATATTTCGGGAGTTTCAGGTTGTTTTTGATCAAACTATCAGGACCGGGTAGGAGCTAGACCCTAATCCTTCAGTTTCATGGTTTATTTTTTCTGTTTGAGGTTGATTTTGGGTATTTTTGAGTGATTTTTCAAATAGGTAGGGTAAAATGAACCCGATGCTTTTCTCCCTTTCGAGAGGTGCGCCAGCGCACCCCTCGAAAGAGGGAAAAGCATCAAAGGCGCTCTATTTGAAGGGAGAAGGAACATTGTCACTTTGTTCCCATAAGGAAAGAGTGTTGGCTATTGGGACACTCAAAAACTCAAAATTTAACCAATCATTTGCATTTCTTCCCTTTGTTGTGGAGTTTATTACTAATCTAATGAGCATTTCATTGGTTTTTGACAAGAAATTGACTCCCATAATGGTGATTTGGAAAGAAAGACAACATTAGTTGGATTATGCTCAAGCAGCTAATGATCTAGTGACTGTAAGGGCCCTTTGAGAATGAGGCCTCCTGAAGTATTTCAGGGAGCTAGGGATGAGGGCATGCGTGTTCCTACTAGACTATATCATTTGTATGTGGGGCCCAGACCAACAACACTTCCAGGTTGGGACCCATGTGCTCACCATGGATGTGGAAGACATCTATTTTTTGATTGGATTGTTCCAGAGGGGGAGTCTAATAGTACTTACGGGCCCAAAAGGTGGTGAGATGTCCATGGATGATCTCATCGACAAATATTGCGTGGTGGGGACCTGTTCCTAAGGAGGAAAATCCGCATCAAACACATAGCAGATTGTCCATTGAGGATTGTAACCTTTATGCTTGAAAAGGTGGAAGGGAGTAGATATGCAAATCATAACACATGTGCCCATATGTTATATGTAGTAGAGTGCATGGCTCTCACAATTTTCAACTGGATCGAGGGATTGTTGGTCGGCCTGAACGATCAACTAACGAAATGCCAGAGAGGAGAACTCAAGCAATTTGGTTATGGGGTTGTGGTGATATCCTTCTTTCAGGAAAGGGTTCCACTAATGAGACCATAGGTACCTTTAACTAGGTTGGATGTTGAAGACCCCAGGATGTCCCAATAGGTGGAGGCCATGGCACAGCATGATGGAAGTGGAGGCCCTAGATTTGAGTATGGGTCGGTCTTCTTTCATTGGCTAAGAGGCCAATTAATGATGGTGGAAGACTATGCATACGTCAGTGCAGACTTCAAGGGGTCCCTGACCTTCCACTGCCCGAGGGGGATCAGTGGGATGACTGCAATAAGAAGCATATCATGTTTTTATTTTATATTATATTTCATTTTTTGTTTGTTATTGAGTGATACTGAGATATAAAACAATGTTTGTGCAGATATTGGACCATCTCGTCCGGTAGTATCCTCTCCTGTATATAGGTGAGGAAAAGTGAGGGATATGGCTACCATAAATGTGGAGGAGGAGGAAGACCTCCAAGAGATAGAGGAGAACCTCTAGGCTCTCACTGTGGGCATCCCCAATATTGTGATAGATGACTTACCCAGGCGTTACTAGCACCTTATTGTCGGGGTATCTGGACGTTTCAGGAGGCTACTCCTCTGAGTGGTTCATGTTGTGATGTGATTCCATGAGCACAAGGATTATCTCAGAGTGGATTCCTCATTTTTGTACTATATATACATTAAAAGCGCCGAACCTTTATTTTTTTCCCTTTATATGTACTAGAAACCTGATGGTTCGAGACTTTGGGTGACTTGAAATCTTATGGCTTCAGTATTTTGTATCTCAGCACCGCCTTTATATATATATAATTATTTGCATATGTGTGTGCAAATGTGCTATGTGAATGAATGTCTACTTATGTATATATGTGATATAATGCATGAAATTAATGTTCAAATGAATTTAAATATGAGAAAGATACCAATCCAAGACAAAATTTGCTAAGGAATCTGCCATAGTATTCAAATGTCTCGGGATATGCTGATAAGAAACTTGTTCAAAATACCTTTCCAATAACCTAAATCTTCTGAACATATGGAGAAGTAAGGGATTTTGGATGGTGTAGACTCAGTTTAACTGATGTACTACTAACTCTAAATCTAGGTAAACCCTAATCTAACTTACATCATTAGCCAGGGCTTCAGTCGAAAAACTAATCACTACATGATACTCTGCAAGATTATTTGTTTTGGGGCCCAAACAAGTTCCTCCTAAACTTACTAGATCACCAGTAGGAGAGTACAGTACCCAGGCTGCAGATGCAATATTAAAGGTGTAATGATTAGCACCATCCCTGAAACTGACATAGGTGGACATCTGTTCATTCCAAACATAAGAGTACATAAACATGTTTTTCAAGGACACATATTACATTCACACTAAATCCACACTTCAAGAAACACAAAACACTCTATAAACAATATGTATAACAAACCTATGCTAGATTTCCTATGCATAGTATTTTTTAAGGTAGATCCCATTTCGAGGCTCTCCCAGGGGTATCTCGTCATAATCTATCAATTCATAAGCCCCTTTCTCTTGGACACAGCTGACAATATAAGGCTCATGCCACATAGATTCCAGCTTTCCAGCTCCCAACTTGTCATGTGTATGGTCGTAGGTCAGGACCGTTGAAAGAGTGAGGTTAAACACATCTTTCATATTGAGTTTTAATCCTTCGTTTATGCACCTCATTTTCTAATGTAGCATCGTGACGCGTCTTGTCAAGCTTGTTTAGATGCAAGAAACATTCTTCTTTCGGAGTGGTGTTGGGTAGTAGTTCCACAATAAGATTCAGAGAAGATATTTCTCACTCTATAGGAAGAGTATCATCTAGTCCATACACCAACTGAAATGGTGTAAAACCAGTGGATGTCTTGACGGAAGTCCAGTATGCCCATAATGCAGAGAATAGTTGTAAATTCCAGATGGATTTGGCTTGTCCTACTATCCGTTGAAGTATGGTTTTTAACACTTTATTGATAGCTTCAACTTGGCCATTATCCTATGGATAGTAGGGTGTGGAGTTGTCATGACGAAAACCTAACTTAGCTCTTCATTCCGACATCGTCTTATTTTGAAAGCGTGAACCATGATTGGTCACAATGTACCTAGGGATTCCGAATCTGGCGATAATATGGTTGAACAAAAAAATAGCAATTATTTTTCCATCTTCGGCATAGTAGGCATAGCCTCAGCCCATTTAGTGAAATAGTCTATAACCACAATAATGTAACCATGCCCCCCAACTGAGGTAGGTCTACAATGCATGAAATTGATGCTCCATTTTACAAAGGGACCAATTGCGATGACGGGGTGTAACGGAGCAGGATGGGTGCGCTTTTTTGATGTAAACAACTAAAAAGGTGGGCATTGCTTGACGACCTCTATGCAATATTTAAAGATCAAGGGCCAAAAGTACCCATCGCATAAGATTTTCTCAGTAGTAGCCATCTCAGAAATATGAATGCCACAAGCTCCTGAGTGACTGTCATTCAATACCACTTCATCCTCATCCTGATTTAAGCAACGCCACGATGGTACAATTTATCGTTAACGATAATATAATACTTAGCGTGATGATGAATACGATGATGTTCATCTCAGGTTGCATTGGGATGAAAACATTGGGTCTGGATATAGAGAATTAAATCTCCATACGAGGGATCAAACGTACTAATGAGAAACAAGGATTCATCGGGCAATGAATCTATGGGCTACGTTTTCTTCAGTAATACGAAAATCTCACACATAAGCTCTGCAAAGACAAGAGACTTCTTAGAACTTGATTTTGCAAATTCCAACTCAAGGTCCTGGAGGATGACAATCCAGCGAAAGTATTTTCCCCTAAGAACCTGATGGTTCAATATGTAATACATGGGGTTAGAATCTGCATATACCATGGTCGTTTGGAGCAAGATGTCATGATGAAACTTCTGGACGGCGATGATGATGACCAGAGCTAATTTCTCCACATGTGAGTACCAGGTTTCAGAGTATAAAATACTCTTACTCGAGTAGTAGATCACATGTTCATGGTCGAGCTCATCCATTTGAACCAAAACCATACCGATGGTGGATAGGGATACAACCACATATAGGGAGTAGTCCTTGGTGTAATTAGGTTATTACAAGAAAGGTGCATGCATGATGGCATATTTGAGAGTATTGAACACATGTTCTGCTAGGTCATCCCAAACAATGGGGGTATCCTTCTTGAGTAAATGCATGAAACCATGAGTTTTGTCGACATAATTATAGACGAAATGATGTAAAAAAATTTCCTTCCCTTGCAAAATTTGAAGTTCTGTAACATTTGTAGGGGTAGGTAAGGCCAAGATGGATTCAATATTCAAAGGGTCTATGTGAATGCCATCCTTGGACACAATGAAACCAAGTAGTCGACCAGTCTCAACATAGAAAACATGCTTGTGTGGATTCAACCGTATGTTATATTGACGTCATCTGAGAAAAGTCGCTCTCAAATGATCAATGTGGTGATCTTGTTGCTTCGAATGGGGAGGTAGGTCATCAAGGTATGGTTCCACAATGTGTTTTATGTCATGGAAATCATAAGACATGGCGCATTGAAAAGTAGTGCCAGCGTTCTTCAAACCAAAAGGTAAATTTATATAGGGGAAGGTCCCCCATGGGAAGATAAAATTCATTTTGTGTTGATCGGATAGGAGTATCTCAATCTTATTGTAGCCAGGAAATCCATCCATGAATGAGAAGATGACACTTCCAACACATTTGTCGATGGTTTGATCAATGTATGGGGTGGGGAAATTGTCCTTGGGACAAGCCTGATTCAAATCCTGAAAATTGATACAAACCCTAATGGTACCCTTTTTTTTTTACGGGGACAATGTTAGACACCCATTTAGTCAAAGCTACAGGATAAATAAACCCAACCTTTGAATTTTTTCAATCTCTTCCTTAATGGTTGTTGCTTTCCTCGAATGTACTTGTCAAAGTTTCTAGTGGACTGGCTTGGCGTCAGGGTAAGTCCTAATCTCATGAACAACGATGGAAGGATATATCCCTAGCATTTATTCATATTTCCAAGTGAAAATATCTCTAAATGCTTTAAACAAGGCCATATAAGACTATCTCTGAAGGGGAAGCATTATGGCCTATATTGATGTTCTCTATGACGTCAGGATTCACCGATATATCAACTGGAATAGTTTTGGAAATATTACTCAAATTACCCTCAGGCTCAACATCATGGGTGAGTACCGATGGCTAAGGATTAGTTACAGCATCAGATGAAACCGTTGTTGCAAACTAGTCTTCTACCATATGGAAATTGGGAAGGAAAGAAGATCGGTGATGATGATATTTCCAGGGAATCTTGTCTAATGACATGACTTCCATGATGAAGTCATCATAGGTGAGTGTATGCAAAAGATATTCTAGAGATGGAGAGGGGGTCTCTAACCAATATCGTAGGTGATACGTATTTGAAGCCACTAAAAGATGATCCTTGATGGTGGTATAACTAGTGGACTGAATAACCTGGTACATTTCTTCGAAAGGGCTCACTGATGGTCGCCAATTTTGTTACTAGGAATACTTCAACCAGTGCAAACACTGCTTTTTATTCTAGCCTGCACGGTACAAGTCTAGAACAAAAATACACAACAGTATATCCTCTCCCTAGACGACTGATCTACTTGAATAAACAACTCTCTTTGCCTTATATCTGGAAGGTTGTCCTTGTTTCACCAACCTTAATGCGATCTACTATACTTGCAAAGAACACAAGAAACAAGACAAGGTTTGATGTCAAGCTACAACCAATTGGTTTGGATGGCCTTTACTATGGCTCCAAAACCATGTTTGTAAATGCTTAGAACAATAACAATATGTTTACACCAACATAATGAGAAAAATAACCTTTCTAGTTGCATGCTTCACATTACCAAAAATATTTTATAGACTACATAAAGTGACTTATAATCCACTAAAGTGACTTATATACTACTAAATTTTAATTCGTTTATTTAATTATTTAGGTAGGAAGAAGGATGGGGCATATGTGATATTTCACATTTACAATATCGCAAGTGCGATATATCGCATATGCGATATATATCGCGAGTGCGATATATCGCATATGTGATATTGAAAAGTAAAAAAATAAATAAAACAGAGGCTGCAGGCCCCTCAAATATCATTTGCACAGGATCGGGACGGCGAAAAACCGCGTGGACGAAATAGCACAGAGACGATTTGTGTTTTAGCTTTTGGAGGTCGAGTTGGAGGTGGATTGGCTCCAATGGCAGGTAAATGCTCTTATCCATTTCAGTTAGTCTTCAATTCTTTATTGTTTTCCATAATTTCATAGTTTTTATAATTATTTTAAACAAATTTAATAAAACAAATTGAATGAAATCAAAGAATGATTAAGTAAAATAACTTGTATTTTTTTGTTTAAATCTTAACAGACAACAGAAATGAACAAGACAATGTGGAAAACCCACCCTCTAATAACCCACAACCTAATCCACAACCTAACCCACAACCTAACCCAAACCCTAACCCGGAGGGGGAACAAGATCGAAACTCACAGATTATTACGCATTTGGCATCATTGAGGTGCCTTAGCTCATCTATTAGAGGGGGGGATTGTTTGAGAGAGTCTTTAACCGATGCATTGGACACAATAACAAACACAATTGTCGAATCCCAAGGAGCTCTGTACAACATTAGCTCGTACAGAGAATCCAAGAGGCAATACTACTCCGATGGATTGAGTTATAAAGACATCAAATCCCTTAAAATTACAAAAGACCAATTATTTTCAATATTCTGGGACCCTAGCACCAGATTGGTTCCACCCACCAGTTGACCAGACATTTCCATAAACTGGTGCGTTGAACCAAATATAAAGGCCAATTGGATGGATCGTTGGTATATGGTCTTCGATGAAGACCCTCATGGGAATAGGGACATCCCATTTTATTTCCTTAGGAATTTGTGTGCAGAATTCATCCTAGGGAAACATGTTAACTACTTCGATCTCTTAGGCTTCCAGGGTGTTGGTCATGGGATGCCCCAAGATAGGGAAGGTGCTAGGACGGATCCTAACCGTGTGCCACACCCTCCACGCACACCAAAACCCCCTCAGTTATATCCTCTTGTAGGTCTTGTGATTGAGAATACACGGGAGGCATTATTTGACTTGGCAGATACATTGCTTCAGGATGGGATTGATGTCCAAGGCAATGTAGACCAAGGGGTTGGCACTTCTAAGGCGGGCCATCTATAGATCACATAGGAGATGTAGAGCGTTCAGAGCATCATGTTACTCCACACCCTTGCACATTGTGTGGAGGCATATGCTATGGCCATGCTTTAGACTTCTAAGATGATGGATTACTTCACTTTGTAAGTAAAACTCATTATTTTCATAGTATATTTTGTTTCATATCAAAATTTTCAATTGTTTCGCAATTTATTTCTATTTAATTATCTAACAAATTATGTGAACAAATATACAGCTGGTGTCCCATGGCACACCACAGTCTCATATTCTGTCGATCAATGTTGAGAACATTGATGCGGCTGTCAATATTGCATATGGGTTTGGTTCTTCACCAATAGGGGTAAGAACTATACTTGTTAATTTGTCAACTTTATTTACATATTTATAGTATAGATTGTAACATTCAATACATTCTAATTTTGATACAACATGTTTTATACAGGGTGATCAGGATAAGTATATTGTATCTCAGCCTATTCCCTCTCATGCAGAGGTAGATTCCCAGACACAGGTATTATTTGAAACATGCTTTTAATTATGTTTCACTTTCTTTGGAAAAATCATTTTACTTGTATCTCTTTGACATATGTTACTTTATGTAGGAACCTATTGTGATAGTGGTGCTTGAAGAGCACCAAAGCGAGGTTGTTGTCAAACCACCTCTTCCCCCTAGCCAAGTACATGCATGTTTCGCTTTCTTTGGTAACATCATTTTCCATCCATGTAGTATATATGTCTTTGATTCACTATTTTATCTAAAGTTGACATATATGTTACTTTATGCAGGCCCCTAGTGAGGCACTAGTGCGTGAAGAGCACCAAATCGATGGCCCACCTTTGACGATCCAATAGGTATGTTTATGTATCGCTTTCTCTGATTTGGTGCTTGAAGTGACCCAAATTGGTGCCACCTCTTCCCCCCCAAGGTACATGTATATTTGTTGACATTGGCATATATATTTTTTTATGCAGCTTGATAGTGAGCAAGTGGTGCTTGAAGAGCACCCAATTAAGGTCGTTGTTAGTGAGGCACCACGACCCACCATTACTTACTCATGTACAGTAAGTAAAAATGTTATTTTAGTTTTGGAATTTGAAAAAATGTACATAGAATTTTTAAAGGTTGGTAAATTAACTTACAAATTTTGGTTTTTTTGCAGTCTCCACTGATGCGACCTATCCCTCTTGTTCAGCAATGGGGATCACCAATGAGCAGTCGGAAAAGAAAGCTAGACTTCTCCGAAGACATTGGCAGTGGCAACGAAAGGGGGGATAACTAGAATAAATGTATAGGGGGCATACATAGATGTAACTTTTTTTTCATATGTACACACAGATGTACTTTTTGATCCACTATTTTGTATTATGGCCACGTGGCATGAAAATTTTTGTAACATTATTTATATACATATATAATATAAAGCAAGGTTCAAATTTATACATATATGGTTGACTTGATCTTGGAACATGATATGTGTGGTTCACCTATGTGATATAATGATATGTGTGGTTCACATGTGTGCTAACTTATGAATTTCCAATACTTAAAGGAAGAATTTACGACTCATCAACTTTTTAACATTATGGCTATCCTCAACATTTTAACATCATAACCATACCATACACTAACTAAATTACATACACTAACAATCATAACACTATGTCATGCATGGATGTGTAATATATACCATATCATACCCTACAATACCCTATGATACCAACATCATACAATTCTAACATACAATAACATACCCTACAATACCCTATGACACTAACATCATACCATACTAACATACCATACCATTGTAATATACCATACACTAACATCATAACACTAAGTCATGCATGCATGTGTAATATACCATATCATACCCTACAATACCCTATGATACTAACATCATACCATACTAACACACAATAACATACCCTACATCACCCTATGACACTAACATCATACCATACTAACATACCATAACATAACATACTAACAATATACCATAACACTAAGTCATGCATGCATGTGTAATATATACCATATCATACCCTACAATACCCTATGATACTAACATCATACCATACTAACATACATCATACCCTACAAACCCTAAATTGGTTGAAGTAAACCTTAGTTCCATCTCATTATTTGTCAACCCTAGTGATAGCATGCAAAGTGGTGTTCATGAAAGCCTGGTTGGTTTCCAATTTGTACATGGCCATGTGTTTCTAGTTCCCTCTCCTGACTTGCAAATTGCTCATAAACCCTAGTTCCATCTCATACCTTGTCAACCCTAGTTGGTGCATGCAAATTGGTGTTCATGAAAGCCTAGTTGGTGCATGCAATTATTGGTGATCATGTGTTTCTAGTTCCTTCTCCTAACTTGCATGATTGCTCACTAAACCCTAGTTCCATCTCATACCTTGGAAACCCTAGTTGGAGCATGCAAATTGGTGTTCATGAAAGGCCAGTTGGTGCATGCAAGTATTGGTGATCATGTGTTTCTAGTTCCCTCTCTTAAATTGCAAATTGCTCACTAAACCCTAGTTCCATCTCATACCTTGTGAACCCTAGTTGGAGCATGCAAATTGGTGTTCATGAAAGCCTAGTTGCTGCATGCAAGTATTGGTGATCATGTGTTTCTAGTTCCCTCTCTTAACTTGCAAATT
>LPNX010761937.1:412511-424331 GCA_001517045.1 Pseudotsuga menziesii
GAAGTTGAAGATGATGAAGAAGATGATGATCGCTATTTTTGTTTTAAATAACGCGCTCGCGTTTTGGCTCTTTATAATGCGCACGCGTTTTGGTTTGTTAAAACGCGCACACGTTTTGGTTTGTTAAATCGTGCACGCGTTTTGTTCTGTTTAAATTCAAAAATTTCTTCCCTCCAAATGATAAGGCCGAGCCTCCACCCATGCTTTCATGGAATTCCTATGCCTATGTGTTTGCTTTGTACTTTGCTTCGGATTCAACATGCCTGTGCCTTGGAGTATGATAAACCATGGCAAATTCAGCATTATATCCATATTTTCAATATGCTCGTGTTTAGCGGTTCATCTGATTATGCTGCACACCTCCATTTTTTTTGAGATTTTAGAAACAGATATGGTTTTTTTTGCAGATTCTGAATATGTAAATTTTAACAAAAATACATAATTTTTTCTATTTTTTTCTTATTTATCTTCTGTCATCACTCCTCTACTCAAAAAACACACTGGTAGTGTTTCATCCATATCTCTTTCGTTTCTCAAACATTTAAAAAAAAAATTGTATGGTGCACTAACGAACACCAATCTCTACATGCTATAAAAAACCCATTTCCAAATAATTGCATTAAGACATTCAAACGCTGCACCCACAAATGATGTACCGTTTTCGAGGTTTGATCTCTTAGATAACTAAAAAAAAAATTAAAAATATTATTTTTATTATTGGAAAAATAGCCGTGCACTAGTCCTATATGTTCTCTATATGTATACCGGTTTTCGTAAATTTATTCCATCATTTAGACACTCATATGTATACCGGTTTTCGTAAATTTATTCCATCATTTAGACACTCAAACCCTGCACCCACAAAAACATATACCTTATAATTTGTCCAAAAAATAAAAAGTGCCCGTTAAAATTTATCTAACTTTAGATAGTTAATAGCATTTTCAATAGAAAAAAAAATATATATTTGGAAAGGTCATTCAATTTCCTACATTTCTTGTTTTTTATTGATCGCAAGATTCATTGTGTAAGTGTCTCAAAATATGCGTCCAAGTTGATGGATGCCTGTTTTTTCAGTTTTGTATTGCATCTAAAGCGCCAAAAGAGACCCTCAACTTCTTGCACACACCCATCATACAAGTGACATAAACTAAAAATGAGATTCTTGATACAACAAAACGGTCTTTAATGGATATTGAAATTTTTTTAAGTAACATCTTTTATGAAATTTTTTTTTACTATTTTTTAATTAATATTTTTAAATAATTTTTATGAATATTTAAAATTATTAAACAACATTTAAAAATATTATTTTAATCCGCTTTGTACTTTTCATGTAAGTCAAAATTCATTTTTTTATTATCTTTAAAACTTGATACTAATTATTATACCTGCCTCAGCAGGTATATTGTAATCGATCAGGTTTGATTTTGATTTGACTTTGCTATTACTTGGTGCCTTTCGAGGCAGTTTTAAAAAATCAGAACCTGTTTTGCAAAGTGAGACTTAGGGGTTTGTAAAATATTTTTTTTAATTTTGTTAAAAAACAATTTTTGTCAACAACTGATTGGTGGATAGGAGGTGGTGTCAGCCTTGGGATTTGGTATCTGGATTTGGGTTGACATGTGGCAACATGACGTCATCAACATAAAATCCAAAATCAGTGGACCATGAAACAAGAAATGTGCAGCTGCGTCCATGTCAGCATCCATGTCAGCAGCCGGTTCACCACAACCTCCACGGCATTGAAACGCATATCGTGGGCCTGCATCACAATTCTGTTCATCCGCGTAAGATCCCTTCGCATGCAGGTCACCATGTCGTCCTTGACGTGGCTTTTCATCTGCACGTCGTTCTTATTATTACTTGTATTGCTGCTGTCATGCAAAGCGAAAAAGAGCGCAGGAAGAGGCTGATGTGCGTTGCGAGGGGTGGCGACGGCGGGGTTAAATGCTGATATGGCCTGGTACTCTGCCATCTCCTCGTCGAGGATGGTCTCGTTGTGGTGGCTGATCCTTATCAGCTCTTTCACGAAGTCCACGTGATGAGGTGGCAGCTGGACTGCATCCACCTCGTGGCAGGTTAGCAGAAAGCCGAGAATGGCCGAAGGACGCCAATCTCCCAGCCACGCGAAAGCGTTCTCCAGTAGAGGCTTCCAATTAGGCATCAGCATCTCTTTGATGTGGAGCGGCTTGGCAGGGACCACGCTAACTGTGTAATAGTTTCTGTAGCGTTTCAGCTCTTCTTCTACTGCGGGTTGGAACCCCAGGCCCGCTGCTATGTAATAGTGCAGCCTCTGTGAGTGCCGGTCATGATCCTCCATCCAATCCATATAGAAATCCCAATGGTTCTTCTCTGTACATTAATTTCATTAATTTTAATCTACGAGACTGAATTTTAAAGAAATACCTAAAAATCTGATTGCTTCCTTATATTCATTTCCTGAGTTAGCATTATAAAAATCCATTTCCTTATATTCATTTCCGGAGTTGCATTATAAAAAAATGTTTGAAGCTCTGAATGCTTCTTCCCTAATTTACAATTACATTCATTTTCTGACTTGTGTTATAAAGAAATACTTGAAATTCTGAATGCTTCTTCCCTAAATTACACTTACGTTCAATAGAATCTATGAGCCACATTGTAAAAATAAATATGTCTTAGTTTCTGTAAATTACATTTGCACTAGCTTCTTTCAAGAGATGCATTTTAAAGAAATACTAGAAATTTCAGCGCTCCTCCCTAAATTACACTTTCCTTGAATTTACTTCTTGGCCTTCATTTCAAATTAATATCTAGTAATTTGAAATCTCCTCCTCTATAAATCACATTTTAATTAAATTTGGTACCTCGGCTGCAAGAAATATTTAGAGATCGGAATCCTTTTCTCTGTAAATTAAACTTTCCAGCTGCATTTCAAAAAAATCTAAAACCCTGATGCGTCTTCTATGCAAACGACATTTTCATTAAATTTAAATTTTATCTGCATTTTAACGAAATTTAAAGAAACATGGATGTTTATTCCCTGTAGAGTACATTTTGGTTAAACTAAATTTATCCGTTGCATTTTAAAGTAATACTAAGAAAGTCACGATGACTCAAAACTCACTTAGAATTCCGTAAAATATGAGGACGCGCTTCCAACGGCTGCATCTTCTGCACTTCTCGGCAGTCTTGTGGACGTGTGAATGATGTTCTTGAGGTCTACTAATTTTCCTGCAGAACGTTAAATTGATCAATATGTTAGGTTAGTTACAGAGAAAATAATGAGGAAAGTTTTGGAAAGAACGGATACCTTGCTTGCGCAGCAGTGACAAGATGATGAGGAACGACTTGGACGCTTGTAGAAGGCTTTAGTCTAAGCAATTCTGGCTTGCATCGTCTGATCATCTTCAGAACCAAAATGCACAAAAATAACAACACTCTGTTTCTTTTCTTGCTCTCGCTTCCTCTTTGCAACCTGTGGGATATTGGGATCGGAATACTGTCGGCTTTTGCTTTCCACTGAAATTGTGTAACCCAACCTAGGCTTAACCAACATGATAAACATAACCTTACCTGAATTTAACCAAGAAAACAGAGAATCGACCATATATTACATCTTCATTTGTAGAATAAGAAAATCACATTTTGTTTTAGAATTTAAAGACTTTGATTGTTATTATGAAGTGTAAGTTTTGATGATTGTGTTATTTTTAAGTGTAAGTTTTGATGTGTTATTCTAAGTTTTGATGCTGTTATTTTTAGGTGTAAGTTAAACGATTGATTATTTGTATTTATTTTTTAAATAAATATAAATATGTATTTATTAATTATTTGCATTTATTTTAAGGTACTAAAAGAAGTTTTGGAGTATTAATAAAAAACTTAGAATAAATAAATAAAACTGTAAAGTATTCCTTTAGTACTTTAGAATAAACTTCTTTTAGTAAAGTACTCCTCTAGCAAAATTATCTTATTTCTATGTATTTTTAATCTCTTCTAAGAAGCAGGTATAAGCAGCCTTGCTGCTATTTCACTTGTTAATATTCATTACAATCATAAATTTGAAATAAAAAATAATAATTTCTAATTTAAAAAAGCTAAAGTTAATATTATTAAAAATAACATTTTTTAAATTTAAAAAAAGTTACAATAAAATTAATATCATTATAAATTCTTTGTTAATTTAAAAGAAAATAAATAAATACAAATAAATATAGCTCAAAATCATATCCAAAACACCTCATAATAATACCGAAAGAACCTTCCACGTTTCAAGAATCATACATAAAGCAGCTGAAAATCTTAAGAAAGCAATGAGATCTGTCTATACTCAACAGATCATTTCATTTGTTAAAAAATTATACAGGCTGTGGGAAAGTTTAAAACTCGATGTGAAGTCATCGTCTTATGATATTATTTTATTTAAATTTTCAAAATAATTAAAGAGTGAAGCTATCTCTTATAAAAAAAATGTTTATTTTACAATGTCAATTTAAACGCATTTCTATAAACGTCTCAGGGTTGACTGAAAACTTGCCAACAGCATGTATAAAAATATTCATAATTTAATTTTACACTAAAAGATATTTCAACCAGATTTATTTATCTCTATGTACTTATAGAAATCCACTTCCTATGAAATAAGTGAGGATGGTTATATCTATTTAAGACATTTGATGGCTTTGTGAAATAAGGCTCTTTTTCACCATACTTCTCAGGCTTTCTGTAGATTGGATGGATAGTAATTGGGAGAGGTGAGATACAGCTCTTCGAGAATTTTATTAAAGAAGTTTAAAATTTATGACTTGTGCATGTCTTTTTGGCATTGATCGAAGCATTCAGATATCTTTTGATGGAGGGCATTTTTTTATGTTTAATCCATTCCACGAGTCCCTCCCTCTGGGCTCTTCTTGTTTTCTCTTTGAACAGGTATGATTCTCTCCCTGAAGAATGAATTGCAGTTTTTTCTCTTCAATAGTTAATTAATTATAAGATTATTGTTAGTTAATTAACTATAAGATTAATGTTTTTGATTTCACAGCTATGTAACTATTTTCTTTAATTCTTATGAATATTAAAGTTAAGCTATTTTTCTTCTTAAGACAATCATAATCTAGGTCCGCCTACGTCATGTTGCTAGGTCCCCGCCTAACAAATTAAGACAGTCATAAGCTAGGTCCCCGCGGCCCCGCCTAACAAATTCTCCACTAGGTCCATGTTGCCACGTCCCCGGGCCGCCTAACAAAGGAATCAATTGAGATAAGGATAAGGATCAGCCATTACGAGATAGATCCAGGAAATACTATTCCTCGATACCACTATGCTTGCCATCGTTTCCTCTTTGTTAGGCATTTAAAGAGAGAAATAGCAAGGGGAGATAGCATCATCTTGATTTTAATCCTTTAAAAACAGATGTGTTACATTGTACTTTGCAGATTACACTCCATTGGATTCCTATATTACACTGACGAAATGGTCCGGTTTGCATTACACTGAACTGCTACTACTCTTTTCTAGCTCTCAGAAAGTCTGTCACCATCGGAATTAGCGTTAGCATGGTGAGGGCGAACCGACTTCATGCTGTTATGTTCCCTTATCCTGCTCAGGGTCACATTAGGCCGATGATGCAGCTTGCCAAAATCTTGTACGCTCGAGGCTTCTATATCACTTTCGTTAACACCGAGTATATACAAGAGCGACTGCTGAGGTCCGAATCGGATCAGTCCGAGAAATCTCACTCGGACTTCAGATTTGAAAGTATTCCAGATGGCCTACCTCCGGAGCATGGCCGAACCCTCAAGGTAGGCGAGCTATCTGAGTCTTTGACGAACAACGGTCCACTGTACTTCGACAAGCTGATGGACAAGCTCAAGCATTTACAACCAGACGTTCCTCCGGTGACATGTATTATTTCCGACGGAATTGTTTCGTTTCCGCAGAAAACCGCGAGGAAGCTGGGAGTTCCCAGAGTATCCTTCTGGACGACCAGCGCTTGCGGCTTCTCCGCGTATTTCTCCATGCCTCTTCTTGTTGAGAATGGTTATATTCCTCTCAAAGGTATACTACTATTGCAATTCTGTTTTCCTTACAACTCCCTATAGATATTGTGACTATGCCGATCAATGACAGCTTTTACTTATTTTCTACGGTATGTTTTACCGCAGATGAGAGCTGTTTCACAAATGGATACATGGAAGAAATAATCACTTGCATTCCTGGAATGCCCCCATTGCGTGTCAAAGATCTTCCCAGCTTTTTGCAAGTCACAGACTTTTCGAAAGATTACATGTCTGGGTTTCTGACAAGTGAAGCGCAGGCCGCTCTGGAAGCCGACCTGGTAATACTTAATACCTTTGATGAGCTCGAGGGCCCAGTGGTTTACGCACTCCGCAACAGAATTTCCCCTCTGTATACTCTTGGCCCCCTTTTACACGTAACGGGAAATGATCAGAATCGAATTTCCGATCACTCTGAAAGCATATGGACTGAAGAAATGGGTTACACGAAATGGTTGGACGATCAGGAGCCGTGTTCAGTTATTTATGTTTGCTTTGGAAGTATAACTGTGATATCGGACGAGCAGCTTGTAGAGTTTGCGTGGGGTTTAGAGGCGAGCAAGCAGCCCTTCGTGTGGGCTCTTCGTCCAGATCTTATTCATGGCCACTCTGCTGTTCTGCCTGTTGAGTTTTTGGAGAAGGTGAAGGACAAAAGTTTCTTGGTTAGGTGGGCGCCTCAGATGAAAGTACTAGAACATCCTTCAGTAGGAGGCTTTCTCACTCATAGCGGATGGAACTCTACTCTGGAGAGCATATGTGCCGGTGTACCCATGATATCGTGGCCCTTCTTTGCAGAGCAGCAGACGAACAGGAGGTTCATTAGCGAAGTTTGGAAGATTGGAATGGAAATGGATGAAGTTGTGAGCAGAGAACATGTGGAGAAAATGGTGAGGAGCTTGATGAAAGGTGAGGAAGGGCAGCAAATGCGGAAGAGAATTGGCGAGTTGAAAAATGCATCGATCCGTGCAGTGGGAAAAGGAGGATCTTCATACAATAACTTCGAGATGTTTGTTCACGAACTACAAAAGGCAGCAGCCGATATTTGATTTGATTTCCCAGGGTATGTTCTTGTCGACGGATAATTGATTCAATATATTCAATGAAGCCGATGAGTGACCGTATGATTGCATTGCTTGAACTGAAAAAACAATAAAGCAATATAGCTGCGTGACCAGTGGATTCTGAACAAATATTACTGTGTGACCAAGCTCCAGTTCCAGGCTCCAGCATCGTGGCTCCAGCATCGTTTTAGGGTTACATGTTGAGTCCGGGTGCTGTTAATAAGTATCAGTGTTCTAGGGTTACATGTTGTCAGGTTGCTGTTCTTAATCACCAGTGTTTTACATGTTGTGGCAGGGTGCTGTTCATAAGTATCAGTGTTTTAGGGTTACATGCATCTTGTGTCAGGGTGCAGTGTGTTTACATGTTGTGGCAGGGTGCTGTTCATAAGTATCAGTGTTTTAGGGTTACATCTTGTGTCAGGGTGCAGTGTGTTTGTTGCGTATTTTAAATGAAGTTGTAAGTAATCTAAAAAAGTGTTATTATGTAAATATAAATATAATGTTACTATAGTGTTACTCTCTTATTAAAGGAGTAACATTTCTACTCGAGTAACATTTTTACCCGACCATGATCGGACGATTTAGCTGATGTGAGCTGTCACATCATGCATTGCTGGTGGTCCGATGGTGCAAATGGTCGGGTAGAAAGTTTATTTAATGTTATATTTTATAGTATTATAATGTAAATATAATTAATGTTTTATTTGTTTGTGAAAGGTTTAATATAATGTATTTAGAAAAGTTAGGAGGTGCATTATTGTAAGTTAAATAATGTAAGGAGTATATAGAAGGAAGAGAAATTAGTTAAACAGATTAGCAAATAATTTTTAAAGAAATTATAGGTTTTTTTATAGACTTTAAAATTGAATGTTAAAAAAAAAGTGGGAAGAGAATAGATGCAAATAAATGTTATGTTCATATTTGCATGGCTAATAGCAAGGTACTTTACAATTCACTTTAGGAAGATGTTATAACTTAATTAAAAATAAAATAGATATGAGATTAAAAAATTTAATTGAAAACCTACATTAAAAAAGAATAATATATTATCTCTAATATCTATTTAAAGTGGATTTTTTTATAAAAGTTATAAAAAATTAAAACTATTATAGATAATCTTAAAGGAAGATTTACCAAGCACCCAAAGGGATCAAATATGTAAGTGTGTTGTTGATATATAATTAATATTGGGAATATTTGCATGGAGAGTGGCTAGGTGCTAATATGGGAGTATGGAGCACATGTTGTAGTGTAACATTATGTTACATTACAAAAAGTAAAAAGTAATTAAAAAAATTGTAGGTCCCAATTTAAGATGAATTTATGCTCATAAATATAAAACTCCTATATCCATTTATAATGTGTGTTGTATATATTATCACTTGATCTATATTAACATTTAAGTATGTGTTTGTTTTACATATATTAGTGTAATGATTATTTAAAATACTATATCAAAAAATCATTACCTAGTAACAAATATTTTAAATATTTATCTTAACTTTTTTACACATTAAAAAAAATTACATCTCAAGAAATTTGATCCCTCGCAGCGTTTAATAAATCTTAATTTAACCCCCCACATAGAGTGGATTCCCCGTGTCCAAGGGTGGAACGAGAGGTACCACCATCGAACCAATGGAGGACTAGCGATGTACAAGGGTAGAAAATGGAAGAGGGGATGATTTATCTCCCCACACTTAAGTTTATGATGGTCGTGATGAATGAGCAATGTAGGTTCCATATAGCAAGTGGGAAATGGGAAGGTTAACATCATGAGTGTAGGTCAAGGAGAGCTAGGCATAAAGTTGAGTGGATAGCTCACCATGCTCCACTCGAGTTGTTTGTTGTTTGCATTTCATTGACTTGTTTGTTTTTGGTTTTGCAAGCGAGTAAGGAAGAAGGGTCTTGATTTCTACAGGAGACATATCAAATGTATGTTGGGAAAAGGGGACATGGGACAAACTTGGAAAGGTAAGGAAATGGGTGTACCCTCAACAATACCAAAGGATATTTGACAAGTTTGAGGCGCTGTGAAGTTTTGTCAAACTCTAATCTCATCCTAGGTTATGGCTAAGATTGAAGGAGTCGAAATAGAGTTACAAGAGGAGCCAAATTTTACACCAAAAGGTCAAATCCATACTGATGGTTTCAATTAATGGGTATAGGACCCAGGAAACACACAGACACAAATGTCCCTATTCAATAGGTCTCTGGATCTTTACCGATCACTCAAGGTCTTGTTAGAGAAAGTGTCAATGGAGCGAGGGGAAGCATACAATAAACTATCGATCCAAATTGACAACATTAAGGATGATCTATTCCCTCTCAAGAAGATGAGGTTGCAACTACAAGTGATGAAGGAAAATAAAAACATCCTTACCAAGCAAGATAGAGTTGAATTCATGGTTCACTAACCTCGTAAGGAATAGTCGCCTACCTCTCCTCAAATTATCGACTTGGATGATGAGAAAGATTATTCAAAAAACAAGGTTGTCATTTAACCATAGAATTTCTCATGTTCCCCATGTGGTGTGAAATTTTGTTTAGGTTTTGATGTCTGCTACTATTGGAGTGTCATAGGTTTTGCAATAATTCAATATGTTTGTAGTTTTAGTTTTTCTAGTTATGCACAAGGTCGTTATTAGTCCATAAACTTAATCAAATGTTGGTTATCTTTATATGCATTCAATGGTCGAGATTTCTTTAGTTTCCCATTGGGCAAAGTTCTCGATCAACTAAACTATTACCATATGTCTCTAGTTTCCTATTGGGAAAAGTTCTCAATTAGTTAAACTATTATCGTATACTGGATGGTTTTTTACAATCTCAGATGAAGTTCTCTATTTTTAGCTTGTCTTTCTTGTTCTACTTTCGCAAGGGGTGGAGTGGAACGAGATGCATTTTGTACAGCTTGAGTGGGCCTAATGGTTAAGAGCATGTGCTTATTCCTAGGAGGTCACATGTACAAATCCAAAGGGATGTAGGGTATGTACACTTCTATAGAATTTAATGGTTAAATTGCTACATAGAGAGGGGTCTCTTACCCCACAAACAAGAGGATCTCATACACCAAATTGGTGTCTCGCTTCACAATCACACACACACACATATATATATATAAACTACAAATATTTGTATATGTATATGTATATGTTGTTGTTGTAGCAGTTAATTTCTGGTAATAAAAGTTCTCTTAAGCTTGCTTACTAAAACAAATCTAAATTTAAAATGAATTTAGTAATAAATATTTTAATATATATAATACTTTGTGAATTATTTATATGTTTTTTGCAATATTTAATTTTATAATTATATATGTTTGTTTAAAAATAATAATAAAACATTTATTTAATGTTTCTATAATAATTTAAACTATATAAGTATTTAACAAAATTATCGTACAAATTAATAAAAGATAATAAAAAATAAAAAATAAAAAATAAATGTATCTAAATATAAATAAAAAGGGGCTTCTGCAAGGTAATGCTACTAATTATGACATATTAGTTGCAATGGAATCCTCAAAAAATAGAAATAAATTAGTATAACGCCAAGAAAATAGTGTTCTCTTAAACTTGTTATGTTACTTTTTTCTAAAACATAATGCATATGTTCTCATGATTCCTCGAGTTTGGTATGTTCTTGTGTGGCACTATTTTTTCCATAATTTCAAAAGTTAAATTTTTTTTTAATTAAGAAAGTCAATGAAGCCCTGGACTGAGAAGGTAGAATGTTAGTCCCTCTTATGAGGGTTAGGGCCCACTATGAGGGTCTTAACACAATCAATGAACTTTTCTCTACTATGAGGGCCTTAATACAATCAATTATTTTTTGGTGTGTAGGTCTTTGTTTGTACTTGTGTGGCTTCTTTTTTCTTTTCAAAATAAGTGAACCAATCAAACGTTACATAGAAAATAAGAGAACTACGATTTTTAGATATTTGACATATTATGACCAAATAAAAATATAAAAAAATATTGCTTTCATAAAAAAAATTGGAATCTGCGCATAGAGCTCTATAAGTGTGTGCAATTTCATTAGCAACAAACATCTAGAGAATAACCATATTAGAGGTTGAAAATATGGAAATGAAAAAGTGAATGTATTTTGTTATTTGCAAGCTAGACCTACAAGTTTAATGACCTACACCTAAAACCAAAGTGGATAACTCATCCCCCACATAGATGGAAAATGAAAATAGCATCATTTTTTTAGATAAAAAACATGCACATGTTATTAATGTGTGTACATTATTATTCAAAAATAATGCACATGGTTTATCAACATGTATTCGTTACTAAATGCATGTGCATTATATTCCCCCTTTTCTATACATATCTCCCTATCTATCTCTCACACCCTACCCATCTTTCTCCCTCCCACGATTTCTTAATATTAATATCTCTTCTACATATCTACCTATATATTTCTCACACCCTACCCCTCTATCCCTACCACCATTTCCTAGTATTTCCCTCCCATAATCTCCCCATCCATCCATCCCACCCTACCCATTATATCTCTCCCTCTCTCAATAGATCCCTCCCATGCTACCTCCCCTCTCTCCCTACCCACCTCTTTTCTATCTCTCTCTCTCCTCCTCTTCCTCCCTACCCCCTTCCCTCTCTCTATACCCCCTATACCCCTCTCCTTCTCTCTAACTTTCCTCCTCCCCAAACCTCTCTCTCTCTCTCTCTCTCTCTCTCTCTCTCTCT
>LPNX010761959.1:0-105904 GCA_001517045.1 Pseudotsuga menziesii
TCACTTGTTGACCAATATCCTATCACGTTAGTTCATATTGTGGGTTTTAAAATTATCAAAAATTGAACCAATATATTGTAGGTATTGGGGGGATGAGGGATTTAAGGTGGGGGTGGGTAGGGTGGTTTATAAGGATTGAGGTATAAAAAGGGGTGCGGAGGAGGTTTTAAGTATTGGGAGGGGGTTTCAACAAAAATAGTTTGGTCAATATCTATGGAAATTAAGGGTATTCTTTAATATCCCACGATCGTACGTGCTATGTGAGAGGTTCACTAAGTGAAGTCCCCGTGGTAAATTGTGAATGCTGGAATAGTTAATTCCCTGCCCAAGAATGGGCATGAATGAGCTCATGTGCCTATTGGGAAGGCATGAAAAATATGAATGTCTCCTTGATGAGACTTGGACTGTCATGCCAATTGGATAATTAATTGACTATATTAATGCCTATATTATGCTTGGTCTAACAGAATTTCAATGATGCATTTCACAGGTGAGAAGAGTTAAATCCAGTGGTGCACATTGACCATGGCAGTAGACCAAAAGCTACTAGACTTGGTTGGAAGTCTCCTTCAAATGATTTCGAGGACTCAAGAGAATCTTGGAGAGATGCTCAAGATACAGAAAAGGCAGAATGAGATGAACCACCAGATTTTGCAAGACTCTATTGGTTTGCAAAAGGAGGTAAAAATCATTCTAAGGGCAATCCGTAAAGACAAGGAAACTGGATCAATGATGGGACATTCGTCCAAGAAATCTGTTAAGAAACATTCCAGGCATGAAGACTCAAGGAAATTGAGCAAGTAAACATGAAGCAGCCAGCGAAATGTTGGAAATGCGGAGGACATCATTTACGCCGGGACTACCCAACGAGGGAACATAAAGAGGGCAGTAGCCACAAAGTTTCTCGACTTGGGGATGAGATGAAAGCTGAGAACCAAAAGGAAAAGCTCATGGAAGCTGAGGGGCTTGGTCTTGAAAGTTCAAGTAAATAATTGAATGTGGGATAGATCTGCAAAATTTTGAAATTTTGGATGTGCAAATTGTATATGTGTTTTTATGTATTGGAACACCGAGGACGGTGTTATTCCAAGGGGGAGGGGATTGTAATGCTCCATTTTTGACCCCAGTTACATAAAAAGGTACATGATGTATATATTGTAATTAATCATGGTGTGGAGCTAAAGGAAAAAGCCCCACCATCGATTTGGTTGTATATGTTTCAGCAATAGGGATCGTTGCCGATGGTATATCATGTTATCCGACACATTATAGTTTTGGGCATCATGTAAATATGCACATCAATTAAAATAAACCTACAGCTAGCTACGATGGTGCAACGTTAAATGAAAAGGGCATGATTCCTAAGGTTAAGGGGGGGTTGTCCAACCTGTGGGGGTCATTGGGAGTTTTCCATGTGTTGGCCACCCATTTAAACTCTGATGTTTGTTAGTTGGGAGCAATTATTGTTGGGTAGTGGTGGGGGTGGCAATACTTTCAGTCCTTTCCCATGCGCCCACTTCACCAGCTGTTACGGAGAGAAATTCCTATGGATTGGGGTACCACAACAGATAGATTGACTCCAGAAATCAATCTTTCCCAATATGCAATAGAAATAAAATGTCTAACACTAAATGATCAGACCTCATACCTTATTCTAGACAGTTGAAGTAGATCCCCGTTGAGCTTTCCAATCTTCAGCTTGAATTGTTATAGCACGTCCTCAACAACAAGTAAACAATACAAGCATACTATATATCATGGTGTTAGATCTATTCTAGCATATATAATCAATAATGTAAAAGCATTTGACATAATCCCATGGATAAAATATTCATTCAAATACACATTATTGGACAGGAAAAGATATTTCTATTAATATAAATCAAAGATTACAAGATACAACCTCTAACGGCACGTCTGCGAACCAGAGAAACTGAATCCCCCACTTGGGCCTCCACCACTTCAATCCTCCATCTCTCGATAGCAAGATCACTAGCAAAAGGCAAGCTTGGTAAGAACACAAAAGTGCTCTAAGGGATAAAGGGATGCAGACTCAAGCATAAGTTCAGGCAACAATGGACTATAGTTTCGTTGCTCTCAATTCTCTCTTATGCTTTCAATGTACCAAGGGGTTCCTTATATAGATTTCAAAGGGATAATGAAAGATCGAATCTGTGCAATCTCAAGGCATATGGAAGGCCAGGAGTCATATGAGTCAGATCCATGTCAAGGAAAACTCCAAAAGGATTTGGATTATTCACACATCCCGATGTACGCGGTTACAGGGGTCAAACCCGCGTATGTACGCGACTATAGGGTTAAAATCCGCGTATATCATTTTTCATATGTTTTTAGGGATGATCAAGGAAACATCAAAAGACAAAAATTAGTCCATAGGGGCTAATGAGTCTGCAGCGGGATAGGGGAAGGCCATACAAAGTGTGATTCACCTAGAGTGGTGAAATCCACTATAACAGATGCCCCCTAATGTGTGAGGTCAGAGGGGTTATACGATGGCCGAAATACATTATAAGTCCATCCCAGAAGTGGAGTGATGAAGGATCCCAAATGGAAGACCAGCCACCCAATCAGCATAGTACAATAATACAACTCTGCATATAACTACAAATACATATAGCAGTCCCGAATACATAAGAGTACAATGGCCATGAATAGGCATGATATACGATGTCACATATGTGGTCATAGCCACGTACAATATACATAGATCAGAATCTCCATGATGAATATATACAAAGGACCATGATCTCCAAAATGGCTGAAGATATATAACAGATCAAGATCTCCATAGTGGCTGGAAATGTCCGACACATACTGGAATCAAGTCACGAGAGCTGAAATCTCATGAACACTGGCACGATCAAAGAGGTAGCATATAAGAGATGCCACCAATCTGGAAAGTCTTCTACACAAACCGCTATGAGTACATGTCCTACAATGCGAATAGAGGTGTCGAGGTTGAACATAGTAGTCCATCGTCTGATTACCGGTCATTCATGTATACCGTTAACAAATGCGAGATTACCCACCGATAATGAAAATGGGAATCAAGGTACTAGAGTGCAAACTAATAAGTGTGAATAAATGTGTTGAGTTCGAACACTTGAGAGGATCCATCGATCAGGGGACATTGATGTATTCCCAAGAAACTGTCGATGGCGAGAGAACCTCCCACTGATGACTGCAAGTCTCAAGGCACTCAAAATGACTCTAGACTCCAATCCCAGAATAAATGATCTGAAGTCGATGGAATGAAATCTGCTGGAAGGAGTTCATTAATGCATCCCCCATCATCCAACACGAGGTACTCAGCAAAGCTGTATAATGTGGAAGGACTCGATCATAAAGTGCACGAACCAGTAACTGTACCAGGAATGGCCGACATGCAAATTCAAGATAACTAAGGAATGGCCGACTCAGGCATCAACTTCCTTCAAACAAGAGCATAATGGTGTATGGTGACTAAATGAAGGTAGCATAGACTCGATATACAAACTGGGACATCTCTGTGACACAGGAGGCATCAACAGAGGCTCCATAGGGACTGGAAGCTTAACCAGTCGGTGGAGATAAACTCAAATAAACGAATACAACTCCTAAATTCAAACTATAACCCAACCAATGGATGTGATATACAATGCTCTATTCGAAGGAGACACGACTCGACAGCTTCCAAAGATAACATCTTTCCTTGTCTAACTTTTTGGTTTTTTTATTTTTTTGGACTTTTTTAGTTATTTGAAAAGCTTGAAAAAAGAATAAACTAGCTTTATAGTTACAAACTAGGAGGAGACGAGTGTCATAAGGGCAAACAAACTAGTTCCAAGTAGTGGAACATACCTATGCTCAATGCAAGGATACATGTGTAGGATATCGACACTCGGGGGGAAAATCCCCTCTCGGCAAAAAGGGAATCAAGCTGCGAAGGATATAAAAAAATGGCTCTGCATGGCTAGACATGAGACAAGCTCGAGCTATATGGCTGAAACACAATGTCAGGGGAGCCGGTATAAAGCTCAATAAGGCAGGAAAATCTCATGATAATGCATTCACAACTTGACATAAGGGAGTCCTGAGGGAAATAGGCCAACATAAGATCAAGAGGAGTATGAGGCTCTTGCTAAATGTCATGGCAGTACTATATAACAGACTCCCATACCCTAAAGGAGAAAATGTTGGCATGGGCACCAAATGCAAATAAGGTGCTAACTAGGGTACCCATGTAAGGTGAAGCTCTACCACTCACATCATGCCACTTCTAAAGAAGCAAGAAGGTTCCGTGACATAATAGAGTGGGTTCATTGTTACGGAGAGAAATTCCTATGGCTTGGGGTACCACAACAGATAGCTAGACTCCAGAAATCAATCTTTCCCAATATGCAATAGAAATGAAACAATCTAACACTAAAGGATCAAACCTCGTACCTTATTCCGGACGGTTGAAGTAGATCCCCGTTGAGCTTTCCAATCTTCATCTTGAATTGTTATAGCACGTCCTCAACAATAAGTAAACAATACAAGCATACTATATTTCATGGTGTTAGATCTATTCTAGCATATATAATCAATAATGTATAAGCATTTGACATATTCCAATGGATGCAACATTCATTCAAATACACATTACTGGACAGGAAAAGATATTTCTATTAATATGAATCAGAGATTACAAGTGACAACCTCTGATGGCACGTCTGCGAACTGGAGAAACTGAATCCCCCACTTGGGCCTCCACCACCTCAATCCTCCATCACTCCGATAGCAAGCTCATTAACAAAGGCAAGCTTGGGAAGAACACAACAGTGATCCAAAGGGACAAAGGGATGCAGACTCAAGTATAGTTCTGGCAACAATGGACTATAGTTTTGTTACTCTCAAAGCTCTCTCATCTTTCCCCCCCTTCTTTAATGTACCAAGGGGTTCCTTATATAGCTTCACAAGGTACAATGAAGGGTCGAATCCAAGCGATCTCAAGGCATATGGAAGGCCAGGAGTTGAATGAGTCGGATCCAAGTCAAGGAAACTTCCAAAAGGATTTGGACTATGCACACATCCCGATGTACGCGACTATAGGGTTCAAACCCACGTATGTACGCGGTTATGGGGGAAAAGCTGTGTATATCATAGTTTATATAGTTTTGGGGATGATCAATGATACATCAAAGGATAAAATGTGGTCCATTGGGTCTAAAGAGTCTGCAGCAGGACAGGGGAAGGCCATACAGAGTGTGATTCACCTAGTGGGGTGAAAATCTCTATAACAGATGCCCCCTAATGTATGAGATCAGAGGGGTTATACGATGGCCGAAATACATTATAAGTCCATCCCAGAAGTGAAGTGATGAAGGTACCCAAATGGAAGACCAGCCACCCAATCAGCATAATACCGTAATACAACTTTGCATATAACTGCGAATACATCTAGCAGTCCCGGATACATAAGAGTACAATGGCCATGAATAGGAATGAAACATGATAGAACATATGTGGTCATCGCCACGTACAATATACATATATCAGACTCTCCATGATGAAGATAAACAACATATAACGGACCATGATCTCCATAGGCTGAAGATATATAATAGATCAAGATCTCCATAGGCTGAAAATATCTGACATACACTGGATCAAGTCACAAGAGATGAAATCTCATGAACACTGGCACGATCAAGGAGGTAGCATATAGTGGATGCCACCAAACTGGAAGGTCTTCTACACAAACCGCTACGAGTACATGTCCTACTATGCGAATAGAGGTGTCGAGGTCGAACATAGTAGTCCATCGTCTGATTACCGGTCATTGATGTATACCGTTAACAGACGCGAGATTACCCACCGATAATGAAAATGGGAATCAAGGTACTAGAGTGCAAACTAACAAGTGTGAATAAATGTGTTGAGGTCGAACACTTGAGAGATTCCATCGATCAGGGGACATTGATGTATTCCCAAAACTGTCGATGGCGAGAGAACCTGCCACTGATGACTGCAAGCCTCAAGGCACTCATGATGACTCTATACTCCAATCCCAGAATAAATGATCTGAAGTCGATGGGATGAAATCCGTTGGAAGGAGGGCATTAAGGCATCCCCCATCATCCAACACGAGGTACTCAGCAAAGTTGTATGATGTGGAAGGACTCGATCATAAGGTGCATGAACCAGTAACTGTACCGGGAATGGCCGACATGCAAAGTCAAGATAACTGAGGAATGGTCGACTCAGGTTTCAACTTCCTTCGAACAAGAGCATAAAAACGTATGGTGACTGAAAAGAGGCAGCATAGACTCGATGTATAAACTGGGACATCTCTATGACACAGGAGGCATCAATAGAGGCTCCATAGGGACTGGAAGCTTAACCAGTCGGTGGAGATAAACTCAGATAAACGAGTACAGCTTCTAAAGTCAAACTATAACCCAACCAACGGATGTGATATACAGTGCTCTGTTCGAAGGCGACACGACTCGACAGCTGCCAAAGATAATATCTTTCCTTGTCCGGCTTTTTGGTTTTTTATTTTTTTGGTCTTTTTCAGTTATTTGAAAAGCTTGAAAAAAGAATAAACTAGCTTTATAGTTACAGACTAGGAGGAGACGAGTGTCATAAGGGCAAACAGACTAGTTCCATGTAGTGGAACATACCTATGCTCAATGCAAGGATACATGTGTAGGATATCGACACTCGGGGGAAAATCCCCTCCTGGTAAAAAGGGAAATCAAGCTGCGAAGGATATATAAAATGGCTCTACATGGCTAGACATGAGACAAGCTTGGGCTATATGGCTGAAACGCAATGTCAGGGAAGCCGGCATAAAGCTCAATAAGACAGGAAAAGCTCATGATAATGCATTCACAACTTGTCATAAGGGGATTCCGGGGGGAAACAGGCCAGCATAAGATCAAGAGGAGTATGAGGCTCTTGCTAAATGTCATGGTGGTACTATACAATGAACTCCCACACCCTAAAAAGGAGAAACATCGGCATGGGAACCAAATGCAAATAAGGTGCTAACTAGGGTACCCATGTAAGGTGAGGTTCTACCACTCATATCATGCCACTTCTATAGCAGCAAGAAGGTTCCGTGACATAACAGAGTGGGTTCGTACCTAAGGTTATGGTGTCATGGTCATAAGGTCATGCAAAATGAAAACGGTGGTGAACCTAACCTATATGCCAGTATAGACGTAATACCTGTAATAGGCACGAACAGTCTCTGGTCACAAAAGAAGCATCCAACAGACAACTTCAAACCCAAGGAAGACCCAACCACACTCACAACCCACCCAGCAACTTCCCACAACATCAGACTCACCAAAAGGGAGGATGTACGCAACTGTATAAAGAACAGCTGCGTATGTACGCGAATTTTGGCCAAAAATCCGCGTATGTACGCGACTTTTGGTCAAAAACCCGCGTATACAGAGAAGGCAGTGGTAAAAAACAGGTCAAGGCCAAACCAATAAAGGGGAGTGTCAATGGAAAAACATACTATAAAATGCGACACAGAAATAGAGAGAAACCAAGAGCAAGTCAATAATATCAAACCCATTGTGCCCCCTACCCCAAATAAAAACAAGGAACATCCCCAACGGAGTCGCCAATTCTGTTACGGAGAGAAATTCCTATGGCTTGGGGTACCACAACAGACAGCTAGACTCCAGAAATCAATCTTTCCCAATATGCAATAGAAATGAAACAATCTAACACTAAAGGATCGAACCTCGTACCTTATTCCGGACGGTTGAAGTAGATCCCCGTTGAGCTTTCCAATCTTCAGCTTGAATTGTTATAGCACGTCCTCAACAACAAGTAAACAATACAAGCATACTATATTTCATGGTGTTAGATATATTCTAGCATATATAATCAATAATGTATAAGCATTTGACATATTACAATGGATGCAACATTCATTCAAATACACATTACTGGACAGGAAAAGATATTTCTATTAATATGAATCAGAGATTACAAGTGACAACCTCTGATGACACGTCTGCGAACCAGAGAAACTGAATCCCCCACTTGGGCCTCCACCACCTCAATCCTCCATCACTCCGATAGCAAGCTCACTAACAAAGGCAAGCTTGGGAAGAACACAACAGTGCTCCAAAGGGACAAAGGGATGCAGACTCAAGTATAGTTCTGGAAACAATGGACTATAGTTTTTTTATTCTCAAAGCTCTCTCATCTTTCCCCCCCCCTCTTTAATGTACCAAGGGGTTCCTTATATAGCTTCAAAAGGTACAATGAAGGGTCGAATCCGAGCGATCTCAAGGCATATGGAAGGCCAGGAGTCGAATGAGTCGGATCCAAGTCAAGGAAACTTCCAAAAGGATTTGGACTATGCACACATCCCGATGTACGCGACTATAGGGGTCAAACCCGTGTATGTACGCGGTTATTGGGGGAAAAGCTGCGTATATCATAGTTTATATAGTTTTGGGGATGATCAATGATACATCAAAGGATAAAATGTGGTCCATTGGGTCTAGAGAGTCTGCAGCGGGACAGGGGAAGGCCATACAGAGTGTGATTCACCTAGTGGGGTGAAAATCTCTATAACATTCGTACCTAAGGTCATGGTGATATGGTCATAAGGTCATGCAAAATATAAGCGGTGGTGAAACCTAACCTATATGTCAGTTTAGTCATGATACCTGAGATCGGCATGAACGAGTCAATCCAATGGCTGAAACGGCACTGAAAAAGGTCATCTACAACACCAATTATGTCAAAAACGGTCCAAAATGGTCAGAAAATGTCGAAACTATAGAAAAGGGGGTAAAAATTTTCAAATATTTGAAAAAATTTCTATAAATAGTAAAAAATGGAAATCATTTGAAACTTTTACCCATTTGAGCTCTGATTTTCAACTACAAATTCCAGGAGATCCAGCCGACGGAATTCACAACCATTTCTTCCAGGTAGTTACTCATGCTCTCCTCTTGCATTTTGATATAATTTTTGTAGGTTTTCATGGTTAAATGAGTTTTTTAATCCATCCCAAAGTGTGCGCTGTGGCCCACACGGGTATCGAAGCTTTTTCCACGTATAGGGCTGGATATACGCAGAAAAGTGGCTAAAACCCACGTACATACGCGGCTGTTTGCAAAACAGTCACGTATGAGGCCACGCATGTGATTTTACAAGAATCTAATGTATAATTTTGAAATTTCTCTTGCAGGATGGTGCTAGAGTGGAGAGAGCATGAGCACAGTGAAGTAGAGGAAGCAGTAAGGGCCGACTTAATGGCTCAGCAAGCTTTACGTGCATGTAGACTCTACAAGTTTTGGTGTCTTGGTGGTTTGAGGGCCAAACCAAGACTGCTACAGATGCTGGTAGACTATTGGTATCTAGACTTGGAGTCCTTCCGTATAGATGGGATGTCCCTCACCATAGAGGTGGAGGACATATACTTTATCACAGGGCTATCTAGATGAGGGGAGGTGGTGAACCTTCGTTCCTGAGGTGGGCCAGGAGGTGGTCTAACTATCAATGAGTACATAGCTGTGTACTGCTACCCAGATACTGAGAAGGTGGGGAGTCAAGTCCCCACCAATGCTATACAGGTACTAGGCCTAAAGTCCATACTACTGACGCTGGGCAGGATAGCAGGCTTAGCATCACTCCATCAGGCCTCTTAGCCTCTGATGTTCTACGCGGTGGAGTGTATGAGACCGACCATCTATGACTGGAGTACGACACTACTGAGCAACATGAAACACCAGCTCAGTGAGTGTAAGGCAGGCAAGGTACAGAAATTCAGGTTCAGCAGTATTCTGAGCATGTTTTTCTTCGAGCGTGTTCCAAGATTGAGCCCTAGAGTGGATGTTCCTCTCCATGGGGTTCGAGATCCGGCCCAACGGCATTGGGCAAATGCTATGCGCAGACTGGGGGGTGGTAGGGTGGCCAACCCATACCTAGATGACTTCTTTCCATGGTGGCGACGATAGATTGTTGCCATAGATGACTACCCCTATGCGGGGATAGATTTTTTAGGGGACCCAGACATGCCATTACCACCAGGATCAACATATGGCGATAAAGGTAAGGAATCTCGACCCTCACTATTTTTAAATTTTTTGAGTTATTTCATTTTTTTGTATTTTCTTGATTATGTGAAATCAAAAAGACATGTTTTTGCGTGATAATACATAGTGACATCTACCATTGTTGTGCAGATGTGGTACCACGACGGCCAGAGGGCTTCCCTCATCATAGACGGAGGGGAAGAGGAGATGACATCATGGGTGCAGATGCGGAGTGAACGCTCCAGAGCATTCATACCAACTTCATGAGACTGACTCATAGAGTTCCCATGGCGCAAGTCGAGGACTTGCCTGAGGCCATGCAGCGGCAGGTGTTGGGTGTACCACGCACATGGGTGCATTTATTCCAATGGCTAGCTAGAGATGTAGTGATGTTCCATGATCACAACCCTCCTCATCCTCCACAGGATTCGACACCTGGGAGTGTATATGTTTTGTACTACCGTGTATTATATGATGGTGGCTTGAGAGCCCCAATTTTGTATCATCACACTATGTATTACCACATTTTGATGTATATATAAAAAAAAATTATGGGGATAGATTTATTTATTTACATGTGTAAAAATTGTGTTTGTGATTAATTTATTATGAATGAGACAAATGCCAATCTAACACGTAGTTAGCATATGAGTCAGCAACTTGATTATTATTTCTTGGAATGTGTATATATGTTATACTATCAAATTGTCGTTCTAACAATCTCACTTGTAAGAACCTTTTCAATAACGTCGAATCTCTAACATGGTACAAACCATTGATCTATGACACTACTAACTCCGAATCAAGACGTACCTCAAGAGATAGAATGCCATGTAGAATGGCATCCCGTAGAAGCTCGATAACGATGCTATATTCAGCAACATTGTTGGAAGATGGTTGTAGACATACACCTCCTGAAGACAATACCTGACCCATAGGAGTATAAATCACCCACGCAGCAGAGGTTGAGTGTTGAGTGTGATGGCTTGCACCATCCGTGAATCCTATGTAGGTGGAAGATTCCCTTGACATCTGCCAAAAGAAACGAAAACTAATCACAAACCCGATCACGATAAGAAAAAGACCTAACTATGCAAAGTTGTACACTAATATACAACAAGCAGCCTTGGCTAAATATCATGCATAGTATTTTTTAAGATAGAGCCCATTTCTAGGCTCCACCAAATTTGTGCCTTCGTATTATACTAACTCATAGGCACCCTTCTCTAACACACGCTTGACCACGTAAGGACCACGCCACATAGGATTGAACTTCCCTGCCCCCAAGGGTTCTTTCGGTTGATCCCATAAGAGGACCAAGTCTCCTTCACTAAACACTCTTGGACAGACAGATTTATCGTACTGGACCTTAACGCAATGCTTATTAACCTCTAGAGCCACCAAGGCATCTCGACGCTGCTCATCAAGTTCCTCAAGGTGAACCAAATGCTCCTCCAAAGGTGAAGTGTTTGGTAAGAGTTCCATAGCTAGCTTCAACGAAGGAATCTCGCATTCAACCGAAAATATCAACTCCACTCCATGTACAAGCTGATATGGAGAAAAACCAGTGGCAGTCTTCACCACGGTTCGATATGCCCACAAAGCAGGATATAACATAACGTGCCAATCCATCTTGCTTTGTGCGATGGTTTGTTGGAGAATGGATTTGAGTGATTTATTCACTACCTCTACCTGTCCATTCACTTGGGGGTAGTAAGAAGATGAATGCTCTTGCTTATACCCTAACTTGGATGCCAACTCTTCCATCATACGGTTCTGAAAGTGCGAACCGTGGTCAGTGACAAGATCTTTCGGAATCCCAAACCGAGTAATGATTTGGTTGAATACGAAGTGAGCGGTTGTCTCACCATCGGATTTCATTGTAGGCATAGCCTCAGCCCATTTCGTGAAGTAATCCACAGCCACTATAATATGATGGTGCCCCCTAGCCGAAGCTGGGTTGCAATCCATAAAATCAAGACCCCACTTAATGAAGGGATCGACAGTGATAATGGGATGTAATAGGGCAGGTTTCGAGTGCATATTACGTGTGAACACCTGGCAAGGGTGGCACCTCTTGACTGCATCTACACAATCTTTAAAGATCGACGGCCAGAAATAACCCGCTCTCAAAATATTTTGAGCTGTAGAAAGCCCAGATAAATGACCACCACACGCCCCTCTGTGGCAATCATTCAGCAAAACCTCAGCCTCGTCATGAGTTAAACAACGTTGTAAAATGGAATCTACCCCATGGCGGTACAAAGTATTGTCCACTATAAGGTAATTCTTAGAGACGTGACGTAATCGTCGTCGTTCATCTCGCGAGAGGTGAGTAGGGGTCCTCTATGTTTGCAGATATACTATGATATCTCCATACCATGGGTCTAACATTGAGATTAAGAAAATGTGTTCATCAACAAACATATCTTCACCAACCAACTCCTCGGTATCACTCAGAAAATCCGATATGAGCTCTGCAAAGACTAAAGACTTCTTCGATTTTGCCGAAAAAAATTCGAGATCAAATTCTTACAGAATGAAAATCCATTTATTATACTTTCGCCCAATCATCCTTCGTGTGAGGATGAACTGAAATGGATTGACATGGGCCACAACCAAGGTTTGGCGAAGGAAAATATAATGTCTCAAATGCTGAACCGCATGTATGGTAGCTAAAGCAAGCTTCTCGACATGAGAATAACAAATCTCTGCGTCAATAAGGTTTTGGCTCAAATAATATATGACATGCTCATGGAGCTCCTCATCCTCTTGAACCAAAACCATACCAATCGTCTCTAAAGACGCAGCCACATATAATAGAAAATCACGGCTATAATCCGGAGGACTAATCAATGGGGCCAATGCTAGGGCTCACTTGAGTGCATCGAAGGAATCCTGGGCTCGCTCATCCCATTCAAAGGGAGTATCCTTCTTCAGGAGACGCATGAAGCCTCTAGTCAAATTGGCAAAGTTGACAACAAATCTTCGTAAGAAGTTTGCCATGCCTTGCAAACACTGAAGATGACGAATATTCTTCAGGGGAGACAACTGAAGTATTGCCTCAACCTTCAAAGGGTCGACTCTTATACCCTCCTTTGAAATGATGAATCCTAACAAACGACCTGACTTCACGCAAAAGATGCACTTATGAGGATTCAATCTAACTGAGTAGTGCTGGCATCTTTCGAATACCAATCTCAAGTGATAGGGATGACGCATTCTCATACGAGAATGAGCAGCAAGGTCATCCAAAAATACTTCAATAATAGACTTGAGATCATGGAAGATCAAGGTCATCGCCCGCTGAAACGTAGCTCCGGTGTTTTTAAGGCCGAAAGGCATTTTTCGATATGCAAATGTTCCCCAAGGACAAATAAATGATGTCTTATGTTGGTCCTGAGGTTTAATCTGGATCTGATTATATCCGGAAAATCCATCCATAAAGGAGAACACCTCACTACCCACACACTCATCCAAAATCTTATCAATAAATGATGTGGGGAAGTTATCCTTAGGACAGGCACGATTCAAATCACGGAAATCCGTGCATATGCGGATCACTCCCTGCTTCTTATCTACCGAAACGGGGTTTGAAACCCACTCCGTCAAGGGAACGGGATATATGAAACCGACTTTCAATAGCTTCTCTATCTCTGCCTTAATGGAGGGTGCTTTCCTAGGATTCACAGCACGTAAACGTTGTCGAACAGGCTTAGCGTTGGGGTAAGTCTTAATCTCATGTTTGACAATCCTAGGGTCAATACCTGGCATCTCGTCATAAGACCAAGAAAAAATATCACGGAATTTCTTGAATAGCTTGGTATATTTCAGAATCTCAATATGGGAACAATCCGCCCCAATATAGACATTCTCTATTATGCCAAGATTGCGAGAAATGTTGATAGGAATTGTTGACGATATGTTCTCCATGTTTCCATCAGCCATCAGACCAGGAGAGCTTAATGGAACCATAGGACTACCAACTTTCTGACTAAGAATCTCCCTATAATCTTCATGCTCCAAACGGTAAAGCTCTGAAAGGAAGTACGATCTATGATGAAGTTCCTCCCATGGTGGCTCAACTCCTGACATAGCCTTGATAATCGCTTCATCTGAAGGGAAAACTATATCAACGTATTCGTGGGCATGAGAAGACTGCACTGCCCATGCCGGTAGTACATAGGGGTCTTCCTCCTTTGTCCGTGAAGAGGAAGAACAAGGCTCTGCAACATTCTGGATATTAGCTTGATAAGCTATCATGGCTGCAGGTAACGGCACACTTGTCTCTACAGGCTCACTCAAAGTAATCGGTGTAGGAAGAATCCAAGGATCTTCCATATGAGTCATGCGAAAAGACACCAAGGTCATAGATGTCGAAGCCCCATCGGAACAAGATCCTATCATGAGGATCAGTGCAGGACAACTAAAGCTTCCCATGAGGGATGGATACATTCCTACACCCACACTCCCAGTTGCCGGCTGAGAATGTTCAATGATCGAGATTGAATTTCCCGAAGATGCGGTAATAGATAGATTCTTGAATGCCATTTGATCAATCGTTACAATCTTCCCATTATGTGGAAAGCATACAACGCGGAACAAGGAAGAAGCAATAGCTTGCATACTATACATCCAGTTCCTTCCCAGCAAGAGATTATATTCAAGGGGCGCATCAACCACCTCAACCTCTATCACAACGGTCTTCCCCCCCCAAATGGAATTTAAGGGAAGGAAGGATTCCATGTGGCCTAAAAGATATCCCATCAAAATTAGTTACATAGTCACTGATTTAGAGAGCTCAGGAGAACCGAGACCCTTCCAATAGGCCAAAGACATCATAGAAGCAGCAGCACCCTCGTCAATCACAGTACGTTTGACGGTCATACCAAGACATTCTACGTGCACCAAAAGAGACACATAGTAGGGAAAGTGAGGTTGATGTCCCGTGGTTTCAAATTTGATCACTGAGGAAGAATCATCATCGTTCACACCAAGGGCAGAAAGCAACGCATTCCTTTGCGAAGGACAACTCTGAAGCACTTCCAATGCAGAAATCACACAAGGAGTATGGCCCAAGTCCTCGACAACTGAATAATTCTGGGCATCTCGAGCATTTGGATTATGCCCTAAATGCTTAAGGACTCCCTTAGGAATGCAAGGTGCAGCCTCAGGTTTATCCATAGGTTTCTCAATGCACAAAGGAGTTCCTTGTGGATCAGGCTCTTTGCCTGGGCTGGGTTGTGACGAACTATAGTCTTTCGCACGAGTCACAACCTTGGCAGCACGGACCATGCTAATGCACCCATGACCACTACCCTCTGGTGGATCATCATCACTAGACTAGTCATGGGACTTCGATTTCATATTCTGGTTATGCGGTAAAGGGTTGGTTAGCACAGCTGGGCTTTGTGATAAGAATCTCGAAGCTTCGTCTATCCGAGGGCACAAGTAAGTGAGGTGATCATCCTTACATAACTTGCAAGGGAACTTAACCTTACATTTAGCTTGCTTGTCCCCCCCAGCATTTTTACCGTTCTTTTCATTATTGTTAGCATTGTCATTCTTATTCCCACCCTTTCGATTATTATTTTTACCCTTCTTTCTATTACGTCCGGGTTGCTGGTTACTCTTCTGGTCCGACGATTGCACAGAGAGTACATTCACCGTTTGGGCGGGTTGAGACGAAGCCGTAGCTTGTCCCGAAGCAGATTGGTTGATTGACAATTTACTAGTTTGTTTTGCAACCAAATCTGTAGGTTTTGCACTTGCACAACCCACAATGCCATCGGCATGTGGTCCAAGTTTGACTTTGGGATCGAAACTGGAATGAGGAGTGTTGGGAATAATCTCATACAACAAACCAGACTGAGCATAGATCAAGTCCAGTTCCTGCACCCTAAAGATTGCTTGTTCCTCATTCGGCACTCTGAATGTGGAAACATCCTTCTCTATATATGGCAATAACGACTTGAGGAACCACTCGAGAAGGAACTCGGGTGGTATAAAGGCTTTAATTAATTTCTTCCATCTCCGCCACTCTTGAATATGATCAGAAATATGGGTGGCTTTATCTTGTTGAAATGTCGACAAGAGTTCTGTACCAACGTCATAGTGCACTGGTAACTGGAAGTGATTAAGAAAAGTCATCGCAAGGTCATCGAACAAAGTAAAAGCACCCCTAGGTAACTCTATATACCATTTCATAGCAGGCCCTGTGAGGGTGCGTTGAAATAGTATCAAATGGACTGAGTCCTGATGTAATGAATTCGAAGAGCACCATAGGTGAAACTTAGTAACATGTTCGCTCAAATCCTCTCCCGGTTTGCCTTCGAACTTAGGTATGTCTGAAGGAAGCTTGGTAGGGACAGCTGGCCAAGCTGGGTCATGAGCCATAGGATCGTTCGTAAGTCTCGATAAGTCAGGAAGATTAAGCGTCGCAAGGAAAGGGATCCTAGGATGATGAGGTCTATGGACCGCTCCCTGTTTCATATAGGGTTGATTACCACCATGGCCTTGGCCATAGTGCCCTCCTCCTTTCTGACCCATATAGGGTGGCATGGAAGTACCATAGTACGGTGGACCTTGGCTAGTAGGAGCTACAAAGCCATAATTAGGAGAGTAAGCAGGTTGTGAATACCTGCCTCCATAAGGTGAAGAAACCTGTCCATACTGCGTCCCATGATAAGGTCCATAGGTCATCACATGCGATGCCCCATGAGACACTCCGTATGTAGGAAGATATGCTCCGGAAGTAGGGATATAAGCTCCGGAAGTAGCAAGATGACCTCTATAAGTATGAACATACTCTCCCGACGTAGCGGATGGTATGTGGACTTGAGACACAACTGATCTAGTAACCGTAGTACGGACCTAACTCATAGCCATATATCAACTCGAAGGACCACGCGAATAAGGTGGAGGATGTACATTTGATGAAATAGGGGCCAAGGATGAAGGAACTTGAGTAATAAGATATGTATTACCGCCTATCGTCACTCGTCTTGGATCTAGTATCCTAATGGGATCGCTAACCCTAGACCTAGGAGGGATATAAGATGTAGCTTCCACCACTGGGACGGAAGGTGCAATGTGACTAGTGCTCCCAAACCTCTCTGCATGGTAAGGAATGAGAGTGCCCCCAGGCATAGTGCTAGGCTCAAAGTCGGATTCTACATGAAATGTCAAATCATGCATAGGAAAACTAGTCATACCATAACTACCATAGCTAGTAGTGGCAGGTTCAAAATGAGTCTCGACATCCTTCGGCATGCCATACTAGTAACGCGTCAATGGGGAATCAGCCCTAGAGTGAGTAGGTCTATCATGAAAGGCTCCTATCTCAGAAATCACAGGACCTAACTCAGCTAAGTCGAGTGAAGGATCGTAAGTAGGTATAGATTCCCCATCGTCTACACGAATGGGGGGAGGTGGTTCAGGAATACTTTCTAAAGAATCCCCCATTATGTGTGAATCAATGTGTGACATGGTCCACCTGGAGTGTCTGGGTCTCTCTCCCAAAGGAGGAGGAGAAGTAGAAGGTGAAAGTCCTGCTAAACAACGAGAACGGCGTGGAACCGCACTCGAATCCATAATGACTCAAAAAATAGAAAAGACTCTCTATTTACGTAAACCCTAGGCCAACTATTGTGCATAGAGCAATCACTAATAAAATCTAAAGCCAAATGCAAGCAAACAAGGTGTAATGCCCCGGTTTTGACCCCATTGCATTAGATGTATATGATGATGTATATATATATTGTAAATGATCATGGTGTGGAGCTAAAGGCCAAGGCCCCACCATTGATCGGTTTTGCTATGTTCTGGATTTGAATTTGTCACCGATGGTATATCGGGGCATGCGGCATACGTTATACATTTATCATCATGTAAATATGCATCTATAATTAAAATGAACACAACCCGCTATGATCGCTTCAACTAAATCGAAAGGGGCATGATTTTCACAAGGATAAGGATGTGGGGGAAATTGTTAAACTTTGGCCAATGAGAGAAAAACCCATGTGTCTTCTTCCAACCACTCTCATTAAATAATTGTTGCCAGTGGTTGAGGCAGTTAATTGCTTTGGGAGTGGGGTGGTAGGACTGTCAGTCCTCACCCTCATGCACACTCCACCCCCCTGTTGACTTCACTATTGAGGAAAAACCTTCACGCACTCTCCATTTTGGGGGCACCTCACAATTTTGTTGTTCATCCATCATGCAGACATTTTTATTAGCTCCACGAGTTTGTTGAACCCCCCCCCACGCAGTGCAATTTTGCGTCCTCCTATAGTTGCTCACCTTCATGCACTTCGAATGGTCTGCTCATTGCTTTCACGCATAAGAATTTTTCCTGGTTTTTACCCACGTGGTTTTCCTTCTACGGATTGGTGAATAGTGCGGCTGTATCCTTTCCTCACGGGCTAATTCGCGGGGTCTGCATTGTTTTTTTGCTCACGCACAAGTCAAAAGATGGTAGTTTATTTCCTAGCGTGGTCTATGTATTTGTTCCCGGTGATTTTGTTGCCCAAGACGGGCTGTGATTTTCCCCCTGTTGGAATTGTATTTGCTGATTGTGGTTGGGATTGTGTAATTCGCTGGGGAGTCCTTTCCCTGTTTAAGCTGTGATAGATAAATTGATTGCCGGAGTGCAATGGTTGGTCTTCGGAATGTATTGGGAGCAGGGATGGGGGCTTAGTTTTGCTTGATAAACTTGGTGGCTGGAAACCACACAGACAGAGCTAGAGGGCTGGCCTTCTTCTCCATCACCCATGAATAGCACTGGAAGGGAATGCAGGGCCTGAGGGACTGTGTAGCAGAGAAGGGATTGATTCCTTGTGTTGGGTGTGTTTGGGTGTCTTAGAGGTCAGGCCAGTTCTGGTGTAGGTGTTCTTGGCTCTGTAATGAGCTCAACAGCTTAGCATTGATCCTTTCCCAACTCCTTAATGACCTGATAAACCCAACTTTGTTGGCTTGGCTGTGTGTTTTGTATATCCTTGGCTATGTGTAAGCCTGCTAGTTCCCTTATTCCTTGGAGAATCATGCCCGGCTCAGGGGTGGCAGTGTTGCTGAGGGATTAAGGAGCACGCTGGCCTATGGTTGGGTGGAACGTTGCAGTGACGTAGCTGGTTGCAGATCGACTTCTTCATAAGATAAGTAATCTTTCCCATTTTTACTTCTGCAGCCATATTTTTTGTCAATGATATGAAAATGATGAACATGTTAAAATGAATGCTTGTGTGAATGCATGTTGATTCCGCTACGCAAGATAAATAATTATAGATTTGTATGATAAAAAATTGCATTTATGCATGTTATACTGCAATGCATTTTCTTTCAGCATTATGTTTCTGCAAATTGTACGCCTGTACATGTTCATGGGGCTCTTAGCCCGGGTGTTTGAAGCTTGTAGTTGCGTCCTCTTCGCCGGTCGGAGGCATGGGGACGTGACACAAGGGCTGGATAAGTGAGCTCCTGAATGAAGTAGGTATGTCTCGCCTAGGAGAGGCTTGAGACTCCCATACACAACAAGCAGAGGTACGTAACCAATTATTGTGGCCCTCAGCTTCAACGCGTAAAGTGACTGTGATATCCGACCCCAACCTGGCCAGGACACCTACAGAATAACCTCTGCAAGTACCCCCTCAATATCCTAGGTAAGGCCACTAAGCTCACCTCAATATACTCAATGCTCAGGCAGATAGTCGCAGGTGGGATTGACCGTATGGGCAGGGTAGCAAAGCCCGAAACTCTCGAAAGAGCCCCCAGATACAAATACAATCCTGGAAATATCTCCAGTGCTACTCAGTTATGACTAGGGGTCATCCCAATCAATAATCGCTCACACTGCCTCGTGCTTAAGTCCTGTTTGAGAGGAGGATCCTGAGAACACTAGTTATACCAAGGATTTCACACACTCACCTGGACAGACACCTAGATGTTGTTGTTTAGTGATCTTGGAGAATTAAATTACAATGAACTATTCCAAGATCCTAAAACCTAAGCTTGTTGGTGCACCCTAGAAAAGAAAAGAGTGTAATTCATTTTAATTTAGCATTGATTTTAGTAGGCTTTATTACTCAAAAATAGGATATGGTCATGCAACTAGTGGTGGTATGACGCAACAAGAAGTAAAATGCACACCTAACAATCAATGCAAATGCATTGTGTCCATGAAAACAGGGTATGCTATTACGTGAAATGCACAATTCTTCTTCAAATGATGAATGCAAATTTTCCTATATGAAGTCCTAACTAGTACTCCAAAGCAAATCTAGATCTAGTGCAAGTACAATGCAAAGTGCAAAATGCAATGCATGATGATAAGCAAATGTTTTTGGATTTTTTGAAAATAAAAGAGATGCAAAAAGCAAAAGAATGATTCTACGACCCCTACACTCTGCAAGCACATCCAAAAAGCACTCAAGCAAAGCACTAAGGTAAAAGAACTCTAATGCACTAATCTCAAACAAAAAATCGAAAATGCCATGACAAGAACCTTCCTAAAAAAAAAATTAGGCTAAAGAAAAAACGTTTCTGGTTAGAAACAGAGGTCTAAACAGACTCAGGCAGTGCCAAAGGTGACTCGAAAACTAACAAAATTCACCCAGCAACCATTTATCTTCCACAAAAAGGGAAAACCAAGGGTATACGTGACTGTTCGCAGTAAACCCACGTGCATACGCAGAAATAACTGATAAAACCGCGTGTATATGCGACTGTAAACCAAAAACCCATGTACAGGAAGAAAAGGTGCATAAAATCAAGGAAAACAGACAGGCTGAGACAAACTTCACACCAATCAGACTCTACCAAGCATACATGCCCCCATACCCGACACAGAAACAAGAGAGAAAGAGCAATTCAAATACATTGAATGCCAAGAAAACAACTCCCAAAGGACAACTACTAGGAACTCCCCAGCGGAGTCGCCAATTCTGTTACGGAGAGAAATTCCTATGTCTTGGGGTACCACAACAGACAGCTTGACTCCAGAAATCAATCTTTCCCAATATGCAATAGAAATAAAATGTCTAACACTAAAGGATCAGACCTCGTACCTTATTCCGGACGGTTGAAGTAGATCCTCGTTGAGCTTTCCAATCTTCAGCTTGAATTTCTATAACACTTCCTCAACAACAACAAGCATACTGTATATCATGGTGTTAGATCTATTCTAGCATATATAATAAATAATGTAAAAGCATTTGACATAATCCCATGGATAAAATATTCATTCAAATACACATTATTGGACAGGAAAACATATTTCTATTAATATAAATAAGAGATTACAAGATACAACCTCTGATGGCATGTCTGCGAACCAGAGAAACTGAATCCCGCACTTGGGCCTCCACCACTTCAATCCTCCATCTCTTGATAGCAAGATCACTAGCAAAAGGAAAGCTTGGGAAGAACACAAAAGTGCTCCAAGGGACAAAGGGATGTAGACTCAAGCATAAGTTCAGGCAACAATGGACTATAATTTCATTGCTCTCAATTCTCTCTTATGCTTTCAATGTACCAAGGGGTTCCTTATATATCTTTCAAAGGGATAATGAAAGGTTGAATCCGTGCGATCTCAAGGCATATGGAAGGCCAGGAGTCATATGAGTCGGATCCATGTCAAGGAAAACTCCAAAAGGATTTGGATTATTCACACATCCCGATGTACATGGTTACAGGGGTCAAACCCACATATGTACATGACTATAGGGTTAAAATCTGCGTATATCATTTTTCATATGTTTTTAGGGATGATCAAGGAAACATCAAAAGACAAAAATTAGTCCATAGGGGCTGATGAGTCTGCAGCGGGACAGGGGAAGGCCATACAAAGTGTGATTCACCTAGAGTGGTGAAATCTGCTATAACACCAGCAAGCTCGCTCTTCCTCATGCGGAGGGTAGGGGAACAGTCACCACTCTCCCACTCTTCCACCCATGATTTTGGGTTCTCCACTATGGTTTTTGTCTGGACCATCTCACGCATGCAAGGTTTGGTTGGTTCTCCCTTCTTTCACCGATTACTGGTATCCGTGGTTTTTCAATGTGGGATGGGCTATGTTCTTTCCCGGGCTGTGAAGAGGATTGATTTTCCTTTTGTATTATCGGACTGTGTGCATGTGTGCTACCCTCACGGATTTTTGGTATGCATACCTATTTTTATCCTGCCCAAGATTGAGAATCGAACTTCTCCTCCATTGTTGACTGTGTAGGTGTGTCGTGGCTTCTTTGTTGAGAACGGGCAATTGTTTCCCCATGTTGGTTGATTGTGTCTGACCTTACATTTTGGGAGTCTGTGTATGTGTTTCCCCTATCTAGGCTGAGACTCAGACCTTTTCATCTCCATGTGGGATTTGTCGTGAGTTTGTGTTTCTCCCGTTGCTGCAGTGGTAAAAGCATGGCTGTTGTCTTCCCTTGGTTTTTGGGTTGTTGTGTATGCAAGCACCTTTTTGGGTTTCTGCCGAGTTGTTTTGGCCACGCTAGGGCCAAGAACAACTCTGAGTCATCTTGTTGACTTGAGTTGTGTTCACCTTGTCATTTGGGGTTGTCACCCTGTTGTATTTATCTCCTCACTGAGCTGTGGACTGTTTGTTTTACTGCGGTATGCAGTGGTTGGTCTTCAAACTATTGAGAGTAGGATTAGAGGTTGGGTATGCTTGAGAAAATGGGTGTTTGGAGCCACTCAGATGGAGTTATACTGTTGGATTTCTTCTTCACAACCCTTGAAGAGTATAGGAAAGGGAAGTCAGGTCCTGAGGGACTGTGAAGTAGAGAAAGGACTGATTCCTGTTGATGGGTGTGTGGATGTCTTAGAAGTCAGGTTAACTCTGGTGTAGGCATCCTTAGCTCTCCATTGAGGCCACCAGCTTAGCATTTAGCCTTTCCTAGCTCCTTGATGGCCTGATAAACCCTACTATGTGGGTTTTGGCTGATTTGTGCACCTTGGCTATGTGTAAGCCTACTTTGACCCTTATTCCTTGAGGAATCATGCCCAGCTCGGGGGCGGTAGTGTTGCTGAGAGATTTATGAGCATGCTGGCCTATGGTTGGGTGGAATGTTGCAGTGATGTAGCTGGTTGCGGGATGAATTCTTTTAAGATGAGTATCCTTGACTATTATGTCTCTGCATTTATATTTATTGGTTAATGACTATGATGAACATGTGGTATGCTTGAATGAACGTATGTTTTCTTCCGCTATGTATATGAAGGATTTTGCATCTTAGTATGTTTTATGTTTTAAGCATTTGTTTTCAGCATTATATGCCTATTCATGTTCATGGGGCTATTTTCCTGGAGGTTTTTGTTTGTTTGGTAGCATCCTCCTCGCTGTTCAGAGGGTCAGGGACATCACACGTACCTTGTGTATATCAGGAGACCCCACTAGGATACCTTATCCATCTGAGAAAATCCCTTTCTTCATCTTGCTTGGAGCCATACACCGAAAACAGCATTCGAGGAGATTACTACGCATGTACCCTTGAGTTATATCATGAGTGGCACCTTCTTGACAGTCCTAGTGAGAGATCTAACTATATGAACACCTCTTGTCATTTAAGTTTGCTTGTTTGGCCTATAGCCTGAGTAGGGAAATTTTTGGTGTGTTTTCTAGTTTTTGAGACCCTAGGTTAGATAGGAGCTGTACAAACTGGCTGAGCTAAGACAGTCCAGAAGAGTATGGGGCTTGCCACCTAATTTTATTCATGTTTCAGGAGAAAATCCAATGGAAGCTATCGACCAAGGAGCTGCTACCACCTCCCAAGTGGGAGAGAATGTGGTTGCAGAAAGCAGAGGACCATATCCTTCACACTCACCTCCCTTGGTCCAACAACCTTCTTGGGGTAATACTTCGTTCCATTCTCCCATAGAAGGTCATGTTGATGATACTACACGTCCAGATTATGGTCCCAATGCTCCATTTTGGGATACCTCTATAGGACAATCCATTGCCTCATTTGGCACCCGTTTAAACTTTTTTGAAGAAGTTTCTCCAGATGAAGAAGAATATAGAAAATACCACGCAGCAATTCTCCATGCACAGGAGATTGAAAAGAAAATAGATGACATATTGGGCGCACCACCATCACGTTCCGCAACTGTTCCTATGGGATATCGTTCACTTGCCAATTCTATGAGACCCATTGAACCAATTCTAGATCGCACAGTGACCCCACATAACCCAATTCAAACTACCAACCCCACCACCTCCCATATTATGTCTGTTCCCAATCCTCCCAGGTCTTCCACACCTAGGGCTCAACATTCAATTCATGTTTCATCATTACCTTCTAGTGCCGGGGGGCAACCCTTGGCATGACCTACGTTATCTGGCATTGGAATTATACCTATTCAAGGAAATACCTCTGGTATAGAGCAATCTATAGTTTATGTCCCTCCCACCCACACTAATGTGGTTAACCCCCCATCTAGTTCAGGTCAGCCCTTGGGGGCACAACCTGTAACCAATCAAACCTCTTGGGGTTATGGTTATACAGCAAATCAAATACTTGTAGGAAACATTAATTATCCACCCAACCCTACAGGAATGCCTTATGTTGGAATCCTATATCCTATTAATACTTTCACGCCATGGGGGAAACCTAACTAGTCCTACATGCCAGCTATGGGGGGGATACCTATACATACTGCGGGAGGTGCTGGAGGATCACCTTATGGAGGTCCTCCCCCGAGGCTAATGGTCCTGGAGGGTCTGGTGTCTTTCCTCCTTATGGTCCTAATGGTCTTGGTGGTACTGGGGGGCCTGGTGGCTTCCCTCCTAATGGCCCTGGAGGGTCTGGTGGACCTCCTCCTAGTTGTTCCAAAGGCTATGGAGGTTTACCTCCTAGAGGTCCCAGAGGGTTTGGTGGTTCACCTCCTAGTGGTACCAGTGGTCCTGGTGGTCCCAGTGGTCTTGGTGGTCCCAGAAGCCCTAGTGGTCCTAACGGTCCTGATCCCGGAAATCAACCCCCTGCGAGCGAATTTTTCGGTAGTTCTTTGTCACAACAACCTATCTATCAGTCTACTTACGGTCCTACTGGTACTTATATGCCATATTAATATTACTATTGTGTGCAAATTAATCGTCAATTACCTTTCCTAGAAACTTTGGACTTGCCTGATTTGTCCAAGTTGATTAATGACCCCATTCGACATAACCCCTCGTGGCCTCCCATTCCGGTAAAGTTACCATCGGCATTTTGAAGTTCAATGGGAAGCAAGGAGACAATATCAAAAACCATTTCATGACATTCCATCTGTGGTGTTCTTCAAACTCCCTTATGGATGATTCAGTTCGTTTAAGACTCTTTCAGTGAACTTTGACCGGTACAGCCGCAAAATGGTACATTGAACTTTCGCAACATTTGTTTGTGGATTTTGGCTCATTGGAAACTGTATTTCTTATGCACTTTAATCTTCCTATTCGTTATTAAACGGGTACTGATCTCTTAACTTCTCTGTGATAGAACACCTCCACCCACATATCCGATCATATCCATGAGTGGAGAAGGTGAAGAAGACTTATTAAGGCTCCTATTCTTGATCAGTTATTAGCTTATTGGTTTACTAAATCTTTGTTTCCTTCAATTGCCCAAGATGTGGCTATGGGCAGTGTTGTTACTGAAAAGCAAGCCATTAGTCAAGCCCAATATCTGGACTTGGTCTATTCCCAGTCCAGAACTTTGTATGACTTGATTCCTCAAGCTACTCACCCAAGCACCGATCCTACAAATCCACCAACAGAAGTCCCTATTGATGGGATTGTTGGTTCAATACAGTCCCCATTAGCAGCAAAACCTACCAAGTAACCCCATACTTCCACCCCTACTCCTTCGACTCCCAAGGTTTCCACCAAGGTCAATTCTATTCAGAGTATTCAAACCTCTGGAAATAATAAAAAGAAAGGTAAAAGTAAAAATAAAAAACCTGGAAACCAACAGAAGAATCCAAAACCAACCACCAATGATAATGATAAAGGGAAAATAAAAGAAAAATATCCATGTCTGCTATGTTGAGGTGACCATTTCACAAAAGAGTGTCCCCGTCAGGATGAAATCACCCAATTTTTGAAAACAAATCCCGCACCTGCGGTTCTCATGGATCCTTTTCCATATCAACAACAACTGATAGACCACGTGTCTAATCAGGGAAACTCTAGTTCATCAGAGGAAATTCATATGATGTCCTCAGATACCATTAGTTTTCAAACTTGAAGCCATATTTATGACAAACCCGCAGACAGGGAAGAAGACAATTCTTCTTCAGGGAAATCTCCCTCTAGTGGTTCTCTTGACTCCTCGTCTAATGTACCCCTAACCATCGAGAAGCCTACTCTCGATATGGTTTTGCATCCACCCAAGAGTACTCTTAGGAAGGATTTTTTTAACCCTAATGCCCAAACTACTCAATTTTATAATGTAGTTGAAGATCTCACTCAAGCACCATGTGCAATGTCTACCTTGGAAGTGCTACAAAGTTGTCCTACACAACACAAAAACTTGTTAACTGCGTTAGGAGCTTTAGACCCGGACAATACTAATTTGATTCATTTCAATGTCGAGAACTATAAGTCTAGACTACCTCACAATCTTGCTTTCCAAATCATCACAAAAGTAGTCGAAAAGGAGGTCTTTAGGACTGTCTTAGACGAAGGAGCTTCAACTTCGGTTTTGTCCCTATCTTGTTGGAAAGCTATTGGCTCTCTCGAGCTTGTAACATCACCTATGACTCTGAAAGCCTTTGATGGATGAGGTTTCCCACCCCATGGTCTCATATCATCCCTTGCAGTTGAGCTTGGGGGAAAAACTGTTTCTATTCAAGTATAAGTAGTAGACGCCCCATTATATTACAACCTCCTTCTAGGAAGAAATTGGTTTTACGCCATTACTGTTGTCGCTTCGACGGTATTTCGAACATTCCAATTTCCACATCTAGGGAGAATTGTCACCATTGACCCGCTCGATTTCTGTAAGTTGTATGTTACTACCTCTACAGATAATAACATCCCTATGTTAGGCCAGTCCCCTCGTCCTTACCAGTCGATTGGGGTAGGCATGTTGAAGGATTCGTCCCTTATGGGGATTTTTTCGTCCACTCCTCCTAACATGGACACAGTGACAGTAAATATGATTGCATCATTTGATTATGAGCCCAAGGGAAAACAAATTGTTGAGTTCACCTCACTAAGTCTGCATGAAGAAATGTACAACATCATTCAAACCCTTTCCGATGATCACACTGATGAACTTCATCTGGTAGATTTGGACCCTTACCACCTGCCCTACTGGTTAGAACCATCTCTTCATATTATGGATTATCTCTCTGAGACTTTTCCTTTTTATGAGTCCATTATGGAGATCATGAATACAAATGAGCCTATTTGGGAGGATCACCATCATAGATCCTCGTTCCTCCCCAACACTAGTTTGGAAGACCATGACTTTGCATCCCTATTTTCCACTGATATTGTCAACACACCTCAAAGTCGTATATTTTTGCAAGACACAGATTCTGAAGGAAACCTATGCAACATTACTCAGACAAATCCGATTGACATATCAGCGAAGCCTAATACCATCGAGCATGTTCATGTTGGGCAGAACTACTTGGCAGAAGAATCTGAAGCATACAAGGCACTTTTCAAAGAATTTCGCGATATTTTTGCCTAGTCTTATGAAGAAATGTCAGGGATAGACCCATCCATTGCGGTCCATGAAATTAAAACCTATCCCATGGATAAACCTATCAAGAAAAAACTAAGGCAAGTCCATCCATGAAAGGCCGCAGCTATTAAAGCTGAAATAGAGAAAGTTCTCAAAGCTGGGTTTATTTATCCCGTACCCTTGATAGAATGGGTATCGAACGTTGTCCCTCTCAATAAAAAGCAGGGCACCATTAGAGTCTATATCGATTTTAGAGATTTGAATAAATCTTATCCCAAGGACAACTTTCTTACTCCACATATCGATCATATTATCGACAACTGTGCTAGAAGTGTCATCTTCTCATTCATGGATGGATTTTCTAGCTATAATCAAATTGAGATATTACCCACCGATCAGCACAATACGGCATTCATTTTCCCATGGGGAACCTTTGCATATAGGAAGTTACCATTTGGCTTAAAAAATGCTGGATCCACTTTCCATCATGTTATGTCCTATGTGTTTCATGATATTTAACATACTGTTGAACCATACCTTGAAAACCTCCCTACTCATTCACAGCGATGGGAGGACCACCCTGGTCATCTTAGAGATATTTTCCTGAGATGTCGTCATTATAATATATGGCTCAATCCACATAAATGTGTTTTCTGCATTGAGACAGGACGCCTGTTAGGTTTTGTGGTCTCTAAAGATGGCATCCAGATAGACCCTTTTAAAATTGCCGCAATTTTAGCTCTACCATCCCCAATCAATCTTCTCGAACTCCAAAATTTGCAAGGGAAGGAAAACTTCCTCCATCGTTTCGTGTGCAATTTTGTAGAGAAAACACATGGTTATATGCATCTCCTTAAGAAGGACACTCCGTTCTATTGGGATGACCAAGCCCAACGCACCTTTGATAATCTCAAATACGCTCTGACTCATTCACCCATGATACACCCCCCAGATTATTCAAAGGACTTTCTCTTATATACTGCTACCTCCACTACTACCATCTCTATGGTTTTGGTGTAGGACAATCCTAATGGTCAGGAGCATGTGATTTACTATGTTAGTAAGAATCTTATGGATTTCGAAACCCGATATTCACGCGTGGAGAGTTTAGCATTGGCCACAGTCATTGCTGTTCAAAAATTTTGTCACTACATTTTGCTCCGCACAACCACTGTATTGGTAGACCAGAACCCTATGTATTACATCCTGACTTGTCATGTGCTCGAGGGAAAGTACTCCCGATGGATAGTCATACTATAGGAATTTGATCTGGAATTTGCCAAAGCCACATCAAAGAAATACTTGGTATTTTCAGAGCTCATGTGTGATCTTCCATGTGCTTTGATGGAATCTGAGCCTAGTGATTAATTTCTAGATGAATTCTTGTTCCTGATAAGCACTACTGACCCATGGTATGGACATTTACTTATTTATCTCCAAACACAAAGATTTCATCCAAATCTATCCCGTGATGATTGTCGTCGTATCCGTCACCACGCAAAATACTACCTCATCTGGAATGACACCTTGTATAGACATGGGATCGATTCTATTCTCCAGCAATGCATCACCCATGAGGAAGCTGAACAAGTGTTGAATTATTGCCACTCTAGAGAATGTGGAGGTCAATTATCTGGGATGGCTATAGCCCAGAAAATCCTTTGCACTGGCTATTTCTGTCCTTCAGTCTTTAAATATTGTCACGAGGTTGTTAAGAAATGCCCACCTTGTCAACATTTTTATCCAAAAAAACGCACTCATCCTGCTCTAGTACACCCCGTCATTGCCGTTGGCCCTTTTTCCAAATGGGGGATTGATTATATTCATTGTAATCCTACCTTAGCCAGGGGGCATGGTTACATCATCGTAGCCATTGACTATTTTACAAAGTGGGATGAGACCATGCCTACATATGCGAAAGATGGTAAGACTGTCGCTCTCTTCATTAGAGGAAATTTCAACTCAAAATGGGCCTTTTAAATTTAATTCAAATTCCATGTCATCATGTGTTAGCCAATGAAATTCCTTTAAATTTGAAATACCGTATAGGTCTTAAACACTTTTTTAATATAAATTTGGGGATAGGTATCATAAAAAAAACTACTTTTTTTATTTGTATTTTGGCATATCTCCCCGTGTTTTTACTCAAATTTTGATCGAGAGAGCTTGTTGGAGAGCTCATTGTTTTTCTGCATCCAACGAGTACCCACTCGGCATACTTTTCATGGACCCCGCTACCCCAAAAACAAGAAATACCTGGAAAAATGTGATGATGACATCATCATCACATTTTTCAGGTATTTCTTGTTTTTGGGTTAGTGGGGTCCATGAAAAGTATGCCGAGTGGGTACTCGTTGGATGCAGAAAATAATTCCACATCCAACGAGCTCTCCCAATCGAAATTTGAGTAAAAACACAGGGAGATATGTCGAAAATACAAACAAAAAAGTAGTTTTTTTCTTTTCTTCCTCCAAAATTAATAAATATTATTTTATTAATTTTTTTTAGGAGGCCCATTTTGATTTGAAATTTCCTCTAATGCCTGTTCAATCATGTCATGGCTATATTTGAAGTCCCGTAGTCCATAGTTACTGATCACGTATCACATTTCCGTAATCAAATGATGGAGGAACTAAGTGCCAGGCTAGGTTTTCGCCATGAAAACTCTACGCCATAATATCCGCAAGCTAATGGTCAGGTAGAGGCCATTATCAAAGTTTTGAAAATGATGCTTCGTCGAATGGTTGGAGACCATAAATCCAAATGGAACCATATCCTTTTCTCTGTTCTTTGGGCCTACAGGACTTCGATGAAAATAGCTACTGGTTTCACACCTTTCCAGCTTGTCTATGAACTCGAATCTGTCTTGCTGATTCAATGTCAAATTCCATCCTTGAAACTTGTCGTCGAACTTCTCCCAGACACTTATACAAAGGAAGAGAGATTTTTGTACTTGAACAACCTTGATGAAACTAGGAGAGATGCCTTGGTTAATGAGGCACACAAGAAATGCGTCAATGCGCAGTATGATAAATCCATCCAATCTCGTGCCTTTAACGAGGGTGACCTAGTTTTGACTTACGATCAAAGACATGATAAACTAGGGAAAGAAAATTTCAAATCCATGTGGTACAATCCTTTTTTATTTCTAAATTTTTAGAGAAGGGGCCTACGAGCTCGTAGACTACGATGGAATCCCTTTATGGAAACCTCGCAATGGGTTGTACCTAAAGAGGTACTATGCCTAGATATCTCTTGGATAGTATCTTGCATATATTTCAGTGTTCTTTAAGTATTTTCAATATGGTTTTGATTTTAGTGACCGTATCTTTTTATACCATGTTTTGGTCATGCAGAGCAGATGGCTTTCTACGGCTTTGCTAATGGTGCTTGCCACCAAACCTTGAATCTTGCCGCAGCTGCTTGGGTTCTCTATTCCCTAGCTTACAATTTGGTCAGTTCAAGAGCAGTTTGTATTGGTCCCGCTACCAAAAACATCGTCGAGTATCGAAAAGTCATAGGTCTTCTGACTGAAGCTGCCTCCCAAGATGTTCGCAATTTGGTAGTCTTGATGGACTCACAACTTGTGGTTTGTCATCTAAACCATGTTTATACCATTAGGAATCTTTTGCTTCTCCGCCTCTTCCAGAGGGTACGCTTGCTATCACCTATAGGCATATCCCTAGGGAACATAATGTAGTTGCTGACTCATTAGCTAATTACATCCTAGATTGGTATATCGCCCATTCATGACATGAAAATCAAACACGGTTCATTGTAAATAAACAACTAAAGACACATAAAACTCATGTAAAATACATTCACCATTTGAGACGTATAAACACCAGGAAAAATTCTGTATATATATATATATATGAATATGTTTTACAAAAAATAGGTCATGAGACCTCATCTGAAGCACGTAGGCTTTCAGGTAAAAATCACCATACAAAATCTTGAAGCTATCATCTTTCAGTGGATACATCATGCACACATCGTCTAGTAATGCTCGTGGTAACACATCATTGACTGGGCTACTCTACGTAGCAGTCTGCTAAACTGACCCAGTACTCCCACTGTAGGTCTCTGATACCTCAGAGGGAGGTAATCAATGGAAGCATCAAGGATATCTAGGGTCAACCTCTCCAGGTTTTCCTCTAACTCCTCAGTCACATCGTCACCTTGTGGTATGAAATGGGCTTCAGCTCGTCTATCCAATGGGGAAGCTCCCCCAGGTCATGCTGCTCTGACGTCTGCATGAAAACATTCAAGTATCATTACGTAACATAAAAAATATAAAACATAAAAACACTATTTCCATTTTAGTGTTTTTTTCTTCTTACCGATGTCACCCCACTATCCACCAAGTGGGAGTGGTAGGTCAGGGTCACCGTTGAAGTCAGTGCCTGCATATGCATAATCCTCCACCATGAGGAGGTAATCTCTCAACCATCGAAAGAATAGGTCACTGAACTTTACCTTCCCCCTGCCCGCTCCAGTACGAGCCATAATCCAGACCCACCTCTGCATACGAGGGTCCCGTGCTCTCAGCTCTGTTAAGACCACCTGGGGTCTCATCTATGGAACCCGCTCAAAGAAGAAGCAAGCTAGAATGAAACCAAAACCAAATTTCTTCATTTCCCCCTTTCGACACTTGGTTAGTTGATCCTTGAAGATAGGAAGCAGGGCTTCCACCCAGTTAAAGACTGTAGGTGCCATGGCCTCTATGGCATAAAGCATATGTGCTCTAGATGCCTGGTGCACTCCTTAGCTTCCCACCACTCTCTGCATGGTAAACAATACAGTCCGTAGAGGTCCATCCATCATTGCTTTTATGGGGATTTTATTCCCCGATGTCCATGTCCCAGGAATACAGTGACAATCTATCAACTCCTATGTAGTGATGTCCCCTCCACAGGAACCAACCCTGAAGTATTGTTGCTCCATATTCCACATCCAGAGTATATGCTCTAGCAATCGCTCATGCGATACCATACTGGGTGTGTGGAAGAATTTTAAGATTCTGCAGTCTCTCAATGCAACTATGCAACCTACATTTTGTTCAGCAAAGGCGTTTTCATTATCATGCTATCTCTCTTTCCATATGACCATTTTTTATCAGCAAGAACCTGCCAAAAACAATCACAAGAATCATTAGAATCATTCTTAATCATCCAAATCAAATGAAATGAACTAGTTTTTCTTGTGTGAATATCTTTACTTCTCCATGGATGGCACCGTCTGTGCCGCGTTGAGGACAGGCAGTGGCACCACCTATGCGCTATGTTTTCAGCGTGTTTCTAGCGATTTACCACTTATCTTGCAAGGGATAAGAGTGGTGCCCGCTCCCATGATTTTAGGGCTTGCCATACAAGCCCAAAACACCATCAAAAGTCAAAATTGAAGGCATAATATGAAAGAGTAGGGTCTAGGATATTACCTGGAACTGACGATGCTCGAAGCCAACGATGGAAACTCCCGATATCAGCGACTAAAAATCTGGCCAGGAAAGTGCTCCAAATGCTCTCCACTATGGGTAAATAGTAAAATGTTTTGATTTTTCACTATTTACATGACTTTTATACACATTTTTGGGTTTGACATGCTATAGTTTTGTTTTAAAATCATTTATTACTCAAAATCTATCAGTCATAATCCCTTAATGTTAGTTATTGGCACATTTAACACTTGTTTTTGAGTCATTGCAGGATAGAAGAACAGTAGTAGTAAAGTTTTGGGATTTTGTTTTTTACTTTTTCGTACTACCATAAAACGAAAAAAGTCTTTGAGCGTTTATTGTGACACTTTGGTCACACTCTTGAAACTTAGTATCAAAGGTCTGACTCTATTTCTGATTCTTTTCAGGCTTAGAAAATCTCTCATTGTGAAAATAGACCTAATGGAGTCTTCTTTAAACTCTTTTCGGGCTCCTTAAATACGAAAATATTGTTGAGTGATCTTGTCTTCCTCACGCTCATTAAAGCATTTGAAGAGTCATCTCTCCGGTGATTGGTTATCTCTTTTTCAGTTCGGATAGACTATTTATGAAAAAGGAACACTCCAGCCAATCATGACTAGAAGAGTTCTCTAAGGCATTATTTTATACTTTTTCAGGACTTAGAGACTAAATCCTACGAAAAAGTTCCCTCTGGATTCTTCTTCCATGGTCGTTCAGACTCTCTAAACATGAACGATACCGAGTTTTCTTTCATTGGACTCGTTAAATTAAACATTGAGAGACCCTCTTTTGGGAACAAACCCCTCCTCTCTCAAGTTCGTAAAACATATGAGTTTGGAATTGTCTTTGGACAAGCTATATCGAGTGTTTGTTACCCTCTTTGAACTCATAAAACCGAAAAGAGGCACTCATCAATCATGATGGGGGAAATGGGAAGGGAATCATTTTGCAAATAAATGGCAGTAGTTTGTCGTTACCTTTGAACATGGCACTTGTCTACATATCATTTTAGTTAATTGGGTGTTCAGCTAATCTCCCTGATGATCCAACTTCATGAGTCATGTCGCTCCTTTGAGTCTTTCAAAATAATTCATTTTCCACTGTCACAATGTGTGTTTGTCTAGTTTAGTCATGCTTCCAAGTCTTTTGTCGTGCTGCCTAATGTTCAAAGGGAATTTGAAGAAGTTTTACCTCTGTAGTCAAAACAGTCTTTGTGTCACTACTTTTGAGTCAGTATTATGGTTATTGCATTCACATCATTCCATAACTATGTTTCGAGTTTCGTGTCATCAATGTGGGACTCATTATGGCCCTCCTTCAATGAGACTATTCCCGTCGACATCAGCTCATCATCCGGGAAATAGTCTTAGAAACAAAAACTTAGTACCTTGAAATCGGTATGCCTTAATGAGAAATTCTCTTGCTCTCGACATAGGTTCACATCATTGACCTTTGATCGATAGAATTGACTGGATGTTTGACATTAGAACATCTATTCACACTCAGTAGATTGTACTAGGGTACCTTGGGAATCATTGACATCAATGGTGATCTCCCTCGCACTTGTTAACGGTTCACATCATTGGCCGGTAATCAAGTGGTTTCTACCATGTTCGACTTCATATCATTGCAATCACATGGATATAATCATACTTTGTGGAAGACAAGATGAAGACCCTGGGTATTTGGTTAGCACTCATTTCTTTCCCTAGGTTGTAATGGATTTTTGTATATCTAGCATGGATCCACATTTGTATGGTCGTGGCTATGCTCAAATTTGCATCTGTATGACATAGATCTATGTTATGTGTCTGGTAGTTATGTCCAAGTTTGAGTCCTCTGTCACATGGATCTATGTTGTATTCTAGTAACCATGCTTATTTATTCCTCTCATGGATATGCCTTGTATTGGTCTGCAGCCATGAGTTGGTTACATGTGTCGATGAGTCAAAAATATTGATGTACTATAGATGCCTATTGGACGACATTCTCTGACCGAGCTGACATTTTCACCTAGAAGTGACAACTTGTTCTCTCAAATCTCTCACTTATCATATCCCTCTAAGTCTCATGCTTTGGGGGGCATTATGTTATACCTAAATCCTATCTCCACCATGTGATAACACCCTTAACTTCTATGTTTTCCCTTAATCCCAACACTTAGAGTGGAAACTTACTCTGTTTGTCAATTCTACTTGAAAAAACTCAGCACCACGCTTTCCCTGTGGCCCATGAGCAGTACCTTGCTCAGCACTGCCTGTATCATGTTTTTAAGAAGCGGTGCCACCACCTATGGTCTTTGGTCCAAAAGCATTTCTCATCTAAACCGCTCTATCATAAGAGAATAAAAGTGGTACCCTGGGTAAAATGGGAAAAAGAGAAGTTTCTCGAGGCTTCTAGATCATGAGCCTTGTGTCCTCCCTTATCCCTATCATTATGGGTCAGTTGAGCTCGAGATCCCCCATGGTAGGATCTTAGATCCACCTCACCCACAATTCTCTCAACTATTCCTATCCATTGAGCCTTATAAATACAAGATCATGTCCATAGTTGAGGGGGATAACTATAGAGGTATTGTTATGCTGTTGGATTGACCACTTAGCCCAAGTCATGGGAGAGCATAGAGAGCAAAGTTGGAGCTTATGGGGATGAAGTGTTTGTCTCATGGAGATGCTTGTCGACACTAAGGCAACAGTTGTAAGCTTCTCCATACATCTTTAATGCAAATCTTATTTCCATCCCACATTATTGTTGCTTTGATTTCACATGTACATGTTGTTAGATTCCTTAGTCACTAACATGGATAAGTAGATGATTTTTTGGTAGCTTTGATGTATTTTCATGTTTGATCTATTTCCAGGTACAGAGGTTCACTATCGAAGTAGCATTCTAGGTGTCTATGACATTCAGGGAAGGTCTTCATCCTTTGTCATTCACTCATTTGTTCTGGATCTGAACCATTCAGACCAAAGGAACAAGTTTTGTCCGCAGAAGGTGCAATATTCCTGATTACAAGGTATGTCTTGATTCATAGTTAGTGGTTTCACATCTTAATGGCTTGTATCATATTAGGGATCTAAAATTATTATGAATATTCTTACGTGTGAGATTTCTAGAACGACAATTTGAGAACATAACATACATACATGTTTCAAGAATTTTTAATCAAGTTGTTGACTCATATGCTAACTATGTGTTATATTGGCATTTGTTTCATAGACCATAATCATATCACAAACATACATTTTTACACACATGTAAATAAATAAAATCGATCATCATAAAAGTTTTTCATTAAACATCCAAAATGTGACGTCATGATACATAAGTGTCATAATACAAAATTGGGGCTTTCGAGCCACCAAAATATAATACATGGTAGTGCAAAAAGAAATACTCTCAGGTCTCTAAGCCTGAGGAGGAGGAGGGGGGTTTTGATCATGGTATCACACCATGGCTCTAGCTAGCCGCCGAAATAATTGAACCCATGTGCATGGTACACCAACCACCTGGCATTGCATGGCCTCAGGAAAGTCCTCGACTTGCGCCATGGGTACCCAGTGTGTCAAGCATACAAAGTTTGTGTGGATGCTTTGGAGCATCCGCACCCATGATGTTGTCTCCTCTTCCCCTCCATCTATGATGAGGGAAACCATTAGGTCGCCATGGTCCAACATCTGCATACACATGATATATTGTCACTATGTGTCATCACACCAAAACATGTCTTTTGAGTCAATATATCAAAAAACATAAAAAATTTAATAATTCAAAAAACTTAAAAAGAGGGTTTGGGATTCGTTACCTATGTCGCCATATGCCGCTCCTAGTGGTAGGGGAATGTCTGTATCTCCCCAAAAATATATCCCTGCATAGGGGTAGTCATCAATGGTAATGATCTGTCATCGCCACCATGGAAAGAAGTCCGCTGGGTAGGGGTTATCCACCCTACCTCCGCCCAGTCTGCGCATAACATTTGCCCAAACTCGTTGGGCTGGATCTCAAACTCCATTTGGAGGAATTTCCAATTTAGGGCTTAGCCTCGATACACACTCAAAGAAGAATGTGCTTATTATGTTGCCGAAACCGAATTTTCTCACCCTTCCCATCTTTCAGTCACTGAGCTGCTACTTCATGTTACTCAACAACGCAGTGCTCCAGTCGTACACTGTGGGTCTTATACACTCCACCACATAGAACATCAATGGCCCCGAGGCCTGGTAGAGCGAAGCTAGTCCAGCTATTTTGTTGAGTGCCAATAGTATGGCCTTCAGTCCCAGCACCTGGATTGAGTTTGTCAGGATTTGACTCCCAACCTTTTCCATGTCCAGAAAGCAGTACACCACAATGTACTCATCAATAGTCAGGCCACCTCCTGGCTCGCGAGATCGGAGATTTACCACCTCTCCTCGTCGAGATAATCCAGTGATAAACTATATGTCCTCATTCTCTATACTGAGTGACATCCTATCAATGTGAAAAGATTCAGATTCTAGATCCCAGTAATCCACTAGCATTTGCAGGAGTCTTGGTTTGGCCCTCAGTTTGCCAAGACATCAAAACTTATACAAACCGCATGCACGTAGAGCTTGTTGGGCCATTAAGTCACCTTGTATAGCCTCTTCTACATCACCATGTTCCCTCTCCCTCCATTCGAGAACCATCCTGAACATAAAACATGGTTTTTTATCATTATTTGCCTTAGAAATCCTTATTTGCAGCTACATATGCGACTATTTGGAAAACAACTGCGTATGTACGCGGTTTTGGGAGGTTTTTCTGCGTATGGCCAGCCCTATACGTGAAAAAAACCCTGATATCCACGTGGGCCGAAACACCTACTTTAGATTGTCCTAGAAAATGAAATTGACCATTGAAACTTAAAAAATTTGCATGATATGGGAAGAGGAGGACATGAGGAGTTACCTAGAATAAACGGTGTCGAATTTCGCCGGATGATGCTCCCAGAATTTGCGTTGGAAGTTTTGAGCTCAAATGGGTAAAAATTTCAAATGATATGGAATTTTTGAATTTTTTACTATTTATAAAAAAAAATTGAAATTTTTGAAATGTTTTACCCACTTTCTATAGTTTTGGACCGTTTCTGACCATTTTGGACTAGTTTAATGATGTAGGAATCCATTTTGAGCGTGGTTTGACCGTGATTTTGACCCATTCATGTTGATTTTAGGTATTATGTCTAAATTGGCATATAGGTTAGGCTTCACATCCATTTGCAATTTGCATGACCTTATGCCCGTTTCATTATAACCTTAGGTACGAACCCATTCTATCTTGTCACGGAACCTTCTTATTTCTTTTAGAAGTGACTTGATGTGAATGGTAGAGCTTGACCATACATGGGTGCCCTAGTTAGATCCTGTTTTACATTTGGTGCCCATACCGACATTTTTCCTTTATGGTGTGGGAGTCCTTTGTATAGTATTGACATGACTTTGCGCAAGAGCCTCATACTCCTCTTGATCTTTTTGTTGGTCTTTTCCCCAGGACTCTTGTATGTCAAGTTGTAATTGCATTATCATGAGTTTTGCTTGCCTTATTGAGCCTTATGCCGACTTCCCTGAATTTGATTATCAGCCATATAGCCCGAGCTTGTCTCATGTCTATCCAAGCAGAGCCATTTTACATATCCTTTGTAGCTTGATTCCCCATTTTTTACCAGGAGGGGATTGTCCCCCAAGTGTCGTTATCCCACACATGTGTCCTTGCATTAAGCATAGGTATGTTCCACTGCCTAGAACTAGTTTGTTTGATGCTTGACACTCGCATCCTCCTAGTCTATAACTATAAAGCACTTTTATTCTTTTTCAAGCTTTTCAAAATATTTGAAGTCCAACAAAAAATCAAAAAACCAAAAATTTCGATAGGAAAATATGTTATCTTTGGCATTAGTTGAGTAGTGTTGCCTTCAAACAAATCATTTTGTATCACATCCATTGGTTCGGTTAATAGTTTGAATTTAGGAGCTATACTCGTTTCTCTGAGTTTATCTCCACCAAATGGGTAAGCTTCCAGTCCCTATGGAGCCTCTGTTGATGCCTCCTGTGTCGCAGAGATGTCACAGTTTTGTATATTGAGTCTATGCTACCTACATTCAGTCACCATTCACCTTTATTCTCTTTTTCAAAGAAAGTTGAAACCTGAGTTGGCCATTCCTCAGTTCTCTTGACTTTTCATGTCAGCCATTCCTGATACCGATACTGGTTCATGCACATTATGATCGAGTTCTTCCACATTATATAGCTTTGTTGATACAGCTTTGCTGAGTACCTCGTTTTGGATGATGGGGGATGCCTTAATGCCCTCCTTACATCATATTTCATCCCATCAACTTCAGATCATTTATTCTGGGATAGGATTCTAGAGTCATTTTGAGTGCCTTGAGACTTACAGTCATCAGTGGCAAGTTATCTCGCCATTGACAGTTTTGGGAATATATCAATGTCCCCTAATCAATGGATTCTTTCAAGTATTCAACCTCAACACATTTATTCACACTTGTTAGTTTGCACTCTAGTACCTTGATTCCCATTTTCATTATCGATGGGTGATCTCGCGTCTGTTAATGGTATACATCAATGACCGGTAATCAGACAATGGACTACTATGTTTGACCTCGACACCTCTATTCACATAGTAGGACATGTACTCATATCCAATTATGTAGAAGACCTTACAGATTAGTGGCATTTCATATATGCTACCTCCCTAATCGTGCCAGTGTTCATGAGATTTCAGCTCTCGTGACTTGATTCCAATGTATGTTAGATATCTGTAGCCATTATGGAGATCTTGATCCATTGTATATCTTTATCTTTCATGGAGATCATGATCCTTTGTATATCTTCATCATGGAGATTCTGATCTATCTATATTGTACGTGGCGATGACCACACATGTCATATTTTGTATCATGCCTATTCATGGCCATTGTACTCTTATGTATCCGGGACTGTTGTATGTACTTGCAGTCATGTGCAGAGTTTGATTATTGTATTATACTGTTGGATGGATGGTTCTTCCACCTATTTCTTCATCACTCCACTTCTGGGATGGACTTATAATGTATTTCAGCCATCGTATCACCCCTCTGACCTCACACATTAGGGGGCATTTGTTACAACTGATTTTACCACACATGGTGGATCACACATTTATGGCCTTCCCTGTCCCTCTCCAGACTCTTTGGACCCCATGGACCATTTTTGTACCTTTGATGTTTCTAATATCATCCCTCAAAAAAATGCATTATTTTCCATACGTGAATTTTAAACCTACTCTCGCGTATATACGTGGATATGACCCTTAAACCCACGTACATTGGGATGTGTGCAAAAGGCCAAATAATTTTGGAGTTTTCCTTGATGTGGAGCTAAGTCACTTGTCTCTTGGCCTTCCATATGCCTTGAGATCACTTGTATTTGACCTTCCATTACCCCATTAAGGCACTATATAAGGAACCCTTTGGATACATTGAAGAGCAAGAAAACTATAGTCCATTGTTGCCAGAGCTTATACTTGAGTTTGCATCCCTTTGTCCCTTGGATCACTTTGTGTTCTTCCCAAGCTTGCCTTTACTTGTGAGCTTGCAATCAAGAGATGGAGGATTGAAGTGGTGGAGGCCCAGGTGGAGGACTCAGTTTCTCTGGTTCACAGACGTGCCGACAGAGGTTGTCATTCTTGTAATCTCTGATTTATATTAATAGAAATATATTTTCTTGTCCAATAATGTGTATTTAAATTAATATTGATTCCATGGATGCTTTTAAATGCTTATAATTTATTGATTATATATGCTAGAGTAGGTCTAACACAATTATATAGCATGCTTGTCTTGTTTGCTGATTGTTGAGAGAGAAAATTGCTAACACAAGCGAGATTGGAAAATATCAATGGGGATCTACATCAACCATCCAGAATAAGGTATGTTTCAAGATCCTTTAGTGTTAGATGTTTATTTCTCTTTCATATTGGGAAGGGGTTGATTTCTGCAGTTACTCTGTCTACTGTGGTACCCCAAGCCATAGGAAGTTTTCTCCGTAACATCCATGTCCTTAGGGATATGAACTCTTAATCTCCAAACATGTACTTTGGTTTCATCCCCTAATCCTCTTCCACTCTTATTTTTCCTATCATTAATGCCTATGCATTTCATTGTTAAAGAAAGTGCTCAATCAACTTATAAATTTGTATTTCACTTTTAAATAATATCAATGTTAGAACATGTTTCCCATCTAGACCTTGGTTAATAACCTTTGCATATCCAATTGTTTAGTGTAAGTTTTTACATGTGAAAATGGTTCTAGTTATTATTCTAGTGTCTTGGATCTTATGTTTTCCATATTTGAACCACTGATACTAGTGGTTATGCCATAAATTTTATTTTTCCACTTACCCACTTGTTTCCTTGTTCTATGGAGTTAATGCACCCCTCTATGCTTCATTTATGGGTTAGTTATTACATTTACCTATTTTAAGGAGACTGGGTGCTCCCTCTTGAGGATTTGGTCAATTTTATAATTAATGGCCAAAACCAAGCCACTAAACCACCTATAGCACCCTCATGATGGTTCCTTTCACACTCGTTGATTAGCCTAACCACTTTGATCTAGGTCATGCCCAGGTGCACGCTGGGGAAAACAGTCAACTAAATGAGTCTAGTACTATTATGGTGGAAGATTATAAGAAGATTCAGCAAAGCAGGAAACACACTAGGTCGATAAGAAATATACACATAGACAATATGCAAGAATTTGAACCAATTTATTACTTCTACTCCATGAAATATGGAGGAATCATATTGATGTCTATATTACATTAATGTACATGATTATATAGGATTTTGAGACACTTGGGTGACTACCTATTATTTTCAGTTACAAAATAATTTATAATGGTTCAGAATTTCAATCGTCGTAAAGCATGTTGGTATGCTCTATGTTGAGGTGAACATGTTAAGGCAGACCTATCAAGGTGAACCCGTCGAATGAACATGTCGAGGCGAACCCATTGAATGAACATGTCAAGGAAAACATGTCGGTTGCTGGTTGGATCATTCCTCCTTCCTTAAGAAACAATGGTATCCATTGTTATATACATTCAGGTGAGGAAACTTATTGGCGACTTCATTAGCAGAGTACCAGTTTCCTTGCATAGGGATTTGTCTAGCTTTATCCACTTGAAACAAGGGAATGGAGTTCATCCTTGTATGGAATATGCATGGTTCCACGATGGTGTCATAAAGAAGAGGTTCATGAACATCTGGATGGATGTATTCGGGTTCTGCTATCTACAAGTTGTTATGTTCTAAAAACCGTGCATGGTATGGTCGAAGGAGATCTACATTGAAAACCAGATGTAGGCCAAGGCATGCAGGAATGTCGAGTTCAAAATCATTTTCTCTAATCTAGTTAAGGATATTGTATGGACCAAATCGCAAAGGTTTCATCTTTCTATATGGATCAATGAAGTGCTCCTTTTTTAGATGTAACTAGACCTAATCCCCGATTTGGAATGAATGAGGAATACGATTCTTGTCGTGTCGGGCCTTAGATTTTTCATTTGCTAGTTGCAACATCTCCTGTGCTCGCTTCTGAATGTTGTAGATTTTATGTATGAACTTTAATGCTTTCCCTGCTTCTTGTCCTTCGAAGTCGGTTTCATTCAACTATGTCGAGGAATTGATTAATTCAATAGGAGCTGAGGGTTGAAATCTGTAACAGATCTCAAATGGAATCCTACCTGTAGAGTTGTGTTGAGCACAATTGTAGTTGTGTTGTATGTATGGAAGGTTTTCATCCCATGTTTAATGATGCTTGTGGTTGTACATGCGAAGCAATTGTATAACTAAGCAATTTAAAACTTTCATCTATCTGCGAATGGAAGACTATCGACAAAAAAAGTCTTGTTTCGAGTTGTTTCCAGATAGTTTTCCAAAAGGTACTGACAAATATCACATATCTATCAAAAATAATGGTCATCAGAAGGACATAATGCTTCCACACATGTTCAAAGAAGAGCTGAGCAGTTTGTTGGATGTCGTAGTCTTCTTGCATGGTATGAGTATATCCATCTTGGAAAATATGTAGACTACTACTAGTATCTCTTCATGTTGATGTTTGGTAGTAGGATATCTCGTCAAGTAGTCCATAGAAATATATTCCCATGGTCAACTAGGAACTGGAAGGGGTGTATACAGTCCTTGGGATTGATTCGATGGTTTAGAAATGGAACAAAACATGCACGATCAAATGTACTTGTTGACGTCAGATTTAAGTGAAGGCCAGTAGAAATACTTTTGGAGGACAACAAGTGTTTTTGTGACTCCAAAATGTTTTGCGGTCTTGATGTAGTGTGCATCCCAAATGAGCTTCTGTTGGTGCTCACCGGTCAGTACACAAAGCTGTCCAAGCTTGTATAGAAAGGTGTCCTTCAGGAAGTAGTCAAAAGTCGACAACTTGTCAGTTTGAAGCTATCAATAGATTGTAGAAAAATCACAAACTAGAGAATACAATTGCGTCCAAATAGTGGTGTCATACCCCTACATACTCATCACTGTAGACAGTAGAGTGATGGGTGGTCTGCCGAGACAATCGGTTGTGGCATTGGATTTGCCTTTCCGATACTTAATTACCAACTGAAATTGTTGTAGGTAATTAATACACTTGAGTTGTCGGGTTTTTTGTAGTTTCGACTGGGTCAGAATGAACTGCAAAGGTTTATGGTCAATGAGGATGACCGTTTCCTTGCCAAGAATGTAGTGTCTCCATTGCTTAATATCTTGCACAATGGCATACAGTTCTTTTGTATAAGTCAACTACCTTCTAACAATGTCATTGAAAGTCTCGGAATGAAACGCGACTGGGTGACCTGATTGAGTTATCACTGCAGTGAGGGAATAGTTTGATACATCCATCTCAATCTCAAAGGGTTGATGCAAATCAAGTAACACAAGTACTGGTGCAATACAAAGCTTTTTTTTAGTTGTTCAAAAGCTTGTTGTTCTTTCAGTGTCCATTTGAAGACAATTTTCCCATTTCCTTTCTTCAATTGATTCAAAGGCCATGTGATGTGACTGAAGCCAGGTATGAATCGTCGATAGAAATTATCCAAACCAAGAAAACTTCTTAGTTCATGAATGTTTTGAGGAATGAGCCAATCTTTGAGGATATGTACTTTTTCTAGGTCGACATGAATGCATGAAAAGTCAATTACATACCCCAAATATTTGATGTTGGTCATCGTAAATGAGCATTTTTCCATGTTCAAATATAGTCAATGTTGCTAGAGAGTGTCGAAGACTTGCCAAATTTGTTTGACATGTTCTTCCCATGATCGACTGAAAATAAAGATATTGTTGAGATAGAAAATGACACATTTACCGATGAAAGGTCGTAGAAGGTCATCCATATATCTCATGAAGGTTGCAGGTGCATTGGTTAAGCTGAAAGGCATGACTAACCATTCAAATAATCCTTCCTTGGTATTGAAAGTCGTTTTCCATACATCGGTGGGCTCTATTGGAATCTAGCGGTATCCCAACTTGAGGTCGAGTTTTGTAAATAACTTAGCACCTTTGATATTGTCAATGAGTTCATCAATCCATGGAAGAGGGTATATGTTCTTCACTGAAACTTTGTTGAGATCCTAATAGTTGATGCACATGCGCCAAGTCCCGTATTTCCTTGGAACTAGGATGAATGGACTTCCACAAGGAGAGGAGCTGGGGTAGATATGGCCCTTGTCGTCAAATCCTGGATTTGTCTGTGAATCTCTTCATTTTTTAGAATGGATCTTTTGTAAACATATGTGTTAGGTAATGAATAACCAAGAACAAGTTCAATGGAATGTTTTACCTAACAATGCAAAGGTTCTCCATTGGGTGCTTGAAATATGTTCTGGTATTCTTCAAGAATGTCGTCGATCTATTGTTGTTGTCAGGAGCTGCACTGGTCAATGAGTCAACTCATTGTTGTAGTCTTCCTGGAATGTTGAGGCTTTTGATCATGATTAATGCAAACTTTTTAGCATGATTGATAAGCTTCTTTGTTTTTTTGGCAGATATCATAGCAACTGTTAATATGGGTTGTCACTCTGGTATGCCATACCATTGATTCAATATTTTGACAATCACCTTCTGAGGTTGTGACTGATATGTACCGTGTCGATCCCATAGGTAGGGTTTACGAATAAAGCATCGGATATGGAAAGTGGTGCCATGTCATAGATTACTTCATCTTCAAAAGGCTTAATGAAGTAGGCGAGTCGTCATTGTCGTGTGATCCTTAGTTCCTGCCCATCCTTTATCCAACTGATATTGTAAGGCTGTGGATGTGGAGTGGTGACAAGACCTAATTTCTTCACAAGATATTCAAAAACAAATTTCTTTTGGCTACCATTATCCACAATCAAATGTAATGGATTTTGCTGAACCCATATCTATGTATGGAATAGGCACTCTCATTCCTCCTCATTAGCGATGGTCAAGGCTATCGGAGTGGTCAAGGTCGAAGCCAAGAGGGTTGATGCATTTGGATCAGATTCTACCAGGGTTCTGTTAGACAATTCAGATGTCAACAATTTTTCCAAAAATTGCTTCTGAGCTTTTCATTCTGAGGTATCATGCCATGTTAAACTTTGATAATCACACCATTTCCTAGTAGGAGTTTGTTTGCTACGATCCCTCTTGTCTTTCTAAAAATTCTTCTTTTGATGATCGAGCTTTGGCGGAGTCGACTGAGAAGGGTTTTTCCTTTCTATTTAGCTTCAATCTTGATGGTTTAATGAAATGCATCCACAAGTGTACTGACAGTCAAAAACTCCATCTATTGCTGAATGTACATGGATAAACTGCTGACGTACTTCAGGACAAGCAATTTCTCTTCTTCTTGGATGCCAAGTCTAGCCATGAGTTGATAGAACTCGTCAGTGTAACTCTGTACGGAATGGTATTTCTATTTCCTTAGTTGTTGCCACTTCTTATACTATTTTTCAAGGTACTTGGGCAGGTAGAATTCCTTTCGGACATATTTGACAAATTTTACCCATGTGTCTATGGGGTCTTCTTCTTTTTCCATCTTTGTCGATATATTCTCCCACTAGCAGTGTATGGAGGTTGACATATTTAAGGATACAATGGTGATATTTTTTGATTTAGAGAGTTGATTCACTGCATAGTAAGGTTCCAGTTGTTGGACCCAATTGTCAACAGATTCTGTGTCAATCTTACCTTCAAGGTTTGGTATGTCTAGATTCATTTGCACTTTGAAGGGGCTGATTTTATCAGAGTGAGGTCACATCAAGGATTCCCCAAAGTTCACAGTGACTCTCATGAGAATCTCGCTGAATTGGGAAAACATTTCGGTTCACTAGTGAGCTAGTGATTTTTCTATGAGTTGTTATGTCTCGTCAATTGCATGTCTATTGTTTGCTTCTTCAAACATCTTTTCTGAAGTTGAAGGAAGTGTTTGCTTGTATTGTTGAGTTTGCGAGCATTTTTTAATAGGTATAAGTTAAATAAATTCGATGGAAGTGCTTATGTAACTTAAGCTCTGAATAAGACCTTGCTCTGGTACCAATGATCTAGGTCATGCCCAAGTGCACACTGGGGAAAACATTCGACTGAATGAGTCGAGTACTGTTATGGCAGAAGCTTATAAGAAGAGTCAACAAAGCAGGAAATACATTAGGTCGACAAGAAATATACACACATACAATATGCAAGAATTCAAACCAATTTATTACTTCTACTCCATGAAAGATGGAGGAATCAGATTGATGTCTATATTACATTAATGTACATGATTATATAGAATGCTAAGATGCTTGGTTGACTACCCATTACGTTCAGTTACAAAATAAGTTATAATTGTTCAGAAGTTCAACCATTACAGATCATGTTGGTATGTTGTATGTTGAGGCGGACCTATCAAATGAACATGTCGAGGCAAACCTGTCGAAGGTGAACCTGTCGAATGAACATGTCAAGGCGGACCTATCGAAGGAGAACCTGTCAGCTGCTAATTTGGATCACACTTCATGGTCCATCTAGGTTCATTTCACCTCATTATGGCCACTACATGGAATTAGACTTGGCACAATGCCATAGATTGGGGGAATTAGTCAATATAAGCCAACATTAACATGAGATACTCATATGGATTGTTAGACCCATGGTATTTGTTATCCCATGGTATTTTCCCAAGGTATTGCATGAAATAATTCCTATATATTGTATTGGGTTTTTGCTCAATAATCAGAGTTGAAAACTTCACATTGGAGTGGGTGTTCTATCTAGTATTTCTTCTCTATTATTTTTGTTATCTAGATCTAGGCTGGAATGACACATGAATCGAAAATTTTGTTGTGATGTTGTGCATTCCAAAATATTACATGGTATCAAAGCTAGTCTGATGCAAAACAATTTCCATTGTTGATTCAAGTTATTACCTTTGGTAATTCGGTTTCTCCTTTTGGCGTTTCTCAAGAATGTTGTCAAAGGAATTTTGAAGAGTGTTGTTTGCAAGTACATGAAGAGATGGTAGAAGATTCGGCAAATGATCCAGATCAACTTTCTTCCTTTGTATCTTCCTATGTTTTTCATGAAGATAACATACGAGTTGTTACCATCAATATTGTTGAAGAGAAGATCTTCCATTTCTCATCATTTCCCTTCCATGATTCTTATATTGACTCTACTAGTGTGTGAAAGAGTGATCCCTTGGATGTTTTAGAAGTAGCATCAAAGCTTGGAGTTGTAACATTCACTCTCCTTGGATCCATGCTTCTTATGGATCCCTATATGATTGCTATCATCGATTTTCAGAGTTGCACAGAAGATGGAGGAGACCTACATTCTCTTGGATATTATCTCACCTATTGTTGTTTGAAGATAAATTTTCAAGTGTTTCTTCATGCATTTGGATTTTTTCTCACCCTGGTTGGTTCAGTATGCAAGTTCAAATGGATTCCAAATTTGCTTGCTTCCACTATTGAATAAATCAAGCACATGTTTTGGGAGCATGATCCACTTCTTCCCAAGAAGAATATTCCTCCACACATGTTCATTTAGTTTGGAGCGTATATATATTTTGGTTTCTCTTTCATGTTCATTTTTTAGGGAGGATTTTCCCCATGTGGTTTTGACTCTTTCCTCAATTCATATAGATTAATAATGTAAAGGGTGATCAAAAGCTTTGTTGCTTGGGCCCTCAATAATTTCTCACAACCATTTTGGATTAAGCAAGGGTGTTGGAACATGTTTCCAATATAGACCTTGATTAATAATCTTTGCATAAGGTTCCAAGTGTTTACTGTAAGTTGTTCCATGCGAAAATGGTTCTAGTTCCTAGTGTAGTGTCTTGGATCCTAGTTTGTCCACATTTGAACCACTTAGACTAGTGGTTATGCCATAAAAGTTTGTTTGTCCACTTACCCACTATTTTCGTTGTTCTATGGAGTCAATGCACCCCTCTTATTCTATGCTAGCTATTGCATTTCCTTGTTTTAAGGACATTGGGTGCTCCCTCTTGAGGATTTGGTCAATTTTCTCAATAATGATCCAAAAGCAAGCCACTAAACCACCTATAGCGCCCTCATGATGGTTCCTTTCACATTTTTTTACTAACCTAACCACTTCATGGTCCACATAGGTTCATTTCACCTCATTATGGCCACTACTTGGAGTTACACTTGGAAAAATGTCATAGATTGGGGGAATTAGTCAAGGTAAGGAAACATTAATGTGAGCTACTCATATGGTTTGATAGAACCATGGTATTTGGTATCCCGTGGTAGTTTCCCAAGGTATTGCATGTAATAATTCCCATATATTGTACTGGGTTTTTGCTCAATAATTAGAGAGGAAAACTTCCCATTAGAGTGAGTATTCTATCCAATATTTCGTCTCTATTCTTGATGTCTCTTTGTGGAAATAATTCTAAGTGAGATTGTTTTCGCTATATGGATCTAGGATGGAATGCCACATGTTGGTAGGGATTTGGGTAAGTGATTTGTGTAGCACCTCAGAGGCTACACAAGCTCATGCGACACCACACAGGACCAAATCCCCGTGATAGGCGAAAGAATAACCATTTTTGGAATTTCTTATGCAATTTTGTACTGTTTAACCACATTTTGTGGATATAGGTCACTAGTTTGTTAGAATTTTGTTAGAATTTAGTTAGACGTGGCCCTTGGATGTAAAGGAGAAACTATTTATAGAACTAGAATTTCAATTGTAAGAAAAGATCTCGGTCATAACTCTTGAATAATTGTGTAGCATAATAGAGGTGAAAGATCAATTGATCACTTCGTCTTTGCAATCTGTTTTGTGATCTTGTCGCTTCATGTTGTCTTGAGCGGTTTTTGGGTCTTGGGTTGTGATCGATATCCTACTATGTAGAAGTACTGTATGATGTGGATCTATTGCGCAGAAGTAATATGACATGATGGATGTTTCCCTAAATTGGTATTGTCTCTTATTTTTGTCTTTATGTGTTGCGATGTCAATGATGAATATTGACTGAATCTATTATCTGAATGAATGTTACTGCTGCGATGATGCGACCTATTAGCAATCCACTAGTTATGTTGATCTATATATGATGAATGTTGCATTGCCTCAGAAGTATCAAATGATTATACTATTTAGTTATTGATTCCCCACCCTCCAGTCTTATTGCCGAAAACTTGGTTCCAACATATCTCCCTCAACATCTCGGGTGAGACTTCATCTACTCTGAAGGTGTTGTTGGGAAGGGTCAAACCTGTCTGGGTCGATGCTCAGGGGGATCGCGCTAGTTGGGTGTCGATAGAGTGGGAACCCCTGTCAATGAGGCTTTGTTGGTGGGTTTCACCAAAAACTGGTTCTGTTAATGAGACCTCATTGCAACTGAAGGGAGGATATGTTGTGACATCCAACTAAACCGGAGATCGAATATTGGTTCGACCTAAAACTGCGAGAGTTTTCTGAAGCAGAGAATCATAATCCGAAGTTGTCGACAAACGATTGGCTAGCCAGATATATCTACGACAGTGCTTATGAATGTTTCTTCTATGAATTTCCAATCCTACTATATGAGTGGCTAGTGCAATTCACTTATAATAAGAACAACCATTAAGGAGGGGAGTCGAGATCCTGGACCCATGAACTGATCCAGGAGTTGTGAGAAACCAACAACAAGGCATCACAAGATGTTGAAGTATGGTTGGATAGTATTCTGGAAGGATACATCACTGAGTTTGTAGTCGGTGTCAATAAGTCATATTGTTATCAGATAAATATACTCAATCAGAATCAATCCAGATATCCCTAGTCCCAGTGGATCTAGAACAAATCAAATACAGAATACAATCTACTTTCCTAGATCAAATAGAAATGAAAAGTAACAGATAGATCACCTACATGAAATATGTATACCCTCTTCTCTCTTCATTGATCCAAGCTCCAGAATCTTCAGATCTTCAGCTGCAAAACCCTGTAGAGAAAGTGGAAACAAGCAAACAGTATATGCGTATCCAAACATATAATTGATCTAAGCTAACAGTTAAGGAAGAAAGCTCTAAACATTATCAACACAATAACATTTATGGAAAGAGATTTGTATTAATGTAATCAAGGAGATACATAGAATTACAATGCGAAGGAACATCACAACATAGCCTTAACGTTGCAATATTCCATCCAACAATTCAATCCAAAGCCAAGCCTCCAAAGAATGATAGGGATCACCTAGAAATTCCACCAGCATAAGAGTGCCATAGTCCTTCCTCCCTTCCAAATGGAGAGAGGTTTTAATTTATAAGGCTAAAGGGATAGAGTAGGTTGAGGATTAGGAGGAGGGATCAAAGGGATCTTACCTATAGGTTAGGAACCAAATGCCACCTCACCTAAATGATAGGGATAGACATCCATCTTCAAGAAGGGTCTCGAAGCTTCATTTTTTTCCCTTGAAACAGCATTGGCGCACCTTTCATGAAGGGAAAAAGCACCGTCGGTGCTCCTAGCAATGGGAGACAGAGCATTGACATCAGCACACCTAGCATGAAGGGAAAAAGCATATTCGATGCACCTAGCATGAAGGACAAGAGCGTCGACCTTCCTAGAGAGGGAAAAAAGGCAGGAAAAACCTCAATCTCAATCAACTTTAGCAGAGAGAAACTTGGGGATTAGGAAAAGGGTTGACACATTGATCAAGAGTACAAGAATTCAGTGTAATAGAATTCCCCCCAAAGCATGAAGTTAGAGGAATGTGATAGGTGAATGCTTTGCAAAGTGAAGAAATCTAAGGCAAGGATGTTGCTTGGAATCTACTGCAGTATCACTAACTCAAATCTCATATGACTCATAACATGGTTGCCGACAAATACAATGGAGATCCATGGTAGTAGAGATCGATTGAACACAATCATGGCTACTAGACACAAGCGTAGATACATGATGATATGATAACACAGCCACAACAAATATAGAGTGGATCCATGTAATATGACTCAAAAGAAACTCCATCGCAACCTGGGTGAGATATCTGACAACCCAGGGTCTTCAAGCCAAACCCGCAACGATACGAATCTAACCATGTGATTACAATGTCCTGACATTGAACATGGTAGAAACCACTTGATTACCAGTCAATGATGTAAATTGTTAACAAGTGTGAGGGAAATCACCATTGATTTCAGTGATTCCCAAGGTATCTCACTACATACCATCGAATGTGAATAAAGGACTTGGAGTCGAACACTCGATGAGATATTTCAATCAAGAGCCAATGATGTAAACTCATGTTGAAAGCGAGCTAACCTGCCATTAAGGCATGCAGGCCCAAGGTACTTTTCTTGGTTTTTAAGTCTAATTCCTAGATAAAGAGTTGAAGTCGACATGAATAGACCCGTCGAAGGAGGCCCGTGATGAATCCCCCATCATTGACACGAAACATGATCAAAGATGTTTTGGAGTAAAACAAACCACAAAGTGATGTAAGAAACTAACTCAGGGATGACCAAAATGATAGAAGGAAAACTGACTGTAGACAGTGATAAGATGACCAAAATTCTCTTGAACATGGGCATGGCATGACTTGGCAGTATTGACTCGAGAATGATACCAATCCCCCAATGCAACTAACTATGAGAGTATTCTTGGACAACTCAAAGGAGTAAGAAGAATCTAGGAATTAGCAGGACTCGATGATAAAGGGATTACCCAAGTGCTGAAATGCATATGTAAGTGAGTGCCATGTTCAAGAGTGACTATTTACTGCCATAACAAAATACAAACTCTTTCCTTAATTTCCCCATCATGATTGATGAGTACCTCTTTGATTTTTAATGAGCTGGAAAAGTGTAACAAATGCTTGATATAGCTCGTCCTTCATATGAGTCCAATCTCATATGTTTTACAAACCTAAGAAAGGATGGGTTCATTCCCAAAAAAGGGTCCTTCATCGTTTGATTTTACAAGTCCGATGAAAGCAAACTCATTTGTCGTTTCATGTTTAGAGAGTCCGAAATGACTAAGAAGACTCCAAAAGGTCATTTTTTGTAAATAAAGCTAATCAATCTGAAAAAGAGATAACCTACCACCGACTAGTCGACCGTTCTGATACTTTTACAAGCATGAACGTAACAATTTCGCTTGGAAATATTTTTGTGTTTTTAAGGAGACTGAAAAGAGATTAAATATAACTCTGGAATGAGTTCTTTTTCATAATCCAATTTTAATGAGTCTGAAAAATAGTAAAACTATACTTGATACCTCTTCACTAATTTTTTAACGAGCATGCCTAAGGTATAAAATTCACTCGAAACATTTTTCATGTTTGAATCCTATTATCACTCCAGGAAACTCCTCTAGGTTGCAGCTCAAGGATTCCTGGTAACTTAAATGTTTTTATGGTTTTTCTAACTGGATCAAGTCAGGTGACCTACAGGACCTCACACTCTCAAGACATGCATGAAACTCAATCAAGGATAAGGATTCTAACTACCACTGTTTAGAGGTTTGATAATAGGGTGAATCGATGGAGAACTTATCATGCTAGCATATTCATACATAAGACAGTTATATATAAATGGCTAATCATAACAAGGAAGGTGCTTGCAATTCAAATCATCAATATACAGATAGGATGATAGCTATCATACATTAAATAACATGAATAAACCTAAATAACAAATTCAAGCATAAGCACAGAACAGAAAAGAAATGGAAGTTCAACATATGATAGCAAAAGAGCTTATATTAGGTCATGAGAAATATGAGAAGATTGATAATAGTAATGGTCTATAGGTCCCTGAAGTCGAACCTTTTCTATAACATAAGTCTTAGGCTTTATATCCTTTACAAAAATATTCATATCCTGAAAAATTGGATATGTTTTACTAAAAATAGATAAAATTAATGTTTTTTTGCAAAATTAGGTCAGAAACCCTAATTTAACTACTAGTTTAACTAAATCTAACACTTTTTCACTCTTTGAACCTTTTGATGACTGCAATGAGTACTGGAGGAAAGTTGTAACTGGTCTTCTGATGGATGAGCCACTGTTGGTTAAATAGGTATGGTTTTGTGACCCTCTCCTCTTTGATGTATCCCTAAACTAGAACAGACCTCCTTTAATGGTGCACTTCAGAAAATTTCAGCTTTTACACTTCATCCTGCTCTTGCCTGGGTGTTGGTGAAGTAAACTCTTCATTTTTCTGTTGTAACTTGCCCTGTTAGGTCAACTTTTGCCCTAAACATTTGGCATAGCTGTTCAAAACTAGGGCACAGAGATGCATTTGGTTCTCCTAATCTGTGACACCTATGTATAAAATGAAAGATATTTTTTTATATTGGTGTTTTTTGAGCAAAAACCTCTCTCAGTTTCTTGAAATTCGTTTCCATTTTCCAGATATATGTATTTCAAAAACACGTATAAAACAGGGAAATTCTGGGATCCGAACATTAGGGCTCAGAGATGGATTTGATTCTCTCAATATGAAATACCTATAGGAAAAATGAGAGAGGTTATTGTTATTTGACATGTAAGGAACAAATACCTCTGATATTTTTTCAAAATGATTCTCCAGTCGCTCAGAATCACCGTTTTAAAATTATTCCTTTTCATAGTAAAACGCCAATTTTGGTGGCTTAGAGCGCCCTGAAATTTTAGTCTTAGATGCAGAAAGTCAGCTTTTGGTGGCTTAGAGACCATTTTGAAACCATGCTTAGCCACAGAAACCTATTTTTTGAGTTTTTTGAGTGGGTCCTCCTCCCTGTACCTGCAAAATTTAAATTCAAACCCTAGGGAAGGATAGGGTTTAGATTTCCATCAGTCTTTTGAGATCAATAGAAACTTCTTAGCCATCAACTCATGCTTTACTGCAATTCCCTTACCTTTTAGGTGGTTGATAGTATTTAGGGTTTTGTTTGCTAGCTGCCGAAAGGCAAGGCTTTTGGTGACTAATGAACTATTTGAAATTTTACCCAAGCCACCGAAAGTTTCCCTTTCCAAAAACGTATCTCATTTGCTTTTGGTGGTTAACGTCCTCTAGAAAACCCTCGTTAAACTGTCCAAACCAAAGATTTTCGATGGCCAATGAGCTGTTGGAAATATCTCCTAAGCCACCAAAATTCCTTTTACCATAATTTTAACCAATAACATAATGAGCGAGCTTTCGGTGGATAATCATGGTCCTGCATTAAACTATTAGCTATTGAAAGGTGAGCTTTTTGGTGGCTAATGAGTTGTTGAAAAACTCACCAAAGCCACCGAAAGGTAAAACTTTCAAATTTTCTTAAAAAAGCAGAACATCAAATATCCCAACCTTGTTAGTCATCCCAATATCTTTCATAATATGACCTGAAACCTTCATCACTGATCAAAAAATAAATTTTTCTGAGTGAACTTATTGAAAATTTTATTTAGGAGATAACAAATCCAAGGCATGAAAAAGCAATAATGTAAGCTCAAACCAGTTTTCATGTTTTATCCAGAGCACAAAAAATGAAAAGTAAGATCAACACCATCTTACGGTTTTTAACGAGCTCAAAGATCAGTTTAAAGAATGCTCATGGCATCTGCTTCATTTTTTAACGAGCTTGGAACAGAATAAGAACTATGCTCAAAACATGGTTTCATTTTTATGCAAGCTTGAAACCAAAAGGTAAACTATGCTTAAGGAAACCTACTTCACTTTTTAACGATCTTGAAATAGAAAATTAACTATGCTCAAAAGGTCATTTCATGGTTTAATGAGTTTGAAACTAAAGAAAGTATGCTCAAAATGACTCCCATTGACGGGTGATTTCCCAACATGATGTCCAGTGATTGGTACTTTCCCCCAATATAACTGTCAAGTAGCTAAATCCCAATATAGAGGTATTGTACATGCCCCCCAAGCTTCATTGAGTCTTGACACAATGGAAGAATTCGTTTCCTTTTTTAACGAGCTTGACATGAAAAAGGAACTCTGCTCAAAGTCAATTTTATTTTTTAACGAGCTTGAAACCAAAAATAAACACTACTCAAGGTGACCTGTTTCATTTTTACACAAGCTTGAAACAAAAAGTAACTATGTTTGTGGGGACCTGTTTCATTTTTATGCAAGCTTGATATAGAGAGTAACTATGCTTGAGGAGAACTGTTTCACTTTTTAATGAGCTTGACACAGAATGGGAACTATGCTCATAGGCATCTATTTCATTTTTTAACGAGCTTGACATAGAATGGGAACTATGCTCACTAACCTGTTTCATTTTTTAACAATCTTGACACAGAAAGGGAACTATGCTCACAAGCATTTATTTCATTTTTTAACGAGCTTGACATAGAATGGGAACTATGCTCACGATGTTTGTTTCATTTTTTAACGAGCTTGACACAGAATGGGAACTGTGCTCGTAATGTCTGTTTCATTTTTTAACGAGATTGACACAGAAAAGTAACTATGCTCATAACGTCTATTTCATTTTTTAACGAGCTTGACACAGAAAGGGAACTATGCTCGCAGGTTCCTGTTTCATTTTTTAATGAGCTTGACACAGGATAAGAACTATGTTCACAACGTCTCTTCTAAGCCAACATGATGTCCAGAGGTTGGTAGGTTTCCCCCTTACATAACAAACTAGCGACTTAACTTTAGTATGATATCCAGATGCGGGAACCATGCCCCCCATTTTACCTATGATGGGAAGAAGCTAGCTGGAAGGGGAAGGAACCACAAGAACATACGGGACATTTAGGGAAGTCTGATTACTAGGAGTCATAAGATGATTGGGTTTAACAAAGGAAACATGATCAATGGTCACAATATTCCCATCATGGGGAAAATACATCACTCGAAAGAGTGTGGACACTATAGCTTTCATGGCATAACCATAATCATGCCCAAGGAGCAGATTAAAATCTAAGGGACCTTGGACTACCATAACATCGATACAGACTGTTTTTCCTTCCAAAGTAATAGGTAACTGAGAAAGAATCCCTAAAGGCACAGTAGGTCTTCGATTAAAAGACATTATTTGATTGGTGCCTGGCACAAGCAGAGGAGAACCTATGGCTTTCCAAGCACTTGAGGATAGAATGCTAACAGAATCCCCTTTGTCAACGATAGTGTGGAGTACACTCTTAGAAGTAACTCGCACAGCTATCTGGAAAGGAATACTTGAATGTAGACAAGATTCTATTAGGTTACTCTAGTCAAAGGAAATAACCTCACTACTTGGAGAGGTTTTTGTTGAAAGAGACAAAATTTCCTCTTGCATAGAAAAATCAGAACTAACTACAAAAAATTCAACAGGATGGTTTTCACTCTCGATTATAAGAGAGGGACAAGACGAAGATTGCGTCAAAGGGACTACTTCATTCTCAACACTCTCTGACGAAAGAGTGGGATCGGGTGGAGATGAAATTGACTTAACCACTTTAACTTCACTCTCCAAAGGAAGAGTGGGATCAACCAAGGATGGACTTACTTAGATCGACCACTTCAACTTCACTCTTCAAAGGAAGAGTGGAATCAACCAAGGATGAACTTGGATCAACCACTTGAGCAACCAATGGGATGTCAAAGGACAACTTACGATAACCAGTTGGAAGTTGTTGTTGAGGAACAGTAATATCTTCCAACAACTTTGAAGCTTCATCCATGCGAGGACAAAGTTAAGTACGATGCATATCCTTACATAGCAAGCAAGCATACCTAACCTTTCCTTTTCGACTCTTAACCAAAGAGTCACTGGTTGACATGGCATCATCTGCATGATGATCAGATACTAACGAAACAAGATGTTTAGACCACACTTTTGACAGAAGGGAAAGACCAAGACAGTCCTTTAGAAGGCGATCACCCTTGCAAAGTCTACAAGGGAACTTAACTTTACGCGTGTCAGAAATAGGTACATCAATACTCCTAGCATGATGACCAGAGGCTGGTGGGATTCCAACATGAAGATCATAGGTTGGAGCGATGACTTATTGCTTAGTGTTATTTTTCTTAGCCTTCCTTTTTGTCTTCTTCCTACCTGCCTGTTTACTAACATTAGAGTTTTCAACAGGTGAAGAGGAAGAAAGGGAAGTCGATTCAACAATCGAGGAAGAAAGAGAAGGGTTCACATGAGGTTGATTCTCATGTAGTAAAGGACCAGGATCATACATAAAGGATGCATTTGGTATGACAGGATTGGAGAATAACCATATAGGTAATCCTATAGTCAATCTGGGAAGGTTCAAAGTGGGCATGAAGGGAGGACCAACATCTCCACAATGGGGAGGAACAAAAATAAATACCTTGAAAAGGGTTCTCTTGACTGGTGGTCCCGAGAGAGTCTCCCATATCTGAACTCTCTAAGAATCTCTGAAATACCACACAAGATCAAACACTACTCAAGTCTAAAATCCATAAGCAAACTGTGTGAATAGGAGTGGATCAAAATTCAGGAACCTCATAGGATAGGCCAAAAGGATAACTCAAATGGTTTGAGGACTCCTAAAGGGGTCTCCCGATATACGCTAGGTACGGGGGAGCTCAAATCAGTAGTAGTGTTTTCTAATGCACAACCTTCCACGAGGGGCCTTCCAATATACAATCGAGTACATGAAGTACCTTTCTATATACCTCAAGGATACGTGAAAATTTGTTTGATATATTGATGATACGTGGAAGAACCGCGTGAGTCTCGGCTTGTAGTGCATGCAAATTAATGACAGCTGCTACATTTTACGATGCCCGAACATGTCAGTAACTTACACAGTTACTAAATGATTTTAAACCTAAGATAGCGTTAATTTTATCTTGAGTGGTTAAGTGGATGCATGATGTGTAGATAGGAAATGTAAAAAGAATGCAAATCCTAGCTACATGACAATGCACATTTCTCTTTCAATGAAAACTACCTAAAGTATGGAAAGAGTTTTATGTTAAAGAAGACAGAAATCAGAGATCTAAGAAAACCAAGTTCTAGTCAAAGGAAACTATGAAGATTTTAAAGATTAACATCAAATACAATTCTTAAAAAAACTTGTGAATTCATACAAAAGCAAGGGGGGTCCAGGGGGGCGGTCTAAGGGTTCTTTGGGGGTTCGGGGGCCTGAGCCCCCAAGAATTTTTATTTTTTTTAATTTGCTTCTCTTTTGATTGAGTTTCCTCTTCAAAAAAACATGAATATGAACAATAAAGAAAAGGATAATTCTCTTCTCAGATCTACAAACATAAAAAGAGAGAACTCCTACAACGCTCCATTCATTCATAAATCAAAAGGAATATGACCAGCACCCAAACAACTCCAAAACAATCAAGAATTGCTCCAAAACAATCAAAATGCAACCAAAACTCAATGAATGAGGGGAGGAATGGTTAACACTGGATCTAGGGGGTGTATAACTACCATATACAGCCTACAAACCACAATTCATCAAACCAAAACCCAAAAATGAAGGAAAATCAAGCTAAAAACTGAGTTTCAAAGGATCGGCACACATACAACACTGCACCAGAGTGCAGTCGGCGCACATAACTCACTGCACCAGAGCATTATCTGTAATAGGGATTTCTCCCTTAATACAGGGTAGGAATGGCTCCCTTCCATCGATAAGACAAAAGGGTAGAGTTCCTGGTCATTGTGCAAGAAAAACGAAACAGAAATGAAGAAACCCCTCTGCACACAAGGTTATGGGTTAAGCTCCAAGACCCTGCATACAACAATGGAGACCTGCAAGAACAGGTTAGGCCATAAACCTGCAAGCAAAGATATGTTAGAAAAACTAAAATAAACAACACAAAATAGAAATGATACCTTCTATGGGTGGAAGTGGATGACCATGCCCTAGCTTGGAGAAGCACCTCTCTTGAGAATGGGGGAGCTATGGCTCAAATGGAAGGATGGATGAGAGGGAGGGTGAATGGCTTGAGAGGAAAATGGTCTCAAGGAACTCACTTGGGCAGCATAATAGTATGCAAGGAAGGAAAGTTTTGAGAGTGACCCCCACCCCTCTATTTATATCTTTTTTAGGGTTCTAAGCCCCTAGTCAGGGCTTTAGCCCCTTTTTTGGGATTTTAGCCCCTTTCGCCCAATATTTAGCTCTTTTGGGGGTTTTAGGCTCCTTTGAGGGGTTTTAGAGAATTTTTGGAGGCTTTAGCCCCTAGGAGAGCTATTTTGGGTATTTTTAGGGGATTTTAAGCCCTTTTGCCTATTTTCTAGCCTTTTTGAGGGTGTGGGGGTCAAATGGGGTCAAATGGGGGTCATGTATGGGTGTCCTTGGGTGGTGTAGGCCATGTAGATCTGAGTGAGGGATTTTTTGGGTTAACATATTGCCCCCTGATGTGTGAGGGTAGGAGCTCATCGTATGGCCGACGGACATCATAGGATTTTCTGTGGAGAGGTGGTGCTTCCTGGGCTGGGGCATGGTGGCTTTTGGTTTTTGTATTAATATGGTTCCCATAAATGGGTGAGATACAAATAATGTGTCACATGTATATGGACGAGGCGGGAATCCCCATGCTCATAACAATGTCAAAATAATAATGTGATCTATGCTATATAATACAAGAGCCGATCATGTACAACTAATGATACATAGTGGTTGCCTCTATGAGAGGATGAATACAATACTGATCTGAAGAACTGTTATATTGGACCCATGGTATTCTCATGGAATGTTATACCTTCATGACTGACGTCCTGCTAGATCTAGAACAGTACATTGCTGTATGGACTCACTGACTAATGAAGAGTCAGAGTCTCTGTGGTAAAAGTATGTTGCATCAATCATAAATCTATATAGAAGCACTACTAGGGCTTCCAAACACTGTCTCCAACACAACCCAAAAATCACAAGGGACATGAACCTGTTGGGGTCCCTCAAATAGACTCATCAATGTGCTAGATTCAAGTGACATCTGGGGTCTTCGACCAAATACTGCACGGACCAATACCCTGTATGAATCTCAACAGTGCGATGATGTAGTTGGAGTCGAGCCCGTGAGAAACAACCATCCCGAGAGGCACTAAGGACTCCTCTCAAGTGGTCCAAGGAACTCATCAATGAGGTTAATGAAACCAAGATAAAGGGACCTCTGGGTCTATCCTCTAGAATATGTGTGTTGTTGTCAACAGAGGGAGACATGCCCTAGGTTAAGGCAATGGTGTTTCCTTGACCAGAAGCACGAGGGAGATAACTGAAAGATGTGAGACAATCTAAGGACTGACCCATTGAATGGGGGGGGGGAGGGAAAGAGTTGAACAGGGGCAGAGGGAGTGTAGTANACTTCCTTTATTTAGAGTATGACGGCAGGGCGGACCATGCAGCAAATGAAACTGACTCATGGGAATTGGATCATAGTTGTAATACCGAGAATGTCACTACAGATGGGAAATACTTGGGGGAGGTATATAATTTTGGTACTGATGGGATCCAAGGAACACACATTGCAGAGTACTCTCAACAAAGGCGACCCAAAGTGGGAATGTTTCCAAACTGTTATCTATGGGGTGGTGTCTAGAGACACCGTTGTGGTACAATATCATGGATTTTTGGTGAGCCCGAGAAAGTAAATGCCTAATGGTGCTTTCAATTTTAGAGAGTCTGAAAGCACGAAGAAGACTCCAATGGGGGTTCTTTTTCATTGGTAGTCTCCTATGCTCGAAAAAGGATAAAAGTATACACAGGAGAGCTCACCCATCCTTTAGAGGATGAGAGACTTCTTTATCATTGGTAGTCTAGTCAGGCCGAAAAAGGTTAAACCTATACTGATTGAACGGTCATTCAGATACTTTTACGAGCATGAATGAAACCAAGTTTGCTCGGCAATATTTTCTTGATGAGAAGGATAGAAAAGAGCTTAACGACAACCCATGGAGAGCTTTTTTGTAAAGTTCGTCCCCTCTGCCTGAGAAATCATAAAAGTATGCAGAGGGGAACGGTCTTGGCTTGAATGTGCCAAGGTGGTCCTTTTCATTTGATGGTATACATAGTCCACAAATGGAGATAAATGAGATGATGTAGATGCCCTTTCCTATACTTTAACAAGCGGGAAAGGAAGCAGCTGCGCTCGATAATCTTTCATTATTTTAGGAGTCAGAGAAGAGCTTAAAAGAAACTCCAATATGGTCAACCAATCGAGAAGGCACTGGTGGTGCCCCCATGTCGGGATAGTGGATAGTGGTCCAAAGGTCATCTGTGAAGTATGGATGGAGCAGGTGGCTCTTAAACATACCAATACATGCGCGGGATAGATCGCAGTAGAGGCATGCGATGTGGTGCGGTAGAGGCATGCAAACTGAGGTGGCTCTCAAACAGAGGTCAGAAGAGCAGTGTGTGAGCTGTGGTGAATGAACTGGACTACATGTGATGTGAGTGCAAGTCCGGAGGTAGTTATATGCCAAATGTATGAGAAGGAAATGATTCATCCTCCAGACGATGGTCTAGAAACCTGCATAAGGTGCGGTGGGCGGATTAGAGAGCTATGTGTTGAAATAAAAATGATGTGCCTTTTAGGTGGTGGCCCGGGAACCCGCATGATTGGCAGTAGGTAAGTGTGATGCAAGTACAGGTCTGAAGACACTTGCATCACCATGATGTGTCTCGTAAATTGAGGTAACTTCTAGGAAGTGGTCCTAAAAATTGCTTGATAAACATGAGACGATGGTCTCATAAAAATATAGAGGATGAAATTTGAGCCCAGAGGTGTGAGAGGTGTCTCGAACAGGTTCCGGGTGACTTTGGATTAGCAACTAATGGTGTTGCGCCTGACTTGTGGTAAAAAAAAAACGTTGAAAAACAAGAAAATAAAATGAAGCGACTCATTGGTGATGTTAAGCGTAAAATCTATTGAGGTAGATCCCGTTGCGGGGGTTCTCTAAGAGTTGTCCATCAGATTCAATAAGGGTGTATGCCCCTTTTCCAAGACAAAGGTCATTGGAAAAGCGGGGTGATGGAATCTGATCTTTTATGGGAAGAACCAATTCCACACTATGGTTTAAAGGGAATGGGGTAAAACCAGAGGCGGTCTTGCATATCTCTCCATCATCGCATAAGTGGTGTTGGGATAGATCACGTGGATCTTCCACGGCCGACGAGGTGAAAGGGAAACTGGTGCTATATATCATGAAAATGGTATTGGTTGTGGCTTTGGTTGCCTTGCCCCCAGTCTTTGTTGGAGGAAGAGGAGCAAGCCTGGAGACAGGAAGAGCCTTTGATGGAGCCGGAGGTAGACACAACATCATCTCAATTGGATAGACATGAGTCAACACATCTTGGGGCCTCAGAGGTAGCTTAGGTGGTTCAAGGTACCACATAGGAACTCCCAGTGTGAAATCCAATAAATTGCGAGTTGCCAAGATAGACTTACTCACAATCCTGGATGGTAGGAAAAGGATCGTGTTGAGTGGGAATGAACCCCATTGTTTCCTTGGTAACTGAGGTTGAGGTTGCGACTGAGGTTGCGGCTGTGGCTATAGTTGGTGCATGTCGTCCCAAGGGTACTCCCGAGCAGTTAAGGCTTCAAGCATCTTCTCATCATTGTGGAAGCAATGAAGGGATAGGTCTGATGGACCGTCAGTGATGGTGGATACAAGAGGGTTTGTAGAACTCGACATCATGTAAATGAACATGGTGTCTGAAGAAGGAGGTGGGGGATGAACTTCTTTGATAAGAGTGATCTCAAATTCAAGGGAATGTTGTCTAAGGTTGGCTAGAGCCATTCGGAACTCAGACAAGTCTTAGCAATGGTGAGAATAGTGTCCATACAATCCACAAAGGGCAGAAGCATGGTTTGTTCTCAATGACTTGTTTCTCACTATTGGCCCGCTTGGGAGTTCAACTACAAGGAGGTTTTATGTTGTATCCATGGTATCCAAATGTGCACGAATTATGGGAATCTCAAGGAAATTTTGAGTTGGATGGCCGTGTTCTTCACAGATGACGTAAGGCAGGATCTGTTGAGGCTCAACGGTAGCTTTCGTGTTCTTGCCCCTGGCCCTTTTTGGGTGGGGCGGTGTGGGTGCGGGTGCGGGTGTGGTGGTTGGTTTTTGCGGGCCGGGTGGAGGATGAGATTCAACCGCAATGGGTTGCATGGGGATTAAGACTACCTGGGGCATTGGTGGTTGGTTTGGTGGATCAAGGTACCACACGAGAATTTCCAATGTGAAATTGGGTAAGTTTAAGGTAGCCATTGCTAGCTTACTCATGACACCAGGCGAGGGAAAGAGGAATGGAATTATGTGGACTGGGGAGGATCCCAGATAAATCCCTGATGGTTGCATGTGGGGTGATTTTGTGGTGGCAGCTGCACATAATGCTGCGGCTGCAGATGATGTTGTGACTGCTGTTGATGTTGCAGTTGCGGACGGTGTTGCAATTGGAGTTGGGGGTGTGGCTGCAATTGTTGTTTGGGTGCAGCAATGCTAGATGAGAGCATGCATAAATCTGTAGTCTCATTTGGTGTCGGCGGTGGTGACACTAAGGGGAAAGAATCCATCATGGCGGTATCAGTAAACAACCTAGGGCCCACATTAAACAATGGGGAGGCTGGTATGTTGTCAATCATGGTGTTCACTACAGGGATAACATTGGCGGGTGTGGTCAGCCCTTGCGGATCAATGGTGTTGATCGTAGAGATAACATTGGCAAGTACCGTTAACCCATGCAGATCGCGATAATTTAGTTGGTCAACCGTCACGATTTTCCCTTTGTGGGGGGACATCATGAGACGAAAAATAGTTGATGCTACGGCTCTCATGGCATACATATAACTTCTTCCGAGGAGAAGGTTATAGTCCAATTGAGCATTGACAACCTCTATGTCAATCAATATTGTCTTCCTAGCTAATGTGATGGGAACATGGGGGAATATTCCTTGGGCTTTAGTGGGATGGCCATCATAAGCCCGCAGAGTAGTAGAGGATGGTTGCAGAATTGGGGATCCAAGCTTCTGCCAGACTAAGGTAGACATAATGCACATGGATTCCCCCTCATCCACTATGCACCAGTGTACGACCAAATTCCAGATAGAAACCGGGATTTGGAAGGAAATGGTTGATGGTATCCGTGGTTCTCCATTCTCTGTGTCGAATGTGATCAACTTGAAGTCAAAGGGATCCATGGCACCAAGCGCAGCTAGTAAGGCTTTTCGCTGCATTTGGAAATTTTTTAGTACCTCAAGAGTGGACATGGCGGTAGGTGTTTGGGCCAAATCATCCACGATGTTGTAGCTGACAGCAGCTCTAGTCGTGGTGTTGTTGGAAACTCGGTGTATGGGGGGGCATGGGAAAGGGGGTAACTGAAGAGGAGCATTGGTTGTTTTAGATGTAGATTCTGCTGATGTGTCAGTGGGTTCGGTGTTGGTTTCGTACTGATTTCATCTGGTTTGTAAATTAACCTCTTCAGTTGTCATAGCTAGCAAGTGGTGGACACCTGTTTCTGTCGTGGGAGGTGCGCCCAGAGCATTGGAATTGGGTTGGGGAGGGGATGCAGATGCCGCCATCTTTGGACTAGTAATGGGTTTTGGAGCACCATAAAAGGAGGTCCTTGTGGTGTTGGGTTGGGTTGGGCTTGGTCTGTTGTATTGGTGTCATGTTGAACCTCATTTATAATGGCTTTTTTAGCACGACCCATGAAGCAACACTCATATGTGTAGTTCCTGTTGACCTCACATATTGTGCACGATTGGTTTGTACGCAATGGAGCATTGCGTCTTGGTGCATTTGGTCGTTGAGGATTTTGGGCTGGTCGGTTTGCTGCGGCATTGGTGGGAGGATTTGGTTGTTGATCGCCTCCCTGCGGTTAGTTTTTGCCTTGGTTCCGGGGTCGGTTATTCCTTGCTTACCCCTGTTGGTTATTGGTGGCTGCATAATTGGGACAGTTTTGTTGTGCAAACACCTGTCCTAATGGAGCAGGTGGAGCAGGGGCGGGGGCTTGAACGGCTTGTACTGGTGGTGCATAATAGACTTGGGTGGGTGTTGATGCCACAAATGTGGGCATTTATCCCGCATATTGTTGTGTCATCCAAGCTAATCCCGGGCCTGCTGCGGTGGCACAAGTTGTGCATAAAAAGTTGTGGCTTCAGACTGGGACATCATTCTTACATAGTCCAGAGTTTGGTTTTGGTAGGAAACACTAGCGGTATTGCTTGGTTATGGTGGTATTACAGGTGGTGTTGGACGGTGTTTTGGTTGGTGGGAGACAGAACCTATGATGCCATCTGTGACATGGGATTCCCCCGGTGCAACCCGGTAGGAGGTGCCTGCACGGGGAGTGTCTAGGATGACAATGTAAAGGTATCCAGACTGTGCATAGATCATATCAAACTGTGGGCCTTTCAAGATGGCCTCCTCTTTAGATTAGGGACGTTCGGATGTGATGTCCTTTGCTATAGGTGGTAGCAAGGTTTTTAGGAACCAATCCAGGAAGATCGTGTCATCAAGTTAGATCTTGCACAAAATACGGCGTCGCCACCACTCATGGATGTGGTCGGTTATATGGGTCACGGTATTCTGGCGGGAAGATAACAATATCTCCACCCCTTTGTCGTATCTAATGGGGAGTTGGAAATATTGTAGGAACATGAAAGCCAGGGAGTTGAAATCTGGGTACTTGGCTTGTGGTAGCTCGATGTACCACTTCGCTGCAGCACCTGTGAGGGTGCGTTGGAATAGTCGGAGCCTAATCGAATCATCAATAATGTTATTTGATGAGCACCATAGGTGAAACATCATGATGTGGTTTTGGGGGCATTCCCCTGCCTTCCCTTCAAACTTGGGAATGTCTGATGGAATTTTGGTGGCATGGGAGGCCAAAAAATTTGATGGTGGATAGGGTCATTTGTTAATCAAGCCAAATCAGGCAAGTTGAGATGTGCCATTAAAGGGAGGTTTGACCCAAGGTTGATGTGAGATGGGGTAGCCATGGTGGTGGGGTTTGCAGTGACATGATGCACCTGCATAACTGGGGGTACTTGTGGCACAATTGTGGACGGGCCAGTGCCCCCAAGTGTGGTAGGAGGGGCAGTGTAGGTAGAAGGGCCACATCCCCCATGTATGATAGGAGGGGTAGTGTAGGTGGAAGGGCCACTGCCCCCATGTATCCCAAGTGGGACAGTGTGTGTGGAAGGCATACTACCCCCATGTGTTGCAGGTGGGACAACTTGATTGGTCAATATGGGTGGTGGTAGCTGGCTTATGAAAGTTTGCATGACCATGCTAGGGCCACCAGCAGAGGTGTTGGTGGTGATGTGGGGTCTGGACATGGGTCTACTACCAATCACTACGCCAGAAAATGGATCTAGGTTTGCACCATCCATGGGGATTGATAGTGCAGTATGCAAGTCTGGCTCAGATTGGTATGTATCTGAGTCAGAATCAGAGGCTGTGTGGCCTTCTAATGGTGTAGAGGGTCGTCGAGAATGGTCTCAACGGTGTTGGTTCAAGGACCCGAACTGTGGTGGGTCGCCTCTCAGGCGTGAGGAAGAACGTGGGGGATCAAGATCTGGGTTTTCACCATCCATGGGGCTTGATGGTACAATATGCAAGTCTGGCTTAGATTGGTATGATTCTGAGTCAGAATCAGAGGCTATGTGGCCTTCTGATGGTGTAGAGGGTCATCGAGAATGGTCTCGATGGTGTTGGTTCAAGGATCCGAACAGTGGTGGGTCACCTCTCAGGCATGAGGAAGAACGTGGGGGATCAATCGTGTCTAATTTGTATGTCAAAATGGTGAAATATGGTGATGATTTTTGGACCCCAGTTTTAATGGATTCCTATTGGCTTCAGGTGGTCACTCGGCCACCAAGACTGCCAAAAGATAGCACTTGGCTTTTTCCGCACGGGAGTGCTAGTCAATCAGTGGGGGTCATTGCCTATTTCACTTGGCAATTCCTCTTAGCGGCCAAATACTTTGGGGTTCCCGTGGTACTCCTCACAATGATTTTCTCGACTAAACCCAAGTACTTCCCATGGTTAAGGCATTCAGGGACTTATGTCCTCAAAGACTGTCGATGTTTGACTTAGTGTAAATTGTAAATTTTAATGGCTCACTCAGCGTCATGAAATGAGTTGGGTTGGTTTATATGGTATGGTTTATGTGTATGTATTTTGTCTTTCTTTTATACTTAGTGGCTTCTTAAATGGTTTATGAATATTCCACAGAGTTCATAACATTGTCAATGAAAGCAGTAAATTATAATCAAAAATTTTACACATGTACCATTTGTGAATCTGAACTATGATAGCATGACTAGGTGACTACCTTGCACCTATATTTCTCTTCAACCAGGAAAGGGTGTTGGGATCTCAACACAATGGGACTAAACCCATCCATTGATCCACAGGTCACCCTCCAGATGCAAGGTCAGTCAACAGGGAGGACGCTGAGCACCGTGAGAATCCCTCCTTCTCTACCCCCTCTACCTTCCAAGTCACCCATTTTTAGTGGCTTTGAAAAATGATAGGTGAAGTGCCTATTACTATACGAGCTTCACCCTTCGTCTTATCCCAGAATACCCCAAAGGGTGATGACTGGGTAGAGGAGGAAGGGCTAGGAAAGATGTTGAATTTGTTGATGTATTTGTAACTTCAGAATGTATTCACTTGTATATCTCATGTATTGTACCCCGATGTTTATTCCAGGAAGAATCTGTAATGTAATTGAGTCATGTCATGCCCTGATGTTCCTATCGGGAGGTTCTATAATGTAAACAAGTCATCTCAAGTCATTGTGGGTAACCCTCCTATTGTTCAAGGGTTAAAGTCCCCACAGTTGCGGGGCCCTAAGGTTATTAGACTCTCCTAGAGAATTCGGCCCTAGTGAGTCATTGTCAAGTCAAGAATTAGTATAAATAGAGAGTGAGCCTCTCTATTTAACACATAGTCACTCACACTCAATTGTAGCGCATAGCTGAGGAAGAAGAAGTTGTTGGGGCTAGAGAGAAAGAGGCTACTGCTGTCGGTATATCATCTTACTATTTTGGGGGATTTTCTATTGGTGTTGATTCTATCTCTGAGGAAGTTGTGGGGTTTTCTCCTTTATGGTTTCCCCAAGGAAAATCTTTGTGTTAATTGTCTCATATATTTGATTTTTGTGCTTGTTATTCTCTTAGTTAAGATCCTAATTTAATGCTAGCTTAAATGATAAAAATCTAACATGGTATCAGAGCTAACCTAAGAAAAAGACATTGTGCAGCTGTGAAAACTAGGGCTTCCTAATTTTTGGATCTCTCTCCATATATTTCCAACAAAAGAAGGTTGGGCTGACTCTCCTCCCCAGCGCATATATTTCTATCAAAGCAGAATCTGATTCTTAGCATTTCCAATTTTTGACCCGACACCGCTGCCAAAAATCAGGGCTTTCCACAGAAGTGGAATTTTCGAGTGAGCCTAGGCCTGGATTGATATCCTCCTCAAAATCAAAGTTTAGAGATCAAGATCAAAGCTTTTGGTTGGATAGAACTCCAAGAAAGTCAAACCCTAATCTGCTCCTGAACCAGCTCTGCAAAAATTCAGCTTCAGATTCAGATCCGACATCTTAAACTGGTAAGATCTAAATCTTTTGTATTTCTATTTGAGGTTCTCAGTTAATATGTCTCATCATACCAAGCTTGATGAAAAGCTTGAGGGATCTGATAACTTTCGAGCCTGGAAGTATAGGATATCCCTGGTCCTGGAAGAAAATGAGTTGGACTCCTACATCCATGAGGAGATTCCAGTTCCAGAGGGAGATGAGGCTAAGGCCTTACACAAGAAGAATTTGGTTATGGCTAAAAGGATTATTGTTGATTCAATCAAGGATCACCTCATACTACAGGTGTCCTTCCTTAAGACACCTAAAGCTATGTTTGATACCCTAACCAAATTGTTTGAAGGAAAGAACATAAACCAGAAGATGATCTTAAGGAACCAGTTGAAGAATGTGAAGATCCAGAATGTGGAGACCATACAATCATACTTCACAAGAGTCTCCCAAATCAAAGAACAACTTGAAGCAGTGGATGAAGAAGTGGAGAATGCAAACATTGTAATGACCACCTTGAATGGGCTCCCTAGGACATGGGACTCTTTCATTCAAGGGATATGTGCCAGAAAGAAGCTAGTCAAGTTCAGCAGACTATGGGAAGAATGCTCTCACAAAGAAGCTCAGATAGTAGCTTGAGAAGAAAATATGGGAAGTGAAGATCAATCTCTCATAGTACAATCCAAGAAAACCAGAACTAGCCACCATGGAGGTAAGGACTCTCACTAAAAGAGTAACTTTAGAAATCCTAGAGATATGTCTAAGTACATTTGCTATACATGTGATGAAAGAGGACACTTTGCTAGAGATTTTCCTAGAAACAAAAGTAGCTCTCACAAGAAGAAGGGAAACAAGAGAAGACAGCATGCCCATGCTGCAGAGGATGATGAACCTTCCACAAAGAGAACCAGACAAGACAGTGATGATTCTTCAAGTGATGAAGAATATGTTCTGATTTTTGCTCTCACAGGAACTATCACACATGCCAGCAATGATCGGCTTTTAGACAATGGTGCTTCCAAACATATGACAGGATTCAAGGAATCCTTTGTGAAACTATCTAAACATGAATCACCTCACAAGGTGAAACTTGGAGATGACTACCAGTATCCAATAAAAGTTAGTGGTGAATCCTCATATAAGCTAGACTCTGGAAAGTCTATCAAGATGAAAGACGTATTGTTTATACCTGGACTAAAGAAAAACGTCCTCTCCATATTTGCATTGGATGCAAAAGGAATGAGGGTTGCATTTGTAGATGGCCAAGTCCTCATGTGGCCTGTTACCACCTAAGTTGTACTTAGTGGTTTTTATCAAATGAGCCTAGTGAACCGGACAGGGATAACTTGTTCGGACTTCAGAGAACTTTCAGTATTGCTTCCGGGAAGCTTTGTTGTACCATATCACATGTTCATACCCCATGGGGGAATTGTAATAAATGTTATAGCATGATAGTGTCTGTAAAAGACTCGGTCTCTTAGACTTCATTTGTCAATCCGATCAGCCCAGGGTGTTTTTTCCCTTGGTTATTATTGGTTGTTGAATAAACGACTGATAATTTCTGAGTTTTTCACTCCATACCTCCAAAGTTGGGGTGGTCGGCTTGGAATTTAGGCCTATTGAGGTTATTAGAGTCTATGTGTCAATGTATAAGCATGCTAGACATCATTTTTTAGTCATATGAACATGTCTAAGTCCCCCTAGGTGTTTTTCAATTTTTCAATTTTTCAGTTTTTTCAGTGTTTTTTATTAAATTTTAATTTTTCCAAAACTTAGGCTATTTTTTTAATGTTTTATTGGAAATTTTGATTTTGTAATAAAAGCGGGCCAAATAATCGGTTTCAGTCATGTAGGTGCTATTTTCAAGCTAGGAGCACCATGTAAACCCATGGACCCACTATTTCCTAGTTTTGAGTGATTTTCCATCACTCAGGTCAGAAAGCCCCAAAAATCAATTATTGATTATTTTAATTAATAAATTGATGAATAATGGAGCAAATCCAAAATCAATAAATCAGTGGATTCTCAGTCGATTTGATTGAAATCAGTCAGATCTGAAGCAGATTGACTGGATCTGACAAATCCTTAACTAAAGGAGGTGATCAAATCATATCCAGAGTTGATCTTGAGCATCCTTTATGGGGAATTTCACCCTCCCTCTCTCCTCAACACGTTTTGGCTCATCTAGATGAGTTTTGGACCGATGTGTCAATGTATGGGTTGATGTGTCAGCCAGATCAGGCCCCCGGTTGACAAGTAGGCTCAGTCCAGCTTCAGTTCTGCATTGATGGACTCTCCATCAGTTGATTTCACTTGATTCCATGAGTAATTGCACCCCCCCTAGGTTGGATGGCCTGTAAATTGTATATATCCAGGAACATCCTCCTCTTCCAATGTAGTTAGAGCTAGGATTGAGGTGCTGCTGCTATTGTATTGTTGTAATTATGCATTTGAAATAAAAAAAAGATTTGGAGGCAATACGGTGTGGTGCCATTACATGTTTGGATGATTATTGCCATTGTTTTACTAAGGTAACCTGTATCTGTGGTCATTTTTTGCTAATTTCTTGTAGATCTATGGTTAAGATTGGTATTTAGCTTATTTCAATCTTGATAGCAAAAGGTGTTGTTCAATAAGTTTATTGACTGTCACTCTCCTTTGATGCATGTTTAGAGATCTAGATTTAGCATGTCCTATAAGCTTATATGCATGTTATCTTGAATCTCTTTGTATGTACTAATCGGATCTCACAAGTTTCTTGGCAAGTTCTTTGATTTCAGTTGAGTTGTAGGTTCATACTTTGGAGAGGATGCTGATATAGTTTGCTTCTTCATTCTCTTCAAAACATTTCAAAGGCAAAATCCCTCGGCATTCCACTTGAAATCTCTATTGCGGATCTTCAAGGAAACCAGCACTTTTCTCCTCTTCTTCCTCCCTCAAAATCAACACTTTACCCGGTTACCTTTTCAGTTTATAGCTGTGATTTTATTTGGATCTGTTTCATCAAAGTAAAATATACATAGATCTAATATTTCATAGCTCACATCCTAGATATTGTACTTAAAAAAATATCATAAGCATCCCAGATCTAGTTGTAGGGAAATTGTCCTTTTTGCATGAATTTGAAGGAAAACTTGTAGATCACATGCATTAGATTTCCTTTCACTGTTATAAATTTTAATATTCTACAATATCAGTGCATTTTAATTGGCTGCACAAACAGCAAGCCAAGATCCCAAGGAAATCTTGCTTTCCTTGGTTCCTTTTTCGTCGGTTTAGCTAGTTTTAATTTCATTATTTTTTGAGATAAAGTAGGCTGACCCAAAGGTACTCTTAAAGTGATTTTGGGCATTTGTTATTCTAATTAGCTCGCTGTCATTTATCAGGTCTGACAGAGAGGAAAGGAAGCTGCTGTCCAAAGTGGCTTTTGGAGCGCTCAAATCCCCCCAGGGGTCTCTCTTTTGTCACATAATTTGTAAATTTTTTGTATAAACTGTAATATATTGGTTTCAACCTGTATAAGGACCAAGAAAGAACTGATTTATCAGTTCTTTGATATTGTAACTGCTGTAATAAAATAATTCTTTGAATAGGCTCTTTCGAGCCCATTCCCCATCCCCCCTTGGAGAATTCGCGTCGGTACCATTTTCATCGTTTTCTGCTTATTTCATTTTACTAGAATTGATCTTATTTGCAGGGTAGTATATTTGATCTTGTTGTTAATTCCATATTCCATATCTTACTTTCAAAAGTAATCATAATACTTACCCCACGATTTCCCGAGTGACCCGAATGGGGAAAGAGATTCGTGGTAGGATTAATCAGAAAACCAGATTTGTGTAGTTGTTTTATTTTTTCTATCATTTGTTTATCAACAGCTTTAAAATTAACCCCTCCTCGATTCCCCGATTGAGATCCACTTGGATCGAAAGAGGTTCTTGGAGGCTTTTCTTTTAAACAAGAACACATCTCTTAAAAACTTATTAAAATTTACAAGACTCCAGTGTGTATGCTTTGCACTTGGCTGTGGTTCGTCCGATCAGTAAAGTTGTATCAAAAGCACTTGGGTGACTAGCATAATTAGGACTCACCCTCCCCAACTAACAAACCATCAGGTGAAAATCCAACACCTCGATCAAACCTTTAAGGTGGCAAAATACCCAAAGGAAGCGGGAACCTACTGAAAAGTGACCTCGGGGCGCCGATCTCTGTCACACCGTAATGGGTGCATTACGAACATAGCCCCAGAGACTCCATTTCAGCCCACATATTCCTTGCAGGGTAGCCGTATAGGTTTTGTTTTGGACATACTCCAAGTACTCTCGGGTATATCTGGAGTCCCCCCTTAGCCTAATTTAATCAATTCATACTTCAATTTTAACTTAAAACATACCAAGATGCAATCACAAAACATTCACTCCAAACACATGCAAGCACACTGATCTCTTTGATTTGACTCCATTATTAAGGCACTGGTCATTTTTGCTTCATATATATATTGTTTATAAGCTTTGTGCTTTCGTGTGTTATCTTCGTATCTTGTCATATTTAATTGTTTATAGTTAAAATATTCAAACTCCTAAATAACTGATTCAGTTTAACATGACCCCACTAAGAAATCATCCTTAGTAACTTAATAGGGTCTACCCCCCTTGGCTTCATTAGGAGTTGAGCCTAAACGGAGGAGTAAAGAACAAGGTGACAGCCTTGACTCGAGACTTGCCCCCAAGGACACACCGAGTGGCTTGAAGATTTCTGCCACGTGACCCAGGTGTGTGAAAAGGCGGCAACATGGCCAAAGGGAAATTATTTTGATGATGCAATAGCGATTGGCGAACAAGAAGGAGGACTATACAAATTGAAGGAAAAACTAGAACAAGCTTTGATTCATGACTCGGTAGAACCAAATGAGCTTTGGCATAGAAGGCTTGCACATGTGCATTACAGAGCACTACCACTTGTAAGCAAAGTTGTTGAAGGTCTCCCAGAAATGCAGACAAAACATGAAGGTGTATGCAAAGGATGTGCGAAAGGGAAGAACACAAAGAAGACATTTCCAAGTAGCGAGAGAAAGGCAAAAGGAATCTTGGAAATCATCCATTCCGATGTATGCAATCCAATGTCATCCAGTTCATTAAGCGGGTATGTATACTATGTTTCTTTTATTGATGATTTTTCTAGAAAGACATGGATATACTTTATGAAGAACAAAGATGAAGTATTCATCAAGTTCAAGGAATTCAAATCCTTGATTGAGAACCACACTGAAAAGAAGATCAAGACCTTTCGATCAAATAATGGCAGAGATTTCACATCAAATGAATTCAAAGAGCTATGCAAAGACTCAGGGATTAAGAGGGAGTTATCCATTCTATATAATCCATGGTAGAATGGGATTGCAGAAAGAAAGAATAGAACGATCATGGAAGTAGCAAGGGTCATGCTTCATGATCAAGATCTTCCCATGCATCTATGGGTAGAAGCTTCCAGAACAACGATATATGTATAGAACCGTACTCCACACAGAGTACTCGAGAAAAAGACACCTGAAGAAGTATTCTCCGGTAAGAAACCAAAAATCATCCATCTAAGAATATTCAGCTATCCTGTATATGTACATATTCCAAAAGAAAAAAGAATGAAGTTAGATCCTTCAAGGAAGAAGGGTATATTTGTGCGATACTCTGAAAGCTAAAAGGTTTACAGAATATACTTCCCAGGATTCAAGAATATCGACATTAGCAGAGATGTAACATTTGACGAAGATTCATCCTACATCAAATCCAGGAAGAAACCAGTTGAAGAACTTGAAGAAACAGAAGCACCCAGAATTCATGATACAACCATGAACGAAGAAATTCAAGAAGAGGATCGAGAATTAGAAGAACCTCAAGAACCTATGGATGCACCTTGGGATAATAATCCTCACAAGAGGAAACCTGCTTGGGTACGTGAAATTATCCAAGGTGCAGAAAGATATGGAGCTTCATAAGAAACACATAGAGGAAGGAAGAGAACTAGGTCCTGCTCCAGTTATGTAGCCCTGCTATGTGACATTATTGATAAAGAACCTTCCAACTATGAAGAAGTAGCAGAAATAAAAGAATGGAATGATGCTATGATCGAAGAGTATTAATCGATCATGAAAAATGATGTTTGGGATGTTGTCCCAAGACCAAAAGGGAAGTCCATTATAACTTCCAAATGGATCTACAAGATCAAGCATGTTGCAGATGGCAGCATAGAGAAATATAAAGCAAGATTCGTGGTTAGTGGCTTCTCCAAAAAAGAAAGAATAGACTATGAAGAAACTTTTGCACCTGTAGCCAGATACACTTCCATCATATCAGTACTTGCTCTGGATGCAGTGATGAAATGGAAGATACACCAAATGGATGTCAAGACTGCTTTCTTGAATGGTGTAGTAGAAGAGGAAGTGTATGTCGATTAGCCACTCGGTTTTGAGACACATGACAGGGATTCTCATGTGTGTAGATTGAAGAAATCCCTATACGGTTTGAAACAGGCACCCAGGACATGGTACAATAGAATTGATGGCTTTCTATCCAGTTTAGGCTTTACCAAAGGTAAAGCAAATTCCAACCTTTACTACAAGGTTGAAAAATGTAACCTAATGATACTCCTATTGTATGTGGATGATCTGTTTGTAACAGGTATGGATGGGTTGATTGCTAATACAAAGAGGAAGCTTGCTGCCGAGTTTGAAATGAAATACTTGGGTCTGATGCACTATTTTTTAGGCATGGAGGTGTGGCAGAATGTGGATGGAATCTTCCTCAGACAAGGGAATTATGAAGTAGAGATCCTGAAGAGGTTTGGGATGATGGACTGCAAGGCCATAACCACACCTATGGCATCAAACCTGGAGCTATTTTGTGATGCTTCATCAGAAGCGGTTGATGCTATGATGTATCGTCAGATGATTGGGTCCTTGATATACTTGATGAACATGAGAACAGATATTTGCTTTGCTGTGAACACCTTGAGCTAGTTCCTGACAGATCTGAGACATGTTCACTTGATTGCTGTAAAGCATATTTTAAGGTACCTGAAGGGTACAATTGATTATGGGCTTAAATACGAGGCAAATAAGAAGATTAACCTGGAGGGTTATGTTGATTCAAATTGGACAGGAAGTGCCATCGATAGGAAGAGAACTTTAGGATGTTGCTTCAGTATGGGATCAGGTGTGATATCTTGGTTTAGCAGGAAGGAGTCATGTGTGGCACTGAGTACAGCTGAAGTAGAGTATGTCTTAACTTGTTCAGCTAGTTGCGAGGCAGTGTGGCTGAGAAAGCTACTATCTTATTTATTTGATCTCTAGTTGGATGCTACTTGTATATATTGCGACAACCAGAGTTGTGTGAAGTTGTCGGAGTACCTAGTGTTCCATGACAAGTCAAAGCATATAGAGATCAAGTATCACTATATCAAGGATATGGTGCAGAAAGGAGCAGTGAAGCTCCAGTATGTTGTGACGGACGAACAGATAGCTGATGTGTTGACGAAGCCATTGGCTAGAGTGAAGTTTGAGTACTTCAGGGAGAAGCTTGGTGTTCTCCAGATCGAGATTCCCTCCAAGGGGAAATTATTAGACCTAGAGACATTCTGACATGGTGAGAGGATTAGGTTCCTTCCATGGTCAGATGTAAGGGCTGAGCCATTTTGTCATGGTGAGAGGATTGGTTCCTTCCATGTCAAATGTGAGTGCTAAGCCATTATGATGTGACTGTAGGATTGGTTCCTACATGATCAGATATAAGTGCTAAATTTCATTCTTGGAATGGAGGCACCTAGTCATTTACCAGGATACTCAGCTTGGTGCTGAGATGCCATTCTCTAAGATAATGGAGGCACTTGGTCAGTTACCAGGAATCATTATTTTGGGACTGAGAGCCATTCTGGCGCAATGTGTTTACACATGGTCAAATATAAGCGCAGTACCCTTCCGATGCAGTGTGTTCACACATGGTCATATGTAAGTGCAGAGCCCTTCCGATGCGGTGTATTCGCACATGGTCGGATGTAAGTGCAGAGCCCTTCCGATGCAGTGTGTTCGCACATGGTCAGATGTAAGTGTAGATCCCTTCCGATGCAGTGTGTTCACACATGGTCGAATATAAATGCTGGACCATTCTAGCGCGATGTGTTTACACATGGTCAGATGTGAGTGTTGGGCCTTTCTAACAAGATGAGGTCAGATGTGAGTGCTCGGCGTGCCTTTTTGACAAGATGAGGACAAATGTAAGAGCTGAGTAGGCCATTCTGACTTAGGGTCAAATATAAGCGCTAAAGAAAACCTACATGAAGGATAGGCCTACAACCAGCATGAAAAAGGGCTGGCTCTATAGAACTTCCTGTGATGAGAAGAATCAAGAGATAGCACCATTCTGAGATAGCATCGATGATGATGATCCAGATCAAGTGATGATCTAGATGTGATGATGATCCAGACTTGATGATGATCCAGATCAAGTGACAATCCAAATTTGATGATGATCTAGTAGTGATGATGATCCAGACTTGATGATGATCCAGATCAAGTGATGATCTAGATCTAGTGATGACCCAGATCCCGTGATGAAGAAGACTTGAAGATGAAGATGACTTGAAGACTCAAGAATACCTGAAGATGAAGAATACTTGAAGATGAAGATGACTTGAATATGAAGAAGACTTGAAGATGAAGATGACGAGATGATCCAGTCGATACAGAGAAGAAGACCAGTGCTAAAAATTGTGTCGAAAGAATACCTTTCTAGTTAAGAGGGAGTGTCGATGTATTTGTAACTTTGAAATGTATTCACTTGTATATCTCATGTATTGTACCCCGATGTTTATTCCGGGAACTATATGTAATGTAATTGAGTAACTTCATCCCCCGATGTTCCTATTGGGAGGTTCTATAATGTAAACAAATCATGTCAAGTCATTGTGGGTAACCCTCCTATTGTTCAAGGGTTAAAGTCCCCGCAGTTGCGAGGCCCTAGGGTTATTAGACTCTCCTAGAGAATTCGGCCCTAGTGAGTCATTGTCAAGTTGGGAATTAGTATAAATAGAGAGTGAGCCTCTCTATTTAACACACACTCAGTCACACTCAGTTGGAGCACATAGCTGAGGAAGAAGAAGTTGTTGGGGCTAGAGAGAAAGAGGCTACTACAGTTGGGATATCATCTTACTATTTTGGGGGCTTTGCTATTGATGTTGATTCTATCTCTGAGGAAGTTGCGGGGTTTTCTCCTTTATGGTTTCCTCAAGGAAAATCTTTGTGTTCATTATCTCATATGTTTGATTGTTGTGCTTGTTATTGTCTAAATTAAGATCCTAAGTTAATGCTAGCTTAAATGATAAAAATCTAATAGATTTTAATTACAGTAATTTATAATCAATCTTTGTTCATGTTCATTAATCCATTAACCATTGATTTACACATTGATTTACACATGCTACAAATAAAATGAACAAATACTGAACAGAAATAGAAATAGATTTTATGGATAGAGGCAGCTGAGACGCAGTCCTTAACTTTTAAAAAATCAGAATCTGAGAGACAGATCGCACTTTTTGGGTTAAATGTGACGAGGGGGTCACCAAATATTCCCCAAAATGGGTGAGGGGGTCGCTCAGAACCTGCAGACATAACCAAGCTAATTTCTAGGAGGGGGTCGCACCTTTTGAAGCAAAATGGGGACCTGGTTGCACATGTCAGGCTTGAATGAGCGACCTGGTCCCCTCTTTCAGCCCGATAAGAGCGACCTACTTTCGGAAAGTGAAAAAACAATTATCATGAGCCAGATACAGCCGACAGTAACTTGTACTATGGCCAAATGGGCTCGGATTGGCCTTGACGAGGTTTGGCAATAACTAGAAATGCAGAAAAATAGAGATCTAAGCTAGATTTGACAGAAATTTAAACTAGGGAAAGAAATCAGAAATAAAAACTAAAACTTGTAAAAACAATCCAGGGATCCTATGGGATCGACCTGGTATGGTCGCCAGTTGTATAGTAGGGATTTCTCCCTTACTACAGGGCAGGAATGGCTACCTTCTGTCTATAGGATAGAAGGGTAGGGTTCCGTGTGGTTTTGTAAGAAAAATGAAACATAAATGAATAAACCCCTCTACACACAAGGTTATGGGTTAAACTCCAAGACCTTGCATACAACAATGGAGACATGCAAGAACATGTTAGGCCATACACCAACAAGCAAAGATATGTTAGAAAAACTAAAATAAACAACACAAAACAGAAATTATAGCTTCTATGTGTGGAAATGGGCCACCATGCCCTAGCTTGGAGAAGCACATCTCTTGAGAATGGGGGAGCTATGGCTCAAATGGAAGGATGGATGAGAGGGAGGGTGAATGGCTTGAGAGGCAAATGGTCTCAAGGCACTCACTCGAGCAGCATAATAATATGCAAGGAAGGAATGTTTTGAGAGTGACCCCCACCCCTCTATTTATAGTTTTTTTTGGGTTCTAAGCCCCCGGTCAAGGATTTAGCCCCTTTCACCCAATCTTTAGCTCTTTTGGGGGTTTTAGGCTCCTTTGAGGGTTTTTAGCCCCTTTTTGGAGGCTTTATCCCCTAGGAGAGATATTTTGTCTCTTTTTAGGGGATTTAAGCCCTTTTGCTTATTTTTTAGCCTTTTTGAGGGTGTGGGGGTCAAATGGGGTCGTGTATGGGTGTCCTTGGGTGGTGTAGGCCATGTAGATATGAGTGAGGTATTTTTTGGGTTAATATTGTCGGTGCACCTACTACACAGCACAAGAGCATTGTCGGTGCACATACTAGACAGCAAAATAGCGTTGTCAACGCATCTACTACACAACAAAAGAGCGTCACCTACAATACTGCACAAAATCATCATCAGCACACTTTCTCTCAAGGAAAAGAGCGTTGGTGGACACAACTCTTATGAAACTGTAAAAAAATACCAACATCACTCTCTCTACACAACCCAAGTGCGTCGATGGATAAACAGAGGATAAAATCCATATTTCCTATGGGATAAGGGCAGAAGGTCTGAAAGTGATCCAAAGAGCATCAAGAGGATGCAAGATGCTCTTTAAGGACAAAATCCAAAAGAGGGAATGCCCTAGCAAAAGGATTGATAAACAAATATGAAATCAAAATCAAAAGAAACCATATCTATGTACGCTCCCCAGTGGAGTCGCCAAATTTGCTATCCAATAAATCTACTCAATCAAAATGAAGCCATATCTCCCTAGTCCAAGTGGATCTAGAACAAATCAAATACAGAATACAATCTACTTTCCTAGATCAAATAGAAATGCAAAGTAACTGATAGATCACCTGCCTGAAATATGCAGATCCTCTTCTCTCTTCATTGAATCAAGCTCCAGAATCTTCAGATCTTCAGCTGTAAAACCCTGTAGAGAAAGTGGAAACAAGAAAATAGTATATGCGTATCCAAACATATAATTGATCTAAGCTAACATTTAAGGAATAAAGATCTAAACATTATCAACGCAATAACATTTATGGAAAGAGATTTGTATTAATGTAATCAAGGAGATACATAGAATTACAATGAGAAGGAACACCACAACCAAGCCTTAACGTTGCAATCTTCCATCCAACAATCCAAGCCAAAGCCAAGCCTCCAAATAATGATAGGGATCACCTAGAAATTCCACCAGCATAAGAGTACCATAGTCCTTCCTCCCTTCCAAATGGAGAGAGGGTTTAATTTATAAGGCTAAAGGGATAGAGTAGGTGGAGGATTAGGAGGAGGGATCAAAGGGATCTTCCCTATAGGTTAGGAACTGAATGAAACCTCACCTAAATGATAGGGATAGACATCCACCTCATCCACCTTCGAGAAGGGTCTCGAAGCTCCATTTTTTTCCCTCAAAACAGCACCGATGCACCTTCCCCGGAAAAAGCACCGTCGACACTCCTAGCAGTGGGAGATAGAGTGCCAACATTGGTGCACCTAGCATGAAGGGAAAAAATTCCTTCGGTGCACCTAGCATGAAGGATAAGAGTGCCGAACTTCCTAGAGAGGGAAAAAGGGCAAGAAAAACCTCAATCTCAATCAACTTTAGCAAAGAGAAACTTGGGGATTAGGCAAAGGGTTGACACATGGATCAAGAGTACAAGATTTCAGTGTAACACATACATTGAAACAGAAAGAGAGTTCTTCAATAGACCACAAGGTAGGTTCTTGATATCTCTACAATTTTCTATTAAGATGCTTGTCTGTGAGAAGGGTATTCTAAAAATGTACCTCGAGTAGTGGAACTATGGTGTGTGGAGGCCGTGGACACTGCGACGAAAGGCGGGAGGAAAATGGCAAGATAAGGAGTAGATGGGTATGAGTTCTGATGATACTATGAGGGTTTGTGAGGAAACAAGTGGTTGTACGAGGGGAGGAGAAAGGATTCAACAAGAGAAGAGGCAGAGGACAGGGGAAGGTCCTGCAGCGATCTAGATGCAAGTCCATGAAGAACAACCACACGGGACGAAGTGACCCTACAGTGACGATGAGGATGACCAGACCCAGGCTACGCTCAAGTTAGTGGCGAGTTTGAACCCCAGCAGTAACGTGTCCACACGTCTACGCACTACTCCACCAATAGGTAGAAAAGTGCATTATACGTCGAATTGTCCGACGTGCCAGCAGTAGTCTTGTAGTAGAGCACCATTTGGAGGAAGAAGGCCCAGAATGGCAGGCGATGAGATGAAGCTACCAATCCTCCATGGCAATGGGATTGATGACCTAGAACAATATCGGTTCTTATGTGAAGTGGTATGAAATGCCAGACAGATTATGGACAATGATATCAAGAAAATCCAGTTGGAAACCACCCTTAGAGGTCGTGCACTTAATTGGTACATGAGGTTTGTGTAGGTCCCTCAGGGAACTGTGGCAAAAAAACTAAATGAGATCCGGGAAGGGCTATTCGAGGAATTTAAGAAACCCAAATCTGAGGCCCAGTATATTATAGAACTCAAAGAGATCAAGCAGTTCTCGAATGAAACTATTTGGGATTTTTATCAATGGCTTAAGACGTTGATGGCCCAAGTTAGCTTCAAAATGAGAGATGTTCAGCATAAGGAGTGGTTTATTGTTGCACTGGTCTTGCACATCAGACAACCGTTAATGCAACAAAAGATCATGACACAGAGCGAGGCTCCAGAGATCATGATGAAGTTAGAAGCTTCACCTATTGGGGAGATTGCAGTCGGAATGAACCAGATTCAATCACAGATAGAAAATTTGTCACTCCAGCTGCAAGATATCAAGAAGGAAAAGGAAGAACATGATAACCTCTGGTGCACACGGTGTCATGTGGATGGACACACCAAGGACACCTGTCTGACTTTTCAAAATTATCTGCTCTCATGAACACCAAAACCCTTGAGTTGCATTGGTGTGCCATGGTGCCATGTATGTCAAGTATATGGACATCGACATGAAAACTATAGCTACATGCATAAGATGGTTACAAAGGAAGAAATTTTGTATTGCATATTTTGTCACTCAGTGGGGCATGAGGAAAAAAACTGCCAAGATTATGACTTGTTTTAGGAGAAAACATATGATTCATACTTTGTGAAGGGTGAGGATCCCTGCGTGATCCAACAATTGTATACTCAGCCATAAATGGCGCAACCAACATATCAGGTGTAGTATACACCACCCCCTCCAATGCAGTTTATTTCGTCGCAGTCACATCCATAGTTCGCACCACAACCGAAGTTTGTAGCACAACCACAGTTTGTACTGTGACCATAGTACAATCAATTGTCGATCGCTCAGCCTCAACCACAGTATGTTCAAGCAGCACACTACGTTCAGCAACAACCAAATCCCCCACAGCAGCTAACCCAACCACAATATCAAGAAGCATCCCAACCCCAGTACCAGTGGCAAGGAGGATTCTAAGGAGGACTAAGGGAATGAGGAGGAGGCTTCGGATGAGGGGGAGGACAAGGTCGAGAATCAATCCAGTGTTACACCTGTGGAGTATTTGTGCACTACCAGAGGGAGCGTCCTCATGTGCAATGTACATACTGCATAGAAATCAGGCATAATGTTGAAAATTTCCCTCAGTTGATTGTGAAGTGGTAGGCCATGAACCTCCCTCAGTTGCAGAACCAGTTCCAAAACAAAAACCAAGTACAAAACCAGCAGTCATTGTAGAATCAGACTCAGATCCTGCTGTAAACTCAAAATCATCCTATGAACCTGCTGATGAATCAAAATCCACCCCTGAACCAAGCTCAGAACCAGTTTCAAGGACTGACAGTTGCGGCGATCCTAGCAGAACCTGGAGCCCTGGCTGTCGATGTTGTTTTCATCACTTGTGCAAGTGCAACGACTAGAGAAGATAGACCCCGTCAACAAGTTAGATTTGCTGGGAAGAAAAAGGCAACATTTGATATTACGACAGAAAAAGATACCTTCTTTGAGTTGAAGCATGCAATCGAAAGAAATCTGGGTAAGTCACCTTGTTAACCCAAAAAATCCCTTACTCGGCTCTACATGGACTACACCACCCAAGGACACCCATGCACGACCCTCATTTCACCCCATTGGACCCCCACACCCTCAGAAAGGCTTAAGAATGAGCAAAAGGGCTTAAAAATCCTGAAAAAGAGCCTAAATAGTTCTCCTAGGGGCTAAAGCCTCCAAAAAGGGGCTAAAACCCCCCAAAGAAGCTAAAAACCCCAAAAGGAGCTAAAGATAGGGTAGAAGGGGCTAAAAGCCCCAAACAGGGGCTTAAAACCCTAAAAAGCCCCAAAAAAGCTATAAATAGAGGGGTGGGGGTCACTCTCAAAACACTTCTCCCTTGCATACTATTATGCTACCCGTGGATTCCTTGAGACCCTTTGTCTCTCAAGCCACCCACACTCCCTCTCCTCCATTCTCCATTGAGCCATAGCTTCCTCATGCAAGAGAGGTGCTTCTCTAAGCCAGGGCTGTTGATGTATTTGTAACTTCAGAATGTATTCATCTATTTATCTTATGTATTGTAACCCGATGTTTATTCTAGGATGTATCTATAATGTAATTGAGTCATGTTGTCATGCCTCGATTTTCCGATCGAGAGGATCAATAATGTAAACAAGTCATGTCAAGTCATTATGGGTAACCCTTCGATTGTCTAAAGGTTAAAGTCCTCACAGTTCCAGGGCACTAGGGTTATTAGACTCTCCTAGTAGAGGTCAGCCCTGGTAGGATTTTAGTCATGTCAGGATTAGTATAAATAGAGAACTGGAGTCTCTATTTATCACACAACTCATACACACTCAAGTGTAGCGCATAGTTGAGGAAGGAGAAGACACTAGGGCTAGATAAGAAGAAGGTTACTGCTATCGAGAGATCACTTACTGTTTTGGGATTTTACTATTTTGGTGTTGATTCTATTTCTGAGGAAGTTGTGGGGTTTTCTCCAGTTATGGTTTTCCTGAGGAAAAACACTGTGTTCATTCTCTTGTGTTTGAATGATGTACTTGTTATTCTCGCAGTTAAAGATCCTAATAATGCTAGCTTAATGTTGAAAAACTTACATGGTATCAGAGCTAACCTGAGAAGAAGACACTGTGTAGCTGCAGGAACTAGGGTTTCCTAGTCTGTGGATATTCCTCCACATATTTTCAGCAAAAGTAAGGTGGAATAACTCTCCTCCTTAGGGCGCATCTTTCCGGCGAAGCAGAATCCAATTCTGAGGTTTTTCAGTTTTGGACCCGACACTACTACCAAAAATTAAGGATTTTCATAGAAGAAGAATTTTTCAGTGAGCCCAGGCCTGGATTGATCTCCTCCCCAAAATCAAAGTTAGGGACAAATTTCAAGGCATTTGGGTGGACAGATCTCCGAAAAAGCAAAACTCTAATTTGCTCATGTTCCAATACTGCGAGATTTCAGCTCCAAATCCAAATTTGGCATCTTGACCTGGTAAGATATAAATCTTTTTTATTTCCATTTGAGGTTCTCAGTTTAAGATGTCTCATCATACCAAGATTGATGAAAATCTTGAGGGAGCCGATAACTTTCGAGTCTGGAAGTATAGGATCTCCTTGTTCCTGGAAGAGAATGAATTAGACTCCTACATCCATGAGGAGGTTCTAGATCCAGAGGGAGATGAGGCAAAGACCTTACATAAGAAGAATATGTTTATGGAAAATAGGATCATTGCTGATTATATCAAGGATCACCTTATACCTCATGTGTCCTCTCTCAAGACACCTAAAGCTATGTTTGATGCCCAAACCAAATTGTTTGAAGGGAAGAACATAAACCGGAAGATGACTCTGAGGAATCAACTGAAGAATGTGAAGATTGAGAATGCAGAGACCATCCAGTCTTACTTCACAAGGGTTTCTTAGATCAAGGAACAATTAGAAGCTGTAGATGAAGAAGTGGAGAATGCATAGATTGTGATGACAACACTAAATGGCCTTCCTAGTTCATGGGATTCTTTCATCCAAGGAATCTGTTCCAGAAAGAAGTTAGTCAAATTTAGCAGACTATGGGAAGAATGTTCTCAAGAAGAAACACGGATAGAATCTTGAGAAGAGAAGATGGGAAGTGAATACCAAGCTCTCATAGTTCACTCCAAGAAAGGCAGAAGAAGATCTCATTACTCCAAAGGTAAGGATCCTCATCATAGAGATAACATTAGAAGGGACCTATCAAAATTGAGATGTTATACATGTGATGAAAGAGGACACTTTGAAAAAGACTATCCTAAGAACAAGGGTCACTCTCATAAGAAGAAGGGGAACAAAAGAATACATCATGCTCATGCTGCAGAGGATGATGAACCCTCCAAGAAAAGAACCAGATATGAAAGTGAAGATTCTTCAAGCGAGGATGAATATGTTCTAATCTCCGCTCTCATAGGTAACATTACTCATGGAAGTGATGATTGGATTATAGATAGTGGGGCTTCCAAACATATGACTGGATTCAAGGAATCCTTTGTGAGACTGTTAGAACATGAATCACCTCACAAGGTGAAGCTAGGAGATGACTACCAATATCCAATAAAAAGTAGTGGGGAATCTTCATATAAATTAGACTCTGGAAAGTCTCTAACAACAAAGGAAGTATTGCTTCTGCCAGGACTCAAGAAGAACCTTCTCTCCATATCAGCATTGGACGCAAAAGGAATGAGGGTTGCATTCATAGATGGTCAAGTCATCATGTGGCCAAGAGGAAAGACTATTGATGATGCGGTGGTGATTGGAGAACAAGAAGGAGGTTTGTACAAATTGAAGGGTCGTCCAGAACAAGCATTGGTCCATGACACAGTAGAGCCTAGTGAACTTTGGCATAGAAGGCTTGCACATGTGCATTACAGAGCACTACCTATTGTAAGCAAAGATGTTGAAGGTCTTCCAGAATTCCAAGCAAAACATGATGGGGTCTGTAAGGGATGTGCGAAAGGAAAGAATACAAAGAAGAAAATTCCTAGCAGTGAAAGCAAATCCAAAGGAATCCTAGAAATCATCCACTCCGATGTATGCGGTCCTATGTCATCAAAATCACTAAGCAGGTATGCATATTATGTTTCTTTTATTGATGATTTTTCTAGGAAGACATGGGTTTACTTTATGAAGAACAAAGATGAAGTATTCAGTAAATTCAAGGAATTCAAAGCCTTGATCAAGAACCACACTGAAAGGAAGATCAAGAATTTTTGATCAGATAATGGCGGAGAGTTCATTTTGAATTCACTTTGAATGAATTCAAAGAGCTATGCAAAGAATCAGGGGTTAAGAGGGAGTTGTCCAGTCCTTATAATCCACAACAAAATGGGATTGCGGAATGGAAGAACAGAATTATCATGGAAGCTGCAAGAGCCATGCTTCATGATCAAGATCTTCCTATGCATCTTTGGGTTGAAGCTGCCAGAATAGTGGTGTATGTACAGAACCGTACTCCACATAGAGTACTCGAGAACAAGACTCCTGAAGATGTCTTCTCCAGCAAGAAACCAGAAGTCAGCCATCTTAGAATATTCAGCTGTCCTGTGTACATACACATTCCAAAGGACAAAAGGACAAAATTAAATCCTTCAAGAAAGAAGGGTATATTTGTGGGATGCTCTGAAAGCTCAAAGGCTTACAGAATCTATTTCCCAGGATACAAGAAGATTGACATCAGCAGGGATGTGACATTTGACGAAGACACAGCTTACAACAAACCCAGAAAGATACCTGCTGAAGAACCTGAAGAAGCAGAAGCACCCAGAATTCATGATACAACCATGAACAAAGAAATTCAAGAAGAAGATTGAGAATTTGAATAACCACAAAGACCTATAGATCCACCTCTGGAGAAGAATCCTCATAAGAGGAAACCTGCTTGGGTACAAGAACTTATCCAAGGTGCAGAAAGATATGGGGCTCCAGAAGAGAATCACAGAAAAAGAAAGAGGACCAGATCCTGCTCCGGGTATGTAGCTTTACTGTGTGATTTCATTGATAAAGAACCTTCCAGTTATGAAGAAGCGGCAGAACGGAAAGAATGGAAGGATGCTATGATCGAAGAATATCAATCGATCATGAAGAATGATGTTTGGGATGTTGTCCCAAGACCAGAAGGGAAGTCAATTGTAACTTCCAAATGGATCTACAAGATCAAGCATGCTACAGACGGTAGCATTGAAAAGCATAAGGCAAGATTTGTGGCTCGGGGGTTCTCTCAGAAAGAAGGAATAGACTATGAAGAAACCCTTGCACCTGTAGCCAGATACACTTCCATCATATCAGTATTTTCTCTGGCTGCAGTGATGAAATGGAAGATACACCAGATGGATGTCAAGACTACTTTCTTGAATGGTGTAGTAGAAGAGGAAGTGTATGTAGAACAACCACTCGGTTTTGAGACACATGACAGAGAGTCTCATGTATGTAAATTGAAGAAAGCCCTGTACAGTTTGAAATAGGAACCCAGGACCTGGTACGGCAGAATTGACAGCTTTCTATCCAGTTTGAGCTTTACCAAGAGTAAAGAATATTCCAACCTTTACTACAAGGTTGAAGATGGCAACCCAGTGACGCTTCTACTATATGTATATGATCTATTTGTGATAGGTACGGATGGGTTGATTGCTGATACAAAGAGAAAGCTTGTTGTTGAGTTTGAAATGAAGGACTTGGGGATGATGCATTACTTTCTAGGTATGGAGGTGTGGTAGAGTGTAGATGGAATCTTCCTTGGACAAGGGAAGTATGCAGTAGAGATCCTAAAGAGGTTTGGGATGATGGACTGCAAGGCTATGGCCACACCTATGGCATCGAACCTAAAGCTATTGAATGATGATTCATCAAAGTCGGTTGATGCTACGATGTATCATTAGATGATTGGGTCATTGATGTACCTGACAAACACGAGACTAGATATTTTCTTTGCTGTGAACACCTTGAGCCAGTTCTTAACAGATCCGACACATGTTCACTTTATTGTTGCAAAGCATATTCTGAGGTACCTGAAGGGTACAGTTGATTATGGGCTCAAGTATGATGTGAATCAAAAGATTAACCTGGAGGGTTATGTTGATTCAGATTTGGCAGGCAGTTCCATCGATAGGAAGAGCACTTCAGGGTGTTGCTTTAGTATGGGATCAGGTGTGATCTCTTGGTTTAGCAGGAAGCAATCCTGTGTGGCACTGAGTACAGCTAAAGCAGAGTATGTCACAGCTTGTTCAGCTAGTTCTGAGGCAATATGGCTATGGAAGCTACTATCTGATATATTTGATCTCCAGTTGGATGCTACTTGCATACATTGTGACAACCAGAGTTGTGTGAAGTTGTCATAGAACCCAGTGTTCCATGACAAGTCGAAGCATATTGAGATCAAGTATCACTATATTAGGGATATGGTGTAGAGGGGAGCAGTGAAGCTCTAGTATGTTGCGATGGAGGAACATATAGCCGATGTATTAACGAAGCCATTGGCTAGGCTGAAGTTTGAGTACTTCAGGGAGAAGCTTGGTGTTCTCCAGATCAAGGTTTCCTCCAAGAGAAAATGATGAGACCCATAGCCATTCTGACATGGTGAGATGATTGGTTCCTTCCATGTCAGATGTAAGGGCTAAGCCATCCTGTCATGGTGAGAGGATTGGTTCCTTCCATGTCAGATATGAGTGCTGGCCATTCTGTCGAGTAGGACATATGTAAGGGCAACTGCCATTCTAGGAATGGAGGCACCTGGTCAGTTACCAGGAAAACTCAGTCTAGGACTGATAACCCATTCTAATGTGACAAAGGGATGTGTTCCCACTTGATCATATGTAAGGGCTGAACCATTCTATCATGGTTAAAGGATTAAGTTCCACCCATGTCAGATGTGAGTGTTGTCCATTCTGTCAAGGAGGATAGATGTAAGGGCAACTGCCATTCTCTAGGAGAATGGAGGCACCTGGTCAATTACCAGGTAGCTCAGTCGAGGACTGGGGGCCATTTGATATGATTGTTGGGATGTGTTCCCTCATGATCAGATATGAGTGCAATCCCTTTCATCAGTTTGGTAGGATGTGTTCTAGCCTGGATGAATGTAAGTGTAGATCCTTTCTTCAATCATGTGTTGATCAGATATAAGTGTTGAGCCTTTATTCAATCATGTGTTGATCAGATATAAGTGTTGTGCCTTTCTTTGATCATGTGTTGATCAGATGTAATTGCAGTGCCTTTCTTCGATCATGTGTGGATCAAATGTAAGTGCAGTATCTATCTTCGATCATGTGTTGATCAGATAGAAATGTTGAGCCTTTCTTCGATCATGTGTTGATCAGATGTAAGTGCTAGGCCTTTCTGATATGATTATAGGATTGGTTCCTACATGATCAGATGTGATTGTTGGGCGTGCCTTTCTGATGAGTAGGTCAGATGTAAGTGTTGGGCGTGCCTTTCTTCGATCATATGTTGATCAGATGTAAGTGCAGTATCTATCTTCGATCATGTGTTGATCAGATAGAAATGATGAGCCTTTCTTCGATCATGTGTTGATCAGATAGAAATGATGAGCCTTTCTTCGATCATGTGTTGATCAGATATAAGTGCTGAAGAAGACCTACATGGAGGCTAGGCCTACAACCAGCAAGAAAAAGGGTTGGCTCTGTAGAACTTCCTGTGACAAGAAGAATCATGAGATAGCACTCGTGATGTTCCATATCCAGTGATGATGGCCAGTGATGATCCAGATCCAGTGATGATGATCCAGCAGCGATGATCCAGATCGAGTGATGATCCAAATCCAGTGATGATGCCCAGTGATGATCCAGATCGAGTGATGATCTAGATCTAGTGATGGTGTCCCATGATGATCCAAATCGAGAGATGATCCAGATCCAAAGATGAAGATGAATTGAAGATGAAGATGACTTAAAGACTCAGAAGACTTGAGATGCAGATGACAAGATGATCCAGCTGATATAGAGAAGAAGACCAGTACTGAAAATTGTATCGAAAGAATACCTTCCTAGTTAAGAGGGAGTGTTAATGTATTTGTAACTTCGGAATGTATTCATCTATGTATCTTATGTATTGTAACCCGATGTTTATTCTGGGATGTATCTATAATGTAATTGAGTCATGTTGTCATGCCTTGATGTTTCAATCAAGAGGATCAATAATGTAAACAAGTCATGTCAAGTCATTGTGGGTAACCCTTCGATTGTCTAAAGGTTAAAGTCCCCGCAGTTCTGGGGCACTAGGGTTATTAGACTCTCCTAGTAGAGGTCGGCCCTGGTACGGTTTTAGACATGTCGAGATTAGTATAAATAGAGAACTGGAGTCTCTATTTATCACACAACTCATACACACTCAAGTGTAGTGCATAGTTGAGGAAGGAGAAGACACTGGGGCTAGATAAGAGGAAGGTTACTGCTGTCGGGAGATCACTTACTATTTTGGGCTTTTACTATTTTGGTGTTGATTCTATCTCTAAGGAAGTTGCAGGGTTTTCTCCATTTATTTCTTCCCCGAAGAAAAACACTGTGTTCATTGTCTCTTGTGTTTGATTGTTGTACTTGTTATTCTCTCAGTTAAAGATCCTAATAATTCTTGCTTAATGTTGAAAAACTAACAAGGGCATGGTGGCCCATTCCACCCAAAGAGAAGGTATAGCTTGTTATTTTCCGTATTTGCTTAGTAGTTTCTTTACTTTCTAATCCATGGTTTATTTGTAGGTTTATTTCCTAACTTGTTTTGCAGGTATTTTGGTTTCTAACATGGTGTTTGCAGGTAGCTGGACCTAAACCCTGACAGTGTTTACAGAGGGGTTTCCAGCAGGGATGATTTTAAGGAACCATACTTATTTAAAAGTGTATAAATGTTGGTGAATATTACCAATTCTTAAAATGCCAACTATAAAATGATTGGCAATATTTTTCAAAAAATATTTTAATTTCAAAGGATTTTATATCATTTATATAATAATTTGGAAATTTTGAGGGTGAAAAAATTTTACCCCATCAAAATTCGGCGAAACAGGGCTTCAAAAAATGCAAAATGGCGAATTTTTTTTGGGAGAAAAACATGGAAAAATAGCCCACTCGGCTAAAATTCGCCCCTAAAATTATCCCTGGTTTCCAGCCATTTCTCTTCTTTATGTTCTACTTTGCTTTCTGTCTGTTTTTTTTTACTGCATTTCACCACCAGGAACCTACCCTTCCGTCCTATAGATGGAAGATAGCCATTCCTACTCTGTAGCAAGGGAGAAATCCCTGGTACACACCTATTGTTGAAATGCCATCTGCTTTTGATCCTTCTGGAAGCAAGACCATCGCGACAGCATGGTACCTTGCAATAGTTTCTTGAGAGATGTCTATCGCTAGCTAGAGATCCTGAGGCTCTTGTTGAGATTGAGCAGTTTTTATACCACCGGAATAAGGTACTGAAGGATTCCGCAGTAAATTCCCTATAGAAGAGAAAGATAGACAAGGAGATGAGAATGAACATCCAGATCGGGGACTATGAAGTTGAATCAGTTATTCTGGATCTTAGGTCAGATGTGAATATTTTGACCAAGTAGACTTGGCAGCTGATGAGAAAACCAACGTTGGGATGGTCCCCTGTACAACTACGACTATCAAATCAGGCCAAATTTTAGCCTATTGGCCGTGTCTCAAACCTTATCGTTGATGTCGAAGGTATGAAGACATATGCTGATTTTGATGTTATTGAAGTAGTTGACGGTGGTGGCTATTATCCCATGTTGTTGGGGATTGGATGGGCCAATGATAAAATGGAAGCTATCAATTTCAAGAAGCGGGTTATGACATTTGAAAATCAACATATCAGGGTCATTGCTCCCATGGAACCTTAGGAAGGACGTCAGTACATTGAACCTATCACAGATGAAGTTGGTAGAGGCTTGGATCATGCCTACAATATCTTCAAAGACTACATCCACCCTACTGCTAATGGGGAACTTGGATGGCGCAGCACTAGTTATGCGTCCTCTGATTCTGATGATGATTTAGAAAATTGGAAAAATCAGTTGCATGAGGTGTCTTTCAGAAAGTGTGGACTGATCACGCAATCCATATGTTGCGTTGCGACTGAGATTATCGAGTTGCCAATCTACGAGGGGCTACCAAGGTTGTCAAGATTCCTTAAAGAATTTGAAGAAAAAGTGTATGAACCGCAGAGGTTGTTGGCACTAGAAGAAGCATTGAAGGACACCCCAACACGTTGGTGGGCGACTCATAAGTAGACAATCCATGAATGGGCATAGTGTCGACGATTGATAATGGTGCACTTCGGTGATTCAAATATCTATCACGCTAGTAGATATGATGGGCAGAATGACCCTACTAGTCATTTGCTAGAATTTCAGGCCCTATGGGTGTCATGACCCAAGGATGAGTGGCTCCATGCTTTTGTTCATACTTTGGATGAGATGCATAGATCCTGGTATGTAGCGGCAGAACTACACAGAACCATAACTACCTGGGAGGAGCTATTGATTTGCTTTGCACGGACTTTTAGTTTCCGAGATGCTAACCCTGAGGTCCACAATGCACTCCAACTCATCCGCGATGTAGTATTGAAGGTTGTCCCAATTGCATACCCTGTAGATCCGTATGTGCAATTTCATATGCAATCCATGATGACATGTTACAATCTATCTGGTGAACCTAAAGATGATGATGACATGTGGAATGTCAATATTCTGGAATCCAAAGGAAGTCACGATATTGTAGCACCAAACATACCAATCGACCCTATGAGTCGGCCACTGAAGATTAGAAAGTTTAATATTGGGATGGAAGAGAACTCGAAGTTTGCTAATATTGGGGATTATTGGGACGATGAGACAATGGCACAGATCACATATCTGTTGCCTGAGTTCCAAGATATTTTTCCAACATGCTTCTTGGAAATGAAAGGGATAGTAGTTGATATAGGGGATATGAAAATCCCATTGAAACCAAACACGAAACCTATGCAACAAAGACCATATCGACTGAACCCGCTATACAAAGAATGTCTCAAGGTTAAGCTCGATTGAATGTTGGATATCGAAATCATCGAGCCTGTTGAAAAATTGGAATGGATAAGCCCTGTGGTGGTTCAGGATAAGAAGGCTGGAGAGGTTTGCATTTGTGTCGACCTGAGAAAGTTGAGCGATGCCTGCCTACATGATCCTTTTCCAACTCCCTTTACAGATGAGGTCCTTGAAGGGGTAGGCGGTCATGAGATGTACTCCTTCATAGATGGATTTTTAAGGTATCACCAGATCCGAACCACGAAGGAAGATCAGCATAAGACCACGTTTGTCACTGAATGGGGTTGTTTTCAATATACAGTCATGCCCTTTGGATTAAAGAATGCACCAGCGATATTTTCTTGGGTGGTTTTCGCTGCATTCAAAGATTTCATTCAGAAGTTTCTATAGGTATACATGGATGATGGGACAGTTTATACTCTGGTTAAGGATCATTTAGAAAACCTGTGATTGATGCTGGAAAGATGTCGACAACATCAAATTGCATTAAATTCAAAGAAGTGCATTTTTTGTGCACCATTCGGAATACTGTTAGGGCACATAGTGTGCAAGCAAGGTCCGTTGGTCGACCCTGCAAAGATCCTGCTTATCCTTAGTCTGCCACCACTAACAAATGTAAAGATTCTTCGTGCAACACTAGGACACACGGGGTACTATCACAATTTCATCAAGGGATATGCTGCGATTACTGCCCCTATGGAGAAGCTGTTAAAGAAGGATGCTACATTTGAGTGGAATCAACAGTGTTAGGGAAGTTTCGACACGTTGAATGCCAAAATGGCATCGGCACCCATACTTATATTTCCCAACTGGAACAAGGCCTTCCATGTCCATGTTAAAACCTCTTCTATGGCACTAGGGGTCGTACTTGAGCAACCAGGCGAGGGTGACCTGGATCATCCGATCGCATTTGCAAGTAGGAAACTATCTTTTGCTGAAGGAATTACATAACCACTGAAAGAGAGGGCTTGGCCATGGTTTATGTGCTGCAAAATTTTAGACACTATATGTTGGGTGGTCACTTGAAAATGTTCACAGACCATTCTACTTTGCAATATCTGGTCAATAATCCTATGTTGGGGGGGAAGGTCTATCGATGGCTACTACTTTTCGAGGAATTCGACTTTGAGATAATTGTGAAGCTAGGACAATTGAATGTCATTCTGTGTCATATGTCCCGCATTGAGAGAGGAGAGGAACCTACCAATATTGATGATGGCTTGCCTGATGCACAGCTGTTCCAGGTAGAGATCGTAGAGGACCATTATGCTTCAATCATTCAGTTCTTGGCAACTAGAGTTACCCCAGAGGACCTGTCGACCAGTCAGAAGAAGCAGCTGGTAGTGAACGCTTCAGATTTCCAAGCGATTGCTGGAAAATTATATAAACTTGGACCAGATGAAATATTGTGACGATGCATCTTACCGCATGAGCAAGGAGCTATTCTAGTAGAGGCGCATGCAGGAAGTGCGGGAGGCCACTATGGAGGAAGGGATACTACGTGTAAGGTGTTGCATACCAAGATATGGTGGCCTAATTTACATAATGATGCGGCAGATTATGCGTGGAGTTGCGATGTCTATCAGCATGCTGGAAAACCATCACAATGGGATCATATGTCACTTATGCCATAGGTAACCCTACAACCTTCTAATAAGTGGGCCGTGGATTTTGTGGTTCCAATTAATCCACCTGGAAAGCGAACTGGTGCACAATACATCATTACGAAAACTGACTATCTGACGAGGTGGGTGGAGGCTGTGCCAGTTGTGGACTACACCGTTGCAATGGTAGCAAAGTTCATATTTGATAATATTATGACATAGTTTGGATGTCCCAAGATATTGATGAGTGACCAAGGCAGTCACTTTATCAATCAAACGATGAGAGAAATAACCGAGCAGTTGCAGGTGTAGCATATGAAAAGCACACCATACCATTCATAGGCGAATGGGACTGTCGAGGCCTTCAACAAAATATTGGAAACTGTGCTTACAAATGTATGTAATGCTAATCACAATGACTGGGATTTGAAAATTCCAGCAGTACTATGGGCATATCGCACCACTTGTAAAAGGTTGATGGGATAGACACCATTTAAATTTCTAGATGGGAAAGAGGTAGTCATGCCTATGGAATACATTGTTCCTATTTTGCATATTGCTGTTGTGAATAGCATGGATGATGCAGAAGCACTACAGGATAGCATCGCATAGTTGATCCAGCTTGAAGAGGACCGCTTTATCATAAGCTTCCATCAGCGCATCGAGAAGGATCAACAAAAGGTGTGGCATGATCACCACATTAAGAGCAAGCAGTTTAAACAGGGAGAGTTGCTACTGTTGCATGACAGTAAGTTCATGAAGCATCCAGGTAAGTTACAGATGCACTGGTTAAGCCCATATCTTGTTCATTCAATTAGATCTGGGAGCGCAGTTCAATTACAGCAATTAGATGGTGCGGTGCTGCATAAACTTGTGAATGGAAGCTGCTTGAAGCCCTATCTGATGAGGCCTGAGCCGCACAATGCTTGAGGCACTGCGTAAGAGTTAAAAAAAGGGGGGGGCACAAAAAGAATCCATAGTGGGTTGAGGATTTAATAGGGCATATCCAGATAGCCATGTAGAATAGTTAAGAGGGGGTCACGCGATAGCAGTAAGTTGCACTGAAGGAATAGAGTATAATAATGTGATCAGTCTAATGAAGGGGATACGACAGGAAAAGATGGCATGCCTGCAAGTGGCTATGACGATAGGGTCGCAACAAGACAAAGGGATGGGGTTGCGGGATAGGAGGTCACCAGGAAAGAGTGGCTTGCACCATATGAAAAAATCAGTGACAGTGACCAAATGTCATGTCATCATAGCTGTCAAATGTCACGTCAGAATGGTTATCAAGGAAATAAATGATGGCATGGTTAACATCATTAGTTAATGATAGCAGATTTGAATGGTGAGGCAATATAATTGACGATGTATTTAGCACACGTATGAAGGATTCCATCGTAATAATGCCTCGAGTAAGTCATGATGGCCTCTACGTTAAACATGGGTGTTATAAGTTGAGGACTGGTAACTGTCTGCAACTCATTTTGGAAAGTACTGCACTGAGTTAAGTCGCAGCAGATTTGGGTTAGGTTGTTAAAGGGAGCTCTGCTGTGTAAGGTCACGGAGGTTGAAAGAGCAATGCAGACCTCCCTAGATACTGGAAAACATGTGAGTATGAATGATGTTCCAGCAGAGGTTGATGAACAAGTTATGAGTAAGCGAGTTAGTCCGGTTGAGATATAGGTCTCTGGTGAAGTCATCCTTGGCTATGTTTCTCCCAGTCGGTCTTAGGCACCAATGCATGCAACCATGAGGAATCTGGATGGGACCAGAGTTCCTGTCACACTTGATGAAGTCTGCAGGAACAGAGAAGCGGGCCTTTCAGGCAACGCTGGCAGAGCCCAGAAGGACCAAGTGGGAAGATGTGGGCTGAGCCTTAATGCAAGGAAGGACCAAGTGGCCAGATATGGCCTCAGCCAGCTTACAAAGAAGGACCAAGTGACCAAATATGGCCTAAACCAGCCTACACAGAAGGAACAAGTGGATAGAAGCTCGAATCCAGACTGGGCCAACAACCACTTTGCAAAGGGAGATGGTAAATAGAGAATGAGGTGGTCTTCTTCAAAATTAGAGCATGATGGCCTTGTCGATTAGATATAAGTCCAGAATTTTGATTACATATGTTGCAGCAGACATGCAGGAAGCGGTTGCGACTAGAACTATGAGTCGACAATGCATATGTGACAGTTTCTTCTTTTCAGGATCAAGGAAGACACCATGGCCCGCTAACGTGGCTCGAGGACGAGCCACAACACTATGTTGGGGGCCTGTTGGTAGGTATTTGGGTAAGTGAGTTTTGCAGCACCTTGGAGGTTGCACAAGCTCATGCAACACTGCGTAGGACCAAATCCGTGCGATAGGGGGAAGAATAACTGTTTTTGGAATTTCTTATGCAATTTTGTATTGTTTGACCACATTTTGTGGATATAGTTCACTAGTTTGTTAGAAGTTTGTTAGAAGTTAGTTAGAATTACAATTACAATTATAAGAACAGATCTTGGTCATATCTCTTGAATCATTGTGTAGCATCATAGAGGTGAAAGATCAATTGATCAGTCTGTCTTTGCGATCTGTTCTGTGATCTTGTCGCTTCATGTTTTCTTGAGCGGTTTTTGGGTCTTGGGTTGTGATCAGTCTCCTGCTATGGAGAAGTAATGTATGATGTGTATCTATTGCACAGAAGTAATATGACATGATGGATGTTTCCCTAAATTGGTCTTGTCTCTTATTTTTGTCTTTATGTGTTGCGATGTCAATGATGAATATTTACTAAATATGTTATCTGAATGAATGTTACTACTGCGATGATGTGACTTGTTAGAAATACACTAGTTATGCTGATAGATATGTGATGAATGTTGCACTGTCTTTGAATTATATGATGATTATAGTGTTTAGTTGTTGATGCCCCACCCTCCCTTTGTATTGCCAGAAACTTAGTTTCGACAGCTCTCCCTCGACATCTCGGGTGAGACTTCATCTACATTGCGGGTGTTTCGGTGCAGGGTCAAACCTTTCTGGGTTGGTGCTCAAGGAGATCACGCTGGTTGGGCGTCAATAGAGTGGGAACCCCTATCAATGAGGCTTTGTTGGTGGGTTTTTCCAACACCACATGACTCATAAAAAATTTTGTGATGTTGTGCATTCCAAAACCTTAAAATCAGCAGTAGATTCAATATTCAGATCTAGGATATTACAGTGGTATTAGAGCACTTTCCTCCACCCTTGTGGAAATTATTCTCTCAATTTGAATAAAAATGAAGCCATGTCCTATAACTCTGATGATGACTATGATGAGCAGTATGAAGAAGAATAAATCATCTATGTTGATGGAGGACTACCAAGTGATGAAGATGATGAAGTTAATTGGCCATCAGAAAAATAATAGATCATATTTGACTCTTCAATGGTTAAGAAAGACTTGAAAAATATGATTGAAGCATGTAAAAACATGTATCACTGCTACCAAGAGTATCTAGCTTTGGGTAAGAAGATTTGTGCAAACATTCCTTTTGGAGAATATGTTTATTTCTAGCATGGATTTTCTCCCAAGCATGTTAACGAGAATTCTTTAAAGAGAATCAAACCATCCAGAGAGGAACCAAGTTGTTCCACCTCTCTAAGTAAAGAAGAAGAAGAAGGAACCAAAGGTGATGATTCATCAAAGCCATTTGCACGTTAAGCTTTATGATATTGTTTGTCTTTTCTTCAAATAGAGATTCTAAAATTTGTGACATGAGTACCAATAAATATGAAGAAGTATAAAGTTTCTTTTAGGAGAATAGAAATGAAGTAGAGTCTGAGATCCACAAGATGGATTGCAAGTCACTACAAGGTGACTGCATGGGAGAAGAAAGGGAAGATGAATGCACTTCCAGGTTCTTTGTGGGTGATATATGAATCACTACTAAGGATATTGGTTCATGTGAGGGTGGTGAGACATATTTTGGATCAGACCCAAAAGAAGATTAAAATTCAGATTTAGAGTCACCTCTTGAGCCTCGTAATGAAGAAGAAGACAAGGCCACGCCACTTGGGTGTGAACCAGAGAACTTGGTAGAAGAGCAGGACACCATAGTATCCCTACATGAAGAGGATATATCATGCACAAGTATGATAAGAGTTCTAATTTTTGCAACATCCATGTCTAATTACAACCACGTGATCCATTGGAGGATGAAAATACTTCACTTTCATTTGAGGGCTACAAAATGAAGGATAATTGTGAGGGAGATGAATTCACTTCTAGTTCCTTTGTTGGTGATCACAAAATCATTGCAAAGGAGGATGATGTTGTCAATGGTGATAAGGAATATTTTGGATCATATCCAAAAGAAGAACATATATTAGATTTGGAATCATCATTTAAACTTATAGATGAAGTGGAAGACAAGCCCCGCTAGTTGGGTGTAAACTAGAAAATTTGAAGGAAGAAATCCTGCAAAGGGATGTACACAATTCAAATCTTTGCATTTCCTTATGTCACAATGAGGACAGGTTTGACATGAGTGTGCATATTGTTACCACCTAAGTTGTACTTAGTGGTTTTTTATCAAGTGAGCCTAGTGAACCAGACAAGGATAACTTGTTCGTACTTCAGAAGGCTTTTGGAAGTACTTCTGGGAAGTGTTTGTTGTACTATATCACATGTTCATACCCCATGGGGGAATTGTAATAAATGTTCTAACATGATAGTGTCTGTAAAAGACTCAGTCTCTTAGACTTTATTTGTCAATCCGATAATCCCAGGGTGTTTTTTTCCCTTGGTTATTATTGGTTGTTGAATAAACGACTGATCATTTCTGAGTTTTTCACTCCATACCTCCAAACTTGGGGTGGTCGGCTTGGAATTTAGGCCTATTGAGGTTATTAGAGTCTATGTGTCAATGTATAAACATGCTAGACATCATGGTCGAGTCATATGAACATGTCTAAGTCCCCCTAGGTTTTTTCAGTTTTTCAATTTTTTTGTTTTTTAAGTGTTTTTTATTAAAATTTAATTTTTCCAAAACTTAGGCTATTTTTTAATAGTTTGATTGGAAAAATTGATTTTGTAATAAAAGTGGGCCAAATAATCAGTTTCAGTCATGTAGGTGCTCATTTTCAAGCTAAGAGCACCATGTAAACCCATGGACCCACTATTTCCTAGTTTTGAGTGATTTTCCATCACTTAGGTCAGAAAGCCCCAAAAATCAATTATTTATTATTTTAATTAATAAATTGATGAATAATGGAGCAAATCCAAAATCATAGATCAGTGGATTCTCAGCCGATTTGATTGAAATCAATCAGATCTGAAGCAGATTGACTGGATCTGACAAATCCTTGACTGAAGGAGGTGATCAAATCAGATCCAAAGTTGATCTTCAGCATCCTTTATGGGGAATTTTGCTCTCCCTCTCTCCTCAATACGTTTTGGCTCATCTGGATGAGTTTTGGTGGATGTTTCAGTCAACAGGTTGAGGTGTCAGTCAGATCAGCTCTCTGATTGACAATTGCACTCAGTGAGACTCAGATCTGGCTCAGTTAGACATAGATCAGGCATTGATGGACTCTCCATCAGCATATTTGGTCTATCTCCTTGGGATTTGTGCCCCCCCTGGGCTGGATCTCCTGGTTTTTGTATATATCCAAGCACAGCAGCCTCTTCCAAGCTAGTTAGAAATGGGATTGAGGTGCTGCTGCTATTGTACTATTGTAATTCTTCATTTGAAATAAAAAAAATCTTTGGAGGCTAGACGGTGTTGTGCCATTACATGTGTGGATGATTATTGCCATTATTTTACTGAGGTAACCTGTATCTGTATTCATTTTTTGCTAATTGCTTGTAGATCCGTTGTTAAGATTGATAATAGGCTTATTATAATCTTGATAAAAAAGGTGCTTTTCAATAAGTTTATTGACCACCTCCTTCCTTTGATGCATGTTTTTAGATCTAGATTCAACATGTCCTATAAGCTTATATGCATGTTATTTTGAATCTATGTGTATGTATTAATCGGATCTCACAAGTTTCTTGGCAAGTTCTTTGATTTCAGCTGAGCTGCAGGTTCCTACATTGGAGAGGATGTTGATCTAGTTTTATTCTTCACTCTCTTCAAAACATTCCAAAGGCATAGTCCCTCGACATTCCACCTGAAAGCTCCACTGTGGATCTTCAAGGAAACCGGCATTTCTCTCCTCCTCTTCCTCCCTCAAAATCAACATTTTTACCCGGTTACTTTGTTCATAGCTTTGATTGTGCTTAGATCTATCATATTAAAATTAATTCCAACATATATCTATCTTATCAAATCCCATAGTCTAGATCTTGCAATTAAAAATTTTCATAAGCATTCTAGATCTAGCTTTAGGGAACTTGTCCTTTTTGCATGGAAATTTGAAGAAAACTTGTAGCTTGCATGCATTAGATCTATTTTTTTCTGTTATAAAATATAAATCCAGAAATCAGTGCATATTTCATTGGCTGCACGAACAGCAAGCCAAGATCCCAAGGAAAGCTTGCTTTCCTTGGTTCCTTTTTCACTTGTTTAGCTAGTTTTAACTCCATCTTTTTTGAGTTAAGGTAGGCTGATCCAAAGGTACTCTTAAAGTGATTTTGGGAATATGTTATTCTAACACACTCGCTTTTTTTTAGCAGGTGTAACAGAAAATAAATGAAGCTGATGTTCAGAAGTGTCTTCAGGAGCGTTCAAATCCCCCCAGGGGTCTCCCATTTGACTAAAACCTTTGTTTTTCGCACCTTGTAATCTCTTGGTTTCAATCCATATAAGGATCAAGAGGACTTATATCAGTTCTCTGATATCATAAGCGCTGCTAATAAAATTATTTTTGAATAGGATCTTTCGAGCCCATTCCCCATCCCCCCGAGGGGGGTTTGCGTCGGTGTCCTTTTTGTTGCTTTTTGCTCATTTCTTTCAAACTAGTATTGATCTAATCTGTATGGTAGTATAATTTATTTTATTATTAATTTCATATTTCATACTTTATATTTCAAATTAATCTTAATACTTACCCCATGACTTCCCAATTGACCCGAAAGGGGAAAGAGATTCATGGTAGGACTAATTAGAAAACTAGAATTGTGTATCTGTTTTCTTTTGATCATTTGTTTTTCAGATATTATAAAATTAACCCCTCCTCGATTCCCCAATTGAGATCCACTTGGATCGAAGAGGTTCCTGGAGGCTTTTCTTTTAAACAAGAACACCCAGTTTAAAACTTACTAAAATTGACAAGACTCCAGTGTGTATGCTCTGCACTTGGCTGCGGTTTGTCCGATCAGTCAAGCTGTATCAAAAGCACTTGAGTGAATAGTATAATTATGACTCACTCCCCCAAATTAACAAACCAACAGGTGAAAATACAACACCTATATCGAACCATCACGGTGGCAAAATACCCAAAGGAAGCGGGAACTTCTGAAAAAGTGACCTCAGGGCGCCGATCTCTGTCACACCCTAACGGGTGTGTTATGAACAATAGCCACAGAGACTCCATTTCATCCCACATATTCCTTGCGGGTAGCCGTGAAGGTTTAGTTTTGGACATACTCCAATTACTCTAGGGTATATCTGGAGTCCCCCCTTTGCCTAATTTTAATCAACTCACACTTCAATTTTAACTTAAAACATACCAAGAGGCAATCGCAAAACACTCACTCTAAGCACACGCAAGTACATTGTTTCTATTTTTGACTCCATTCTAAGGCACTGGTTATTTTCTTGTTTTATATATATATATTGTGTCTCAGCATTATTCTTTCATGTGTTCATCTTTTGTATCTTGCCATCTTTGATCATCTATAGTTAAATTGCAAACTCCTAAGTAACTCAATCAGTTTAACATCACAACACTAAGTAATTATCCTTAGTAACTTAATAGGGTCTACCCCCCTTGGCTTCGTTAGGAGTTGAGCCTAAACGGAGGAGTCAAGAACAAGGTGATATCCTTGACTCGAGACTTGCCCCCAAGGACACACCAAGTGGCTTGAAGATTTATGCCACGTGACCCAGGTGTGTGAAAGGCGGCAACACTTTTTGGCGCCGTTGCCAGGGATAAATATTTTTATTCCCAAGTACGACTTAGCTTAACTTTTTTCTAAACAACTAAAAAGATAAAAACTTTTGATTGATCTAGTCTTTAAAAAACATAAAAATTAAAACTCGATCCATCTGGCGACTCCACTGTCTAACATCCCTTCAAGAATTTCTACCCGAATAAACCGCCGACAATTATTCAATCCTCTCCCTGATCCCGAAGGGTTTATTAGGGAAAGATTGAATAGGCAGACTTCTCATAGAAACCTTGAATATTTAGGAGACCAATCCCTCTCAAATATCCATCACATATTTGTAGAGAGTCATGTTCACTAATCTCAAGAAATGACAGAATTTTACAAACCCCTTGACTTTTCTCAGATAGCAGGTAGTCCTCATGACATTCTGAATAATGCTATCAAGAAGCTCCCCATATTTCAGGGCAATAATTCCATCACTGCCAAGTCTCACCTTCGAAAGTTTGAAAAGCACCTAGTCAGCCATTGCAATGATGTTGCCCATGACCATGATGATGTCAAAATGACGCTCTTTGCTTTATCCTTGGAAGATGATGCTGAAGAATGGTACTTCGACCTAGATGATGATTCATATAAAACTCTTAGTGAATTCCTAAAGGGTTTTAAGAAGAAATGGGGGGGAAATAAAGAACCAAGACATCTGCTTGCTGCCCTCCATAACATAAAGAAGATGGAGAATGAAACCATTGATGAATTTAATACTAAGTTTAGGCGTGTGGTTGCGGACCTCCCTAGAGAAATCAAGCCAAGGGATGCCTCCATCCTCATTTCTTACATAGAAGCTTTCACTGGTGATTTGAGGTACCAGTTAAGGGACCAAGAGCCGGTCGATCTAAAAACTGCTCAGGAATTGGCCAAAAAAAATAGAAAAGAATATGTAGTCTTCGGGCAAATCCAACATTCCAGGTTACACTAGGGGAAACACTTCATACAACGAAGAAAAGGGAAAAGCCTTTGAATTAGAAGAAAAGGGATTTTATAAAGATCCCATGGAAAAGGTAACAGACATGATAAAAGACTTGGTTACTAGTCAAAACCAACTTATGACAGATCAGTCTACACAATTGAATCTTGTGCACAATAGAATAATCACAATGGAAAGAAATCATGCACCTAGGAACTTTCAGCCTAGGCAGAATCAGATGTATCAAAAGAAGTTTCCTCAATAATATCCTAGGATTCCAAACATGTTAGACTCAGCTAACATGGTAGAAGAAGTAATTCCATGGTGTAGACCCTGTGAACAATTCCACCAGGAAAGCACTTGTTATGTTGCAAATCAAGTCATGGAACATGGACTTCCCGAGGTCAGTAATCAAGAAACAAATTCAAGCGAGCCTGATCATATATACATGGTAGGCCAGGACTACCCTTTGTTACCATCTAAACAGTACAAGCCTGAGGATGAAACCATTGCAAAATCTTATAGTGAAACTTATGATGAAAACTGTAATATACATGATAGGACTCCTATGTGTTCTCCATATAATGATGACAGTTTGGAAGGTTTACTACATTATGACCTTTTCTCTAAAGAAGATGAGTATGAAAATGAGGACAAGTATAGCTTGGAGCATGATACAAGTGACGAAGACTCCCTTATCCCCGATAAAGATGTTGATGAGGAGTCCTGGACATTCATGGAAATTCCAATCTGTGACATGAATAAAGAGGAAAATAATGAACCAAAAACTTTTGATGGTTTTGTTGATTTTTCTGTCTATGGCATATCTAAAGGAGAGAGCATGGACCATGTGGCCTTGGGAAACTTTGATATGAAAAAGGAGCATGCAGTTTATCCATATGATCATTCAGAGTCATATCATGCAGAGCCACACAAAGGTATCAATAATGAAGACATGGAGAAGCAATGTTGTGAAAAGACAGATGTGATGCATTTATTAGAATATCAGTCTCAACTATCATCTTCACATATAGAGTTTCCTCATGACTTGGAGCCGCTTGGGGCTTATACAATGAATTATCATCCGGTAAGCCTTGATGATCAGTATGATGGTGTAGTCAATCTACCTCATCATTTCGATTTGTACATCAACCCCGTCCAGTCATGGATAGAAGCAGCCTGCACAAGCACTTACCAGTTTGGGAGGAAGTTTGACGACATTATTCATGCCTATGATTTCCCATCCATCCCGCCCCTTCCAGATCATCACGCAGGTTTGCATTTTTTGAATAAAGTATCCTTACTTTGGCTGGTAACCAAAGACAAGGAAAAAAAATTATGTTAATAAAGTGCTTAGGTGGTTACATTGGATTTCTGATTACACTTAACCCTTTTTATATCATGCTTAGAGTAGGAAAATAAGCTCCTTGAAAGAGAGCATTTACTTTCTGCATTGCTATTTTATACTTAGCTATAATAAAACTTTGCTTCTTTTAGTTAGTTACATGTATTTTGTTTAAATAAATCAGCTTAATGGTTCATTTGGTTTTTTATAAAACTTGTGCTACTGAGGTTTTTCTTGTCAAGTTGAGATGTTTTTACAGGGTA
>LPNX010761978.1:7048-24953 GCA_001517045.1 Pseudotsuga menziesii
TGGTGTTAACAGATATATGTAACACCATGCACCTTACTCAAAAGACTAATTAGTTTGTGTAGTTATACATGACTCCCTTGATTGAAAGTTACACTTGAACTATTTTCTTCAATCTGGATATCCCTACTTTCCTTTAGAAAATTTAAGTTGACGGAGGCTATAATTATTAACTTTAACAAGCTAGCATTAGGCCAACTGCACACTAACTAGTTTGTTGAGATATAATTTTCACTATAAATACCATTCTAATTAGTATAGATTCTTGAACCAAACCAAAGATATGGTTTCTGGATATGATATTAAAGTTGGGATATGCTATGTGAAATTGGGATATATGTTCTCTCCAAAAAAAAGAGATGTAGACCATGCATAAAAATAGAAGCATGACACATTGGAAAGTCACAACAAGTGACTACCTATCATTATTGGTGAATAAGTTTTATAAAAATCTTTGAGAACTACTCCTGGTATTAGTGCAAGTATTATTGGGTCTACTTGAAGATCTTGCTAATCCAAATAGTCATGCACTTCTTGCGCTACTTTATGTTCCCACTCTAGTGTTGTGATCAAACTGACTTGCAACCCTCTCCCATGGTGTGTAGTGCACATTCAAGACTTCATTTTTCCTTTGTGAAATAGCATGTGTACTTCACCCCTTGAAAGAGGAAGAGCCAGGTACCTCAAGTCTAATATCAAGTCCAAATTGGACGTATGCTGATGAAGTGCTACTACTGCTGCTCATAGTTGGAATCCCTAACTCCACAACACTATCCTCTCCTATAATTCCCAGGGAACATGAAGTATCGGGTTGCATAACATGAGAGGTCAAGCTAGCAGGAGTTGGAATCTACCCAGTTCTACTTAATTACTTTTAACCTATTGAAGTTGACCCTACAAGAAATCCACCAATTGATCTTCTCATATAAAGTAATACCTCCACATACATATGTATGTTGTCGGCAGACATGTATGCAGGCATTCACATCTAATTGTAACATAAAAAAATGCAATACACAGTGCTAACTGAACATTATGCATCACACAACATTCATATAATTATACAAAATAAATTTTAAAGAGGGAAACCTATCTCTCATTTTATTATCTTCTATAAAACCATTACATTTAGATCCATACATATCCTAACCAATGCAAATACCATATGTTTTCCATTGTTCTAGGATAGCGCCATGGAGAAGAATCCAAACAGATCCTCCAGAAAGGGTGCAGTTTCTACAAGAATATCCTTTATTTTTTTCTTATTTTGTTGATTCAATACATGATATTCTTCTCTAATAAGGTTATATTTATTAAATATAATATATCTTGAAAACGTCTCCTCCAGGTGGATCAACACTTCAAAATAGTATAAACGACCTTATTTCAAGGTTGCAATATCATCAAGGATGTTACAGGTAAGCTAGGGCACAAGTGTGTTGAGCTTCTCTTTGCTATTTACTTGCTCCAGGTGTTGTTGATTTAGGTGGACCAACCTATCAATGCAAAGGTAATGTTTTGATTCTTCTTTATCACAATTTTACAAGACCTTGCTATTACTGTTTATTGCATCTATATGAGGCCTGCAAATTGTCCTATTATTTATGCTTATTTTCTACAAGAAATATGTAATACTGCATAAAATCTGGTATAGGGAGAAATATGGGCATGACAGTCTACGATATGAACATATTTGTGTATTAATGTGAAAGAATATGAAAATGATTGGGTTTTGGCATTCCTATGAGCACAAGACATGGATGCTACTATAAAACATGGATGCAAAGATGGTAATCAAATGGATTTCAATAATTTTAATGTTCTTTGGAGAATCAAACCAAAAGGTACCGGAGTATGTTATATTTTCAGCAGAAGGGTTCCTATATTGATCATGTTTTCTAAAGATGAGTGAGGGATATGATCAGAAAAGGGAGATCCATACTGGAACCTGTTCATAGCATATATTTTTGTTGGAGGGTTCTACCATAAAATATATTCTTAGACTTGTCAAATGACTAATTGATGGCAGGTTAACAAGGACATGCCGCTAGAATAATTGCACGGCATTTTTAGATCTTCTCCAAGCAATTGTGGGAAAAATTAATACCACCTTGAGACCTGCACTATTCTAGGTATCCAAACCATACTTTAGTACCTGAGTTTTTCTCTTGTTTAGCAACAATCTCTATGTAAAAGATGTCCCTTTTGGTCTTAAAAGAAGTGTTGATTTAGATATTTTTTTCATGTTTGTGAGGATTCCTCCACCTTGGAGTCTTTATATAACATATGAAGAGGTCAAGGTACTATGTTTGACAACCCCTGCAATGAAGAAGTGAATATCTATAGGTGAAAACAATTCAATAACATCAGCAAGAAGTGGCTAGAGTATTTCCATATTTTTGGAGGCATCTTCAATACTCATGTAAAAATGAATAAGGCATGATCATACATATGCATGCCTCTATTTGAAATATCTATGACTAATTCAAATGGTCGTACAAGTTTAGGATCACATTTGGCACTCAATATTAGGACGTCTACATTTAAAGAGTTCTTCACCGATATATTTTGCAAATAAGGGATATTTGGGACCTCACAATTGCAGCCCATCTTCAAGATGAAGGATGGTTTACCTAAAATAATTGATATTATTGAATTTAGCTCACTCATGGGAATTATCAACCAGAATTCTCAAGCTCTAATAGAATTAATATCCATGGGAATGTAAACCCTTTGTCCAATTATACTAGCAAGAAAGCAACTAATGTAGTCATATTGGATAGAGCCAACTTTGCATTTGTGGAATGAAAACAATTTGTTAAAAATGACTAGAGATTTTCCTCTTATATTAGAATGGGTATTTCAATTTCAAAAAATGCAGATCTTTTTGAATGATTATTTTATCCTTCTTAGCTTTGTCTATCACAAACTTCATTTATCCCACATCAAGTCAAAACTCCTAACCAAAATCCCAATTCAAAACCTCCTATGGTACTTATTCTGAGGTCATCTACAAGGAAGGGGCAGAGGCATAATTTCACTGTGCTTCCAAATGACACCCTTCAGTTGCAGTGAATGAAACAATAAAGGGCATTGAATCAGAGGTTGGTAACTGACTTACCGATCGTAGGCCCTTCATAGTCATCCTTTTGTTCAGAAAACTCAACGCAAGGAGCCAACCTAGGATTCACCTGTAAAAAAAATTCATTGAACGCGAAGGGTTAAATCATTGTACATAAGAGCTCAAGCAGTAAAATAATACAGTGCAATAATGAGGGAACCTCTTTGCAATTGGACTCAAACCCTTGGCTCCCTTCAAATCACCTATCTCCCTTTTATTTCTCTTTGGAGGTCCTGATACTATGGATGGATGAAATGCTAGAGAGGACTCCAAATTGCCCTAGTTATCTTCATTTGATTGCTCGTCGGAGGTCTTGATACTGTGGATGGATGAAATACTAATGTGTAGTTCCCTATCGCATTCGAACTCAAACCCAGTGTAATGGCTCTCTCCAAATCGACAGTTATCTCCCTCTATTTTCTTACTCGTCGGAGGTCCGAAGGATGGACAAAATGTTATAGAAGTTGCACAGGTGCGAGAGGTCATAAAATCATATAGCTGGTGTCGATAATGTAAAATGAATTTTATTAATTTGACAAGGGCCATTAATCAAAACTCAATCATTCAATGCCTTATTTAAAACAAATGTCTTATCTTACCTTTATGTTGTTATCCATCATTTAATGTGTGTACTTCCCCATCTAATGTGCCATGTTGTTCGTCCATAAGTTAATTGATCCTCCTTAATCCTTAAATAATGCCTTCACCAATTGCAAATATTCCTTAACATTGGATAACTACATATCTAGTCATATTGCATCAATACCTTCCACTTACATCGAGTAATGTTAAAGTTGACTTTGATCTTGATTGTATTGATTTTTTATGAGTAACATGATTTGTTAGCTATTGAGGTTGTTCACAGTTTCATAAAGTAAGGAGATCAAAATTCATGGTCATGAACTTATATTTGGAGTAAGTACTTATAGTATGATGATTATTGCGGAAGCAAAAGAATTTCGGCTTCTGATTAGAAAGGCTACTGACGCCGATGTAGAAGAGAAAGTGGTTTGAGAGCCGCCAATCGGAAGGAGAAAGCACTCCGTGAGCCGCCATTGCAGAAGCGAAAACATTTCGGCTTCCGACCAGAAAGGCTGCTGATGCCGATCAGAAAGGGAAAGCATTCCAGGAGCCGCCATTACGGAAGGATTAGTGGTTTGAGAGCCGATTCTGTGGAATGGTTGGTTGTTTCGGGAGCCGATTCTGCAGAGGAAAATTTTGAGTTTTTCCATAGGATTTCCCAGCAGATTTCAACTATTTTTCAGTGGGGTTTTGAGTTGTTTTTCAGTGAATTTTCATGGGCTGGAAAATGAGAAAGTGGCAAAGATTTTATGCGCTAGATTGCATGAAAATCATATTTTTACAAAAAAAATGAGGGCGCTGCCCTCGACCCGCCCTGCAGTGGCGCAGGGAAGCCACAAGGGGGCAAGCCCCCTTGACCCCCCCGTCGTCCCCTGAGACAGTTGTTCTTGTGAAAGGAAAATTCTGTGTTTTGGGCAAATTAATCAAACCCAGGATTCATAAGAGATGAATGGTGCATTAAAAATGAGATCTTCAACGTGGCTAAAGTTGGCACCAGAACACAATATAGTTGTGCGTAAAAATGCAGCTATGTGAAAATGCAAAGATTTGGTGAAAGTCTTCATTCTTAGAAGTGGTGTGGTTTTTACACCCGAGGTCGGAATGAAGCATGTCGATAGGCGTTGGAAAGCTTATCCACCAAGGAACAAGGGTAAGTCACCATAATCTGAGTATGGAGTAGCAAAGTGCTAATAACGGCCGCTGCTGTCAAATGGAAAAATATGGAAAGTTGCATGCCAGAGGTAGCAAGGACTATGAAGGCTAACCAGCTGTTGTGTGGAAAAGGAGTTCCATGCAAAGATGAGGGATTTTAAAAGGGAAGTTTCCCTAAAAACCCTGTATTGCTAACTATGTTACATTTCCTAAGTTTTATGCATGAAATGCATGGGGATATGTATTGTATACATAGGATACTAAAGAATATACATTTATAATGAACCACTAATGATGATCATTGCTTTGATGTTGGCATTAGTGGGAACACCAACGATGACATGGACCCGGATGAATATGTTGCTAATGCTGACAATTGTGACTAGCAACCCTATGAAGAAAGGGATGAGGCAACAAGTCCATAACAAAAGTTGGTGAGCAAATTCTGCAATCTCCTGCAAAGGACCAACCAAATTGGTCATGTCAAGGGTGTAAGTACGACCCATGCGGGTAAGAATTTGCTTATGGTAAATTCCATGGATTGGTAAAGGTAAGAGACCTCATACCATGTGGATATTGGAATGTAGAAAAGTGTCATGCCTATATATGTTGATGACATTGATTATAGTAATGCATCCTATATGAAGTGGACATGGTTAGGCCATGCATGGTATGTTGAATGCATTGAGATGAATGCATGTGATACTATGAATAACTAATGGCTGAATTGATGAATTGATGACAATTCGGAAACCATTTCAAAGGTTGTTATGAATGCAGGATAGCCATGATCAATTGGCTTCCATAAATGCTCTATGGAAGAGCAAGGTGGTATGAATGATACGCTTGTGAAGTAAGGAGTATCTAACCATTTCATTTAATTGCATGAATGATATGACTATACCTTGCAATTTTAGTATGATAATGATTGCATGAAGTAAATGAGCTTTGATGATATTGATGTGACTAACAGCTGAAAGTACTTGAATTTTATAAATTCTGAAAATGCTTCAGTGATGGTTGTAGCAATGAAAAGGTTATATGCATCCAGGCTTACCAAGTGTTTGGTTGATTGAAGCTCATGTTTCAGGTAGATTACTTCGAGCATGGCAGTGGGAGGTAAGACCCTGACCAATGCCAGAATCTACCATATGTTATGCATAATAGGATGTTAAAATTCGAAATTGTGAATTTCAGATTTGAGAAATTGCTGACAACCACTAGCCACTATTTGGCTTGCACAAGATTGTGTTTGGTTGATTGAAACTCATGTTTCAGGTATATTATTCGATCATGGAAGTAGGAGGTAAGACCCTGACCAATGCCAGAATCTACCATTTATGAGAAGAGTCTCATGGTTGTGAAAGTAGTTGGCATGCATAAGGGGTTGTTAAATTTGAATTGTGGATTTCGGATTTAAGAAAGTGCTAACGACTACTAATCATTGTTGGCTTGTATAAGATTGTGTCAGGAGGGACGCATGGTAAGTGGGTAATCATGTTATGATAGTAAGCATAAAATTATAATGGGCATAGTAGTGCTTCTTACAGGAGACCCACAATTGAACAAGTCAATTTCTGTAGTAGATAGAATTGCAAATTCTTATTGAATTTGATTGCTAATGTCATTGCTTGGTTATGGAACAATCAATTTGGATTGTAGTATCAGGTAATGATTGACTGTTTGGCTATTTGATGAATGTGTCAGGGATACATGTTGTAGGAAGATCATGTGTGATGACCTGCAAGAGCCAAACTTCATGGGAAGGTTTTCCCTTGCAAATGGGTTCCGGGTGAAACGCCATTGGACATTTTGAAAATGTCTCATCTGCACTGCATGTTTGGTAATAACATGAGTGAGATGGTATGGGTTATGTCGGTAAGACATGTGTGAATGTGAAATGTAAAAAGGAGTTGGGGTGGCTAACTGAGGGACTGTTAACTCATGGAAGGAGCCTCCATCCCTCCTTAACAAAGGCATACTGCGACGGCAAATGGATAAGTGTTCTGTGACCCTTGCTAAGAATATGCATGTTTAATTATTAAATTCCATATGCAGAACATGTTTTGGTTTTATTTCCATGATGACCGATTGCTTGAGTATGAATAGGACCTACATGGCACACGTCGGAGAAGAGTGCACACTTTTCCGATGTCGAGTCATGAAAGGGTTTTCAATATTGATTACACTCTAGGGAGTGGACGCACTCCTGGTGTCTCAATACTTGATAGTGAATGATATGAAATGTGGTTACAGTTTTTAGACCAATAACGCTCATGAGTTCGCTTGTATTGCTTGTGTTGCTTGTGTTAACAGGCTAAAGGTAAAGGTAAAGGTAAATGATTTGTATAAGTGTATGTGTTAATGTTGACATAAGTGTATGTTGGGCTGTGATATGCCTGGGGATCCATAGTAGATCCTAGACCTGGAAACGGTCATGATAAAGTTCCAAGCCCAGTTGACATGAGAATGCACTGGTTGGACATTAATTATTTGATGTTGATGAGAATCTTGCGTGCTGACCTAACATCTAAGTCCAGAGGCGATCCCAAGGCTTGCAAAGCGAAGCAGGATCCTATGGACGAACGAGGAAACGCACAATAAAGATAAGTATTGGATTATTTTGCTTATGAATATACATGTGTATATGATTGGGTTATGATGTTTTAAGCTTTTGTTCTAGAGGTAAAATTGATGAGAGTAAGCTAAACATGTGAATCTATTCAATGTTTGGATATAGGTATCGCTGGAAGTGAGGACTATGAGAGCATCCTAGAGATGCATGTGGACATGTGACTGTCCTGGAAAGCTCAGGTTGAGCGGTAATGAAAAAGGTGCTAGTAAGACGGGGGAGTCCTAGCAGCCGAGACAAACCATGTGGAGAGAATCCATGGTTTAGAGGTCTGGAATAGACCAAAGACACTAAGTGTCATGACCAAGAAGGATTGGTCCAACATTTACGGTGAAGTGAAAGAGGCTGAGAGCATGAAAATCCACAGTGATGGTGTGGGTTCCAGGATGGAACAAAACAAAGAGGAAAAAAAAAACCCTTACTGCTCTCTCTTGCCTTTTGATTATATATATATATCTATGTTTATGCATTGTGAAAACAAAGGATTGTTGAATGCATGTATGATTGAAAATGAAATGTGTGTATTTACTTAAGTAAATTTGTGAATGCTGGAATAGTTAATTCCCTGCCCAGGAATGGACATGAATGAGCTCATGTGCCTATTGGGAAGGCATGAAAAATATGAAAGCCTCATTGATGAGACTTGGATTGTCATGCCAAATGGGGAAATTAATTGACTGATTTTAATGTCTATATTATGCTTGGTCTGATAGAATTTCAATGGTGCATTTCACAGGTGAGAAAAGTGAAACCAAGTGGTGCACGTTGATTATGGAAGCAGATCAAAAGTTGTTGGACTTAGTTGGAAGTCTCCTTCAAATGATTTCCAAGACCCAAGAGAATCTTGGGGAGATACTCAAGATACAGAGAAGGCAGAATGAGATGAACCACCAGATTTTGCAAGACTCTATTGGTTTGCAAAGGGAGGTGAAAATCCTTCTGGGAGAAATCGGCAAAGGAAAGGAAGGTGAATCAGTGACGGGACATTCGTCCAAGCGACCCATTGAGAAACGGTCTAGGCATGAAGACTCAAAGGAAATTGAGCATGTAAAGATGAAGCAGCCAGTGAGATGTTGGAGATGCGGAGGACATCATTTACGCCGGGACTGCCCAATGAGGGAACATGATGAAGGAAATAGCCACAAAGTTCCTAGACTTCGGGATCAGCTGGAAGCTAAGAACAAGCAAGGGAGGTCCATGGAAGCCGAGGGGCTTGGCCGTGAACGTTCAAAGTAAATGATTGAACGTGGGACAGATCTACAAAGTTTTGAAATTTTGATGTGCAATTATATATGTATTGTATATATATGTAATGGAACACCAAGGACGGTGTTACTCCAAGGGGGAGGGGAATGTAATGTCCCCGGTTTTGACCCCGTTTGCATGGTGTATATATTGTAATTAATCGTGGTGAGGAGCTCAAGGCAAAAGCCCCACCATCGATTTGGTTGTGTCTGTTTCGGCAATAGGGGTAGTTGCCGATGGTTTATGTCATGCTATTTGGCACATTATAATTCGACATCATGTAAACACGCACATAAAATAAAACTAAAACCACAACCAACTACGGCAGTGCAACGTTGAATGAAAAGGGCAAGGTTCCAAAGGATAAGGGGTGGGGGATGCCAAACCGTGGTCTATGAGGGAAAAACCCATGTGTTGCCACCTTGTCTTGTTTTCCACCTTCCCTTGTCTCACCCAACCGTTTTGATGTCTTGATGGAGGTAGTTGGGACAGTTATTGTTTTGGGAGTGGGGTGGTAGGACTGTCAGTCCTTTTCCTACACGCCCACTCCACCCACGAATTTCCATTCACCCCACTCTCCCACGACGCCATTCTTCCCTGGTCGGTTCATCTTTCCTCACACACCTGGCCTTCACCTCCACCGCCATCCTCTTCGTGGTCTGTTTCCTGCTCACGCGCAGGGTCATGGTCTGTTCATGCTCACACGCAGGGACTCTACATTGGCTTTGCTCACGCCAGGAGCAAGAGAAATCGTGGCTGTCGCTTGGGATTCTCAGGTGCAGGAGTCATTTCATGCTCAGAGACTGTGTGTAATTTCCCTTACTGATTTGTGGCGGTGCATTTGCTTTCCTCTGTGTGTTGCGGTTTGGTGCAAGTTGCACTCACGCACAGACTATTTGGGCGTTTTTCCCATGTTGTGAGCCGTGCTCACTAATTATGTTTTGAGGTTGTTGTTCTCCCCACGTTTTGTTGGCTGTGGTGTCCAATTGCGTTTTGGGTCACTGTGTATTCGTAGTGAGCCACTTTCTGTTGTGGGCTGCGTATGAGTCTCCCATGGCTATGCTGGGAGTTCTGTTAATTATCCATGTGGGATGGCTGTGAGTTGTGCTTTCTCACGTGGCTGCTGTTGGTAAAAGCGTGATTGTTGGTTTCCCTGTTTTGGGACTGTGGATTGCTGCTATCATTCATTGTGTGCTTATGGCTGCCGAAGTACCCTAGTTTTAGGTTGTAGCCGAGTTGTTTGGACATGGCAGGGCCAAGAAAAACTCTGTGTTGTCTGGTGGACTTGAGCTATGCTCATCTTTTTTTTGGGATTATCCCTGGTTGTCTTTACCTTCTTCACAGGGCTGTGAAGGGATTGTTTTGCTGCGTGTAAGTAGGGGTTGTTCTTCGGATTGTGCTGGCTTGGCCGGTTGTTGATGGCCTGATAAACCCAACGGTGTTGGTTTGGCTAATTGTGCCCCTAGGCTATGTGTAAGCCCACGTTGACCCTTATCCTTGGAGGAATCATGCCCAACTCGAGGGTGGCAGCGTTGCTGAGAGATTGATGAGCACGCTGGCCTATGGTTGGGTGGAACGTTGCAGCGACGTAGCTGGTTGCGGGCGAGTTCTTCATAAAAAGATAAGTGCTGCTGGTTATTTTATCTCTGCAATTAATCTATTGTTTCGTGAGAAATGATGAACATGATTAATGCTGGAAATGTATGTGTGTTGCTTCTGCTGAATGTTGATTCATCTTGCATCTGTGTATGCTTGTAAGTTTTAATTCCACCATTGATGTTTGTTTATGTTCATGGGGGTTGTTTTCCCGTCGTGTTGGTGTTGTCGGGTCCTCTTCGCCGGTTGAGGGATGGGGACGTGACAGGAGATGTTGATGGTGATGATGACGATGATGGTGATGATGATGACGATGAAGATGATGATGATGAAGATGACGATGATGATGATGAGGATGAGGATGAGGATGATGAGGATGAGGATGATCATAATGATGATGATGATCATCTTCATCATCATGACCCTCATCATCATCATGTTGATCGTCATCGTCTTCATCATCATGATCATCATCATCTTCATCATCATCATCATCATCATCATCATCATGAAGACGATGATGCTGAACATCATGATAATGATGATGATCATGATCATGAATACAATGACGATCAACATGATGATGATGATGATGATGATGATGATGATGATGATGAGGGTCATGATGATGAAGATGACGATGATGATGTTGATGATGAAGACAATGATGATGAACATGATGATGATGATGATGATGATGATGATTATCATGATGATGAAGATCATCATCATCTTTTTGATCATCATGGTATTCATCACCATGATCATCATAATCATCATCATGAAGACAATGATGTTGAACATCATGATAATGATGATGATGACGAAGATGATGATGATGATGATGATGATGAGGGTCATGATGATGAAGACAATGATGAGGTTCATTTCCATCTTCATCATCATCATCACCATCATCATCATTTCCATCACCATCATTCCCATCACCATGATCATCGTTTCCATCACCATCATCATCATTGCCATCACCATCATGTACAAAATATTCTATAGAAGTGGGAACATCTACCGTTCAACATTTTTTCATAAAGTCAAGATGGCTACAAAGAATTCTTTAAATATTAGGAATGTAGATATGAGGCATTGAAGTGATACATACATGCACTTTTTAACATTCTTATGGTTTTGTTACAATAAATATTTTAATTCAAAATTAAGGTGCAATAACCATGCGTTAGTGAGGATTAATATTCACTAGTAAACATATGGAAGATGGCTACTTTGGTTGTGTATAAAATACTAAAGGACTCAACCCTTTCATTTTTTCTTCAGCTTCATGGTGGATCTCTTAATATTGAAACGACCTTCTCCATTACAATTCTAAAAACTATATTTGAATATTTAAGGTTGTATTACCCTCCCTTAAGTGACTCCATGAATGGATACACGCAACTTAGGGATATTTCTTCGAGGATTTAGTGTCTATACATCCACATAAACTTTCAATAAAAATGTGTTTCCTAGTATTGCTATCAAATATAATTTACCCATTTTATAAGGTTAGGCGGTTGTATTTTAATAATTCTTTGTTTTTAGAAACTATGACTCTTTAACACATGTTTATCCTAGATATTGATAATCTTCGACCATATCGTATCTTTAATCTTGATTTTAAAGCATCTAAAAAAATATTTATAAAACCATTATGGAGGAATTTCATGGAGCGCTAATACATTCAAGTGTATTTAAAGTATAAATGTGCTTGACACATTGGAACACCATGACCCAATTTTCACTAAAACCTCACATCTAGTATCTTTAATCTTGATTTCAAAGCATATATATATATATATATATATATATAGGAAATTCATGGAGCACTAATACATTCTTGTATTCAAAGTATCAATGTACTTGTCACATTGGAGCACCATGACCCAATTTTCACAAAAACCTCTAGTGGTCACGTTGCAAGAAAAACCTATATAGACAAGGGAAAATAAATTCCACAAAAATTTCTAATAAAACCATATTTCCTAAGTTTATCCATTTAATAAGGTAAGATGGTTGTATATTTTGATATTCTTGATATTCAAATGTTACAAAGATTTTGTAATTCTTTATCCTATATGTTAATAATCATCCACCATCTATTATATTTATTCTTGATCTTAAAATATCTAAAATAATTACTTGTAAAATTATTTCACAAAATAATTTTTTAACATTGGAAATTATTATTTGTAATAAATAAATAAATATAATTATTTCTAATAAATAAATCAATTACAAATTAGAAATTGAGGATAACCACTGCAGAAGAGAAAACCATATTATATTATAAATGGTAATTTTTCATAGTTGATGGGGCACTTATGTTCACAATGAATAGAGGATGATGATGAAGGCGATTAGGACGATGATGATGAAGACAACGACGATGCATCATCGTCATCATCATCACCATAAACATGATGATGAAGACGATGATGATGAACATGATGATGATGATGATGATGTTGATGATGATGATGATGATGATGAAGACGATGATGATCAACATGATGAAGATGATGGTGATGATGGTGATGATGATGATGATAATGATGATCATGATCATGATGATGAAGAAAATGATGATCAACATGATGATGATGATGAATATGATGGTGATGATGATGATGAACATAATGATTATGAAGACGATGATGTTGAACATCATGATAATGAAGATGATCGTGATGATGATGATCATGATGATGAATATGATGACGATCAACATGATGATGATGATGAGGGTCATGATGATGAAGACGATGATGATGAAGATGATGATGATGATGATGATGATGATGATGATGATGATGATGATGACAGTGATGATGACGACGATGATGATGATGATGATGAATATGATCATGATGATGATGAGGGTCGTGATGATGTAGACGATGATGATGAGGATGATGATGATCATCATCATCATCATGACGATCAAGACGATGATTATGGACATGATGATGATGATGATGATGACGATGATGATGATGATGATGATGATCATCATCATCATCATCATCATCATCATGTTGATGATGATGGTGATGATGGTGATGATGATGACGATGATGATCATGATGATGAAGACAATGATGATGATGAACATCATCATCATGATGAAGATGATGATGATGAACATCATCATCATCATGATGAAGACGATGATGATGAACATCATGATGATGTTGATGATCATGATCATGATCATGAAGACGATGATGATCAACATGATGAAGATGATGGTGCTAATGGTGATGATGATGATGATGAAGATGATGATGATGATGAGGATGAAGATGAAGATGATGATGATCTCGATGATTACGATGATTATGATGATTACGATGATGATGATGATGATGATTATGGTGATTATGATGATTATTATGATTATGATGACTATGGTGATGATTATGATTATGATTATTATGATGATTATGATGATGATGATGAGGGTCATGATGATGATGATGATGATGATGATGACAATGATAATGATGATGATGATGAAGAAAATTATGATCAACATGATGAAGATGATGGTGATGATGGTACTAATGATGATGATGATCATCATCATCATGAAGACGATGATGATGAACATCATGAGGATGATGATGATCATGATAATGATAATTATGATAGTGATGATGATGATCAACATGATGATGATGATGAAGATGATGGTGATGATGTTGATGTTAGTAAATCTTTTTTTTAAATAAGATAAAAGAATAGGTCTAATTAAATATTACCTTTCAATATATTTCATCCTCTTATTCATCCAAGTCATCATCTTCTTCATCCAATTCATCATCTGTATCATCATATCTAGAGTCAAAATTGTAAGGATTGGCCATATCATCATCATCATCTAAGTCAGTAATGCTCATCGTGTCATTGTCGATACAATCTTCATGGGCATTGTCTGCTACGTCATCGTCTTATTCAACTAATTCTTGGACATCTTCTACTGGATCATCATCATCTAAACTAATGTTGATCATGCTCTTCATCATTGACTTCTTCTTCCAGAGAACCCTCTTCATTACTATCATCTAGGTTATACTTTACAGACCTTCCCCTTTGATTGTGTCTCACAACAAATGATCAGCCCGCTTTACCTGGAACCTCTGAGTAAAACCCTTGTTCACATTGGATTGGAAGAACATAGTGCTCCATTGTTGGCTCAAACAACCTTGTATTTACCATGGTAAATCCATTATCATGTTCAATAATAGTTCTATCGGGATCACGTTGATTCAATCGTAACCTGTACCATTTGACAATGAAGAGAACTACCTTGAAGGATTTAAAGTCACACTATAGAATATCTTCCAAATACCCATAGTATCAATTTTCTTAGATTTTTGGATGTCTGTCACTTATAGATGAAACATTGGTCACCTCAAAGACTGTAGATATCCCACAATCTGATGTTTTATTTGTTTCATCCAATTTTTTGATGTGATATCTACAACCATTGCAGACCATAGTCTTATGGTGTTTTACCTACAACAAGCAATACACGAAAATATTACACAACGATTCAATAGTTATGCAACAATACATGGAAAAGAACAACGTGTACATCAAAATGTAATTTGAAAAATAAAATATTTAGAGTGATTGATTAATATTCTTGCCATTTTATCTTTTAAACCATATGCTAAATCAATTTCCCTTTCTGTAATATTTCTATCTCCATTGCGATGTGCTGCTTTTACCAATGAAGCCACACCTTTCCATGATATTCCATGACCTGATTGTTCACATCGTTCAATCCATACCTTCATCTATTCAATATTTTTTTCAATGTATAAATGAATTACATCCCACTCTTGAACAATTGCTTGATGACAATAAACATTAAAATTCAAGACAGATGTAAATTTTCTGAACAAAGTATATGCTCTTAATTGATGCAATAAATTGAAAATGAAATTAGAATATGAATGATATAATTAACATCCAATAACTAATAATTAACTTTCACCTTCCTCAATCTACCTTTCCCCTTTAGGTACTCCCCTTCAAAATTGTTATTGGAGTCCAGATCACAAATGCGACGTAAATTGAGATTTGACGCTAACTTAGGAAGATATTCAGTAACATACAACATGTTTTGGTATAGCATATATCCTTCCATCATAGAACCCTCATCATTTTCTCATTGTCTCACCAAACCCTTCATAAATTTCAAGTGCCTCTCAACCATCCACATGGAACTCGAGTGCACAGGTCCACACAACTCAATCTCCTCAACTTGTTGTATGAAGTAGTGTTCATGTGCATTGAAAAATGCCGAAGGTATATTCTTCTGCATTTCAGACATGAGACGAGGAATTTCTCTCCTCCAGTACTTTATATATTCTTTATGGATTTATTTAGATGTCAACCATTTACAAGTGATGCAAACCAATAACGATATTTAAAAAAAAAACATTAAATTACATATCATGAAATAGTGCACAAAAAACAAATATAAATTATACGAAGAATTAAAGAAACACTAAGCACAAGCAACTAATCGCTAGTTACCTCATGTATTTACCAAGATTATATATAACTTGTTTGACATTGTTTTTGAAGTTGTCCGGGAGAGAGAGAGAGGTAGAACATATTGTATCAATATACAAACCACGTCATTTTTTAAACAAAGAGTATACAAACAAGAAAAACAAATTATGCAATAAAATGAAAAAAAATTATATGGACATAATAATAATAATTACCTTGATGAAGACATGCCAATCATGCGTTTTGACCCCTACAAAATCACCTTTTTTTGTTATGATATTCTTCAATTTCACACAAAATCCAGTGGAAAATTTAATTTTCCACATTGCTTCTTTGACAACATTGCTTTGATGCTCTATAAACATCCATGGAATTGAGTTTATATTAATTTGGTCTCTGTTGCTATGAAATTGGATGAAGTTTTTCATTGCATGGTTTACTTCTTGAATGTCTTTGTAATCTTTCACAATTTTATCTTTCTCCCTCCTTAGCAGTAGTCTCCATAATGTGTCAATCACAATCTTTCCAATATGAATTGTATCAAACAAATGAGCAATGTGTAGGTGCTCATAGTAGGGCAACCTACTGAATTGTATAGGATAAATTTTCATTACTCATGGAAGCCCATTAATTCCTTCATGATCACGATGGACATCATGAATATTAGTTTATAAATAAATTACATCATAAATCAAATATGGCCACTACAGTAAACAACTCACAATAAAAATTAAAATACATAACAATTCATATACGATGATCCATATGTGCCAGCTTGATTATTTCTATTGTATTGCATATTTCAAAGGTGTTATGTCATTCTCTGTGGTTTTAATGCAGTCTCCTGCTTCCCATTGAAAATATTTTTTTTCAGTTGTTCTCTACCTGTGATTCTCGGAGAGGAAATTCCTATACTCATCAAACACCTCCTTTCTTAAGATTTTTGAGCAACAAGATTTTATCTTAGGAACACAAAATGGACATGCAAATTTACCCTTTGTATGAATACCTACAATATATAGATATAGAATATCTATGTCAATTATAATTACATATAAACTATATTAACTACTTCATATAATTAAATGCAATTAAAGAGGAACTTAAAAATACAAACCACAAAATTGGGTTAACCTAGAGGCATCGTGTATTGTCCATACAACCATTTCATGGAATTGAAATTGCCTTTGATGTATTGGTCTAGATACGTCATACATAGTGATTCCATTCCATAACTTCAGTAGCTAATCTATAAGAGGTTCTATATATACATTCATATATTTGACTTGGAACTTACCTGATTGATTTGAAGTACATATAAAATATATAATTATGAGAACCATTAAGATATATAAACCATGCACAAGAGTAAAATAAAAATATACATATGAAATTAGGAAACATAATATGACAAATGAGATGACACAACTACATTAGAAATAAAAAAGTTGTAGACACAAAATACCTGGAATAATCATCAACAACATTATGTGCTCCCTCTTTATTGAAAACCATGGAGGGATGTTATTGTTGATAACAAAAATAGGCCACACCATGTAAATGGATTTCATCTATGAAAATGGATTAACACCATCTGCTTCCAAAGAAAGCCTAATATTACGTGGTTATTCTTTAAAGTGAGGCCACTTTTCCCCCATATCTCTAAAAGCAGAACCATCTGTAGACATTCGAATAAAATCATCTTCACTTCTATTCCTCGCATGGTAATCCATAAATTGCGTTATGTTTTTGCACCTGAACAGTCATTGCAAACGTGGAATGATGGGAATATAATGAAGAACCTTATGAGGCACCTTTTTTGGTGACTTGATCTGTTTGATATCTACTTATATGACATTCTGAATATTCTGTTGCAAATTCATGCTGAGTATAATATATAACATAGTCATCAGGGCATGCATGAATTGCTTCATAATGCATTCCAATCTCTTTCATGATGGAATATCAATCTCAATATGTGCGAGGTAAAATATTTGATGGTGGTAACAAAAATAATTCAGCTATCAAGATACATCAAT
>LPNX010761990.1:11741-86570 GCA_001517045.1 Pseudotsuga menziesii
CAGTAACGATGGACTGTGGGACTCCAAATCTAGCTATGATATGATTAAAAAAAAAGAGAGAGACAGTCTTACCATCTTCTGCATATGTAGGCATGGCCTCCGCCCACTTTGTGAAATAGTCCACGGCTATGATGATGTAACCATGCCCCCCAGCTAAGGTAGGATTATAATGCATAAATTTAATCCCCCATTTGGAAAATGGGCCAATGGCAATGACGGGGTGTAGCGGAGCAGGATGGGTGCACTTTTTGGGATAAAAATGTTAACAAGGTGGGCATTTCTTAACAGCCTCATGACAGTCTTTGAAGATGGAAGGCCAGAAATAACCAGTGTGAAGGATTTTCTGGGCTGTAGCCATCCCAGATAAATGACTGCCACATGCTCCAGAGTGGAAATCATTCAACACATGTTCAGCCTCCTCATGGGTGAGGCATCGCCGGAGAATAGAATCAATCCCACGTCTATACAAGGTATCATTGAGAATGAGGTAGTATTTCGCGTGGTGACGGATACGATGACGATCGTCACGAGATAAATGTGGTTGAAATTGTTGTGTTTGGAGATAAATAAGCAAATCTCCATACTATGGATCGGTAGTGCTGATCAAGAACATAAATTCATCAGGAAATGAATACTGGGTTCACATTCCATTGCAGCATAGGGAAGATCACACATGAGCTCGGCAAAGACCAAGGATTTCTTTGATGTGGCTTTGGAAAATTCCAGATCAAACTCCTGTAGTATGAATATCCATCAGGAGTACTTGCCCCCGAGCACCTGACGAGTCAAGATGTAATACATAGGGTTCTGGTCTGCCAATACCATGGTTGTGCGGAGCAAAATGTAGAGACAAAATTTTTGTACTGTAATGACCGTGGCCAATGCTAACTTCTCCATGCATGAATATCAGGTTTCGGAATCCATAAGATTCTTACTTGCGTAGTAAATCATGTGCTCCTGACCGTTGGGATTTTCCTGTACTAAAACCATAGCAATGGTAGTAGCGGAGGCAGCAATATACAAGAGAAAGTCCTTTGAATAATCCGGGGGGTGTATCATGGGTGAATGAGTTAGAGCATGTTTAAGATTATCAAAGGCGCATTGGGCTTGGTCATCCCAGAAGAACAGGGTGTTCTTCTTGAGGAGACACATATAACCATGCGTTTTCTCTATGAAATTGCACACGAAACGACGGAGAAAGTTTTGCTTCCCTTGCAAACTTTGGAGTTCAAGGAGATTAGTTGGGTCTGGTAGAGCCAAAATGGCGGCAATTTTCAAAGGGTCTATCCAGATGCCATCTTTGGAGACCACAAAACCTACCATACGTCCCGTCTCAATGCAAAAAACACATTTATGCAGATTGAGCCGTATGTTATAATGACGGCATCTCAAGAAAATGTCTCTAAGATGACCAGGGTGTTCCTCTCATTGCTGTGAATGAGCAGGGAGGTTGTTAAGGTACGGTTCAACAATATGTTTAATATCCTGAAACACATAGGACATCGCACGCTGGAACGTGGCTCTAGCATTTTTCAAGCCAAAAGGTAACTTCTTATATGCAAAGGTTCCCCATGGGAAAATGAATGCTGTCTTATGCTGATCGGTGGGTAATATCTCAATCTGATTATAGCCAGAGAAGCCATCCATCAATGAGAAGATGACACTTCCAACATAGTTGTCAATAATCTGATCGATTTGCGGACTAGGAAAGTTGTCCTTGGGACAAGCTTTATTCAAATCCCTAAAATAAATACAGAATCTAATGGTGCCCTATTTTTTATTGATAGGGACAACATTCGATACCCATTCCATCAGGGTTACTGGATAAATAAACCCAGCTTTGAGAAGTTTCTCAATTTTAGCTTTAATAGCTGCGGCCTTCCATGGATGGACTTGCCTTAGCTTTTTCCTGATAGGCTTGGCCATGGGATAGGTTTTAATCTCATGGACCACAATGGATGGGTTGATCCTCGACATCTCTTCATAGGACCAGGAAAAAATATCATGGAATTCATTGAAAAGTGCCCTGTATGATTCAGATTCATCTTCCGAGAAGTTCTGCCCAACATGAACATGCTCGATGGTACCAAGCTTGGATGATATGTCAATTAGATTCGTTTGAGTAATGTTGCAAAGGTTTCCTTTAGAATCTGTGTATTGCAACAATATGGGACTTTGGGGTACGTTGACAATATCAATAGGAAATAGAGATGCATACTCATGGTTAACCAAACTGGTGTTGGGGAGGAACATGGATCTATGATGGTGATCCTCCCAAATGGAATCATCTGTACTCATGATCTCCATAATGGACTTGTCAGAGGAAAAAGTCTCAGAGAGATAATCTAGAACATGAAGAGATGGTTCTAACTAGTAAGGTAAATAGTAGGGATCCAAAGCCACTAGATGAAGGTCATCAGTGTGATCATCGGAAAGGGTTTGAATGGTGTCATACATTGCTTCATGTGAACTCAACGAAGTGGACTCAACAACTTTTTTTCCCTTAGGCTCGCAATCAAATGAGGCTATCATATGGATTGTCGCAGAATCTGTGTTAGGAGGAGTGGATGGAAAAATCTCCATAAGGGATGAATCCTTCAACATGCCTACCCCAATCGACTGGTAAGGAGGAGGGGACTGGCATAACATGGGGATGTTATTAGCCATAGAGGTAGTAACATCCAGCGTACAGAAATCAAGGTGGCCAATAGTAACAATTCTCCCTATATGTGGAAATTGGACTGTTCGAAATACTGTCGAAGTGACAACATTCATGGCATAAAACCAATTTCTTCGTAGAAGGAGGTCGTAATCTAACGAGGCATCTACCACTTATACTTGAATGGAAATGGTTTTTTCCCCAAGCTCGACTACAAGGGATGATATGAGACCATGGGGCTGGAAACCTTCTCCATCAAAGGCCTTCAGATCGTAGGGGATGTTACAATCTCGAGAGAGCTGAGAGCTTTCCAACAAGACAGAGACAAAACTGAGGTCGAAGATCCTTCATCTAGTACCGTTCTAAAAACCTTCTTTCCCACTACTTTCGTAATGATCTGAAAAGAAAGTTTATGAGGTAACCTAGACTTATAGTTCTCAACATTGAAATGAATCAAATTAGTATTATCTAGGTCTAAAGCTCCTAATGTCGTTAACAAGCTTTTGCATTGTGTAGGACAGCTTTGGAGTACTTCTAAAGTAGACACTACACAAGGTGCCAGAGCGAGATCTTCAACTACATTATAAAATTGAGCAGCTCGAGAATTAGGATTAAATACAGGCTTTTGAAGAGTACTCTAGGGTGGACACAAAATCATGTCAAGAGTAGGCTTCTCGATGGATAGGGGGACAGTAGATGAGGATTCAGGAGAACTAGTAGAGGGAGCTTTCCCTGAAGAAGAATGATATTCTTTCTTGTCTCCGGATTTGTCATAATTTTGACTTCGAGTTTGCAGATTAATTGTATCTGAGGACATCATACGAATTTCCTCTAACGAACTAGAATTTCCCTGATTAGACATGTGGTCTATCGGTTGTTGTTGAGAGGGAAAAGGATCCGTGAGTACTGCAGGTGCGGGATTTGATTTCAGAAATTGGGAGATTTCATTCTGACGGGGACACTCTTTTGTGAAATGGTCACCTCCGTATAGAAAACATGGATATTTTGCTTTTCTCTTCCCTTTATCGTTATCATTGTTGGTTGGTCTTGGATTCTCCTATTGGTTTTCGGGTTTTTTATTCTTACTTTTACCCTTCTTTTTATTATTTCCTGAGGTTTGAGTACTTTGAATAGAATTGACCTCGGTGGAAACCTTAGGAGTCGAAGGAGTAGGGGTGGCAGTCTAGGGTTGCTTGGCAGGTTTCACTGTTGATGAGGACTGGATTGAACCAACAATCCCATCAACAGGTACTTCTGCTAGTGGCTTGGCAGGATCGATGCTTGGGCGAGGAGCTTGAGGAATCAAGTCATAAATATTTCCAGACTGGGAATCGACTAAGTCTAGATACTGGGCTTGACTAATAGCCTACTCTTCAGTAATGACATCACCCATAGCCACATCTCGGGCAATTTGAGACAACAAATATTTGGTAAACCAATCAGCTAATAACTGATCCAGAATAGGGGCCTTAATAAGCCTTCTCTGCCTTCTCCACTCATGGATATGATCGGATATGTGGGTGGAGGTGTTATGTCGTAGAGAGGTTAAGAGATTAGTACCCATTTCATAACAGATAGGGAGATGAAAGTGTGTAAGAAACACGGTTTCCAAGGAGCCAAAATCCACAAATGAATGTTGTGGAAGTTCAATGTACCACTTCGCGGCTGTACCGATCAAAGTTTGCTGAAAGAGTCATAACCAAACTGAATCATACATGAGTGATTTTAAAGAACACCACAGATGGAATGTCATAGCATGGTTTTTCAGATCGTCTCCCTACTTCCCATCGAACTTTGGGATGCCTGATGGTAACTTTACCGAAATGGGAGGCCACGAGGGATTGTGTCGAATGGGGTCATTAATAAACTTGGACAAGTCAGGAAAGTCCAAAGTTTCTAGGAAAGGTAACTGTTAGTTAGGTTGCACATACTGGTAATATTGATATGGCATATGATTACCAGTAGGACCGTAAGTGGACTGATAGACAGGTTGTTGTGACGAAGAACTACCGGATAATCAAAGAACTACTAGATAATCCGCCTGCGGGGGGTTGATTTCTGGGATCATGACCATTAGGGCCACTAAGGTCTCTAGGAGGAGGACCACCAGGACCTCCAGGACCACCAAGACAATTGGGACCACCAGGAGGCAGACCACCAGACCCTACAGGGCCACCAAGAGGTAAACCTCCAGAGCCTTTGGAACCACTAGGAGGAGGGCCACCAGACCCTCCAGGGCCATTAGGGGGAAAGCCACCAAGCCCCCTAAGACCACCAGGACCATTAGGACCGTAAGGAGGAAATCCACCAGGCCCTCTTGAACCATTAGGCCCCCCAGGGGGAGGACCTCCATGAGGTGGTCCTTCGACACCTCCCGCAGTATGTATGGGTATCCCCCCCATAGCTAGCATGTAAGACCAGTTCGGCTACCCCCATGGTGTGAAAGTATTACTAGGGTATGAAATTCCAGCATAAGGTATTCCTGTAGGATTGGATGGACAATTAATATTTCCTACAGGTATTTGATAACCATAACCTCTAGAAGATTGAATGGTTATAGGTTGTGCCCCCAAGGGCTAACCTGAACTGGATGGGGGATTAGCCATATTAGTATGGGTGGGAGGGACATAAACTGTAGATTGTTCTATATTAGAGGTCTATCCTTGATTAGGTACAATTCCGGTGCCAAATAACATAGGTTGTACCAGGGGTTTCCCCTCGGCACTAGAAGGTGATGCTGAAACAGGAATTGAAGGTTGGGCCCTAGGTGCAAAAGACCTGGGAGGATTGGGAACAGACATAACATAGGAGGTGGTGGGGTTGGTAGTTCGAACTGGGATGTGTGGTGTTACTGTGCGATCTATAATCAGTTCAATGGGTCTCATAGAATCGGTAAGTGAATGGTATCCCACAGGAACAGTTGCGGAACGATGGAACGTGATCGTGGCGTGCCCAATATGTCATCTATTTTTCTTTCAATCTCCTGTGCATGAAGAATGGCTACGTGGTATTGTCTATGTTCTTATTCATCTGGAGAAACTTCTTCAGAAGTGTTTAAATGGGTGCCAAATGAGGCAATGGCCTGTCCTATAGAGGTATCCCAAAATGGAGCATTGGGACCATAACCCGGATGGGTAGTATCATCAACACGACCTTCTATGGGAGAATGGAACGAGGTGTTTTCCCAAGAAGGTTGTTGGACCAAGGGAGGTGAGTGTGAAGAATATGGTCCTACACTTTCTGCAACCACATTATCTCCCACTTGAGAGGTGGTAGCAGCTCCTTGGTCGATAGCTTCCATTGTATTTTCTCCTGAACTGGGAATAAAATAGGGTGGCAAGCCCCATACTCTTCTAGACTATCTTGACTCAGCCAGTTTGTATAGTTCCTATCTAAGCTAGGGTCTGAAAAACTAGAAAACACACCAAAAAATTTCCCTACACAAGCTATAGGTCAAACAAGCACACTGAAAATGACAGGAGGAGTTCAAATAGTCAAGTCTCTCACCAGGATTGTCAAGAAGGTGCCACTCATGATATACCTCTAGGGTACGTGCGTAGTAATCTCCCCGAATGCTATTTTCAATGTATGGCTCCAAGCAAGATGGCCAAAGGGATTTTCTCAGATGGATAAGGTATCCTAGTGGGGTCTCCCGATATACTTAAGGTACGTGGGAGCTCGAATTGGTAGTAGTACTGTCTAATGCATAATCATACACAAGGGGCCTTCCAATATACAATTGAGTACATGAAGTACCTTTATATATACCTCAAGGGTACATGAAAGGCCATTCGATATACCGACGGTACGTGGAAGAACCACACGAGTCCCGGGATGTAATGCGGAAAAATAACAACATCTCCTATGCTTAACGATGCCTGAATACGTCTCTAACCTATCACTCCAATTGCTATGTAAATTTTAACCTATAACTACCGTTAATTTTAAAGTGGACAGTTAGGTGAATGCATGGTGTTTTGACAGAAAAAGTAAAACCATGCAATATGTGTATGGAAATATTTCACTTTACCGTTCAGTATGCCTTCCTACGGGAGGGAAAGAGAGTATTTTCGTTTGTTTCAAAACCAAAAATATTTCCAAACAACAATATGGAACACAAAATAAGAAGGGGAAGAATCTCTTTTCCTAAAAGAAAAACAAGAAGCACTCTACATGCATATGCGCTCTATTTTTCATTTTTTCTTAAAACATAGATAAATCTAACTTAAAACTACCATATTTTTATTTTGATGAGATAGTACTAAATGCATAAGAGACAGAAGAACATAAAGAGCCTGAAAGCTTGTAAGGCCAATCAGAGATCCAATGTCTAATGCTCAATGATGATAACCTAATCTCAGTCAAAAAATTTCTTTTGTAAAGGAAGAAAAAGAATTTCTCTATGAAAACAAAAAATGAAACTAAGATGCTAATCAAATGTTTTTCTTTCAGTCTATGTAACAGAAATGAAAAGAGATCTTACTAACACCCTAAGCTTTTCAAAAAAAAAAGAAGTCCTTTCACAATCAAAACCAACAAGCACAGAAGTAAATGAACAATCAATAAGCCTAACCTAGCTTTTGAATTTTCGAATCAAACCAATCTTTAACCATAAAATTTCAAACCACAAGCATCAGATTCTAATACACAAGCTTGGCAGTGCAAGGCTGAAAGCAAATCAACTCAAAGTTTTTTTCAAAAAATGAAAAAAAAGAGGTCTTGGAATGATGCCTACCTGGCATCGCGCTGTAAGGGTCTTGACAAAGCGGTTATGGACTAGCACCGCTTCTCGCCAACAGGACTTAGGCGGTGGAACCATGTGCTGCTAACTAGGTTCAGGCGGTGGCACCGCTTCTCGCCAACTGCATAAGTGTGGTTCCCTATATAAATCCAAAACATAAAGGAGAATGACAGATCAATTCAGAAAAAGATCAGATCAAGGTAAAAACTGATAGATTGAGAATAAAAGAGAGCATAAAAGGTCGAAATAATTCAGATCTACACAGAACTGGAAGTTTCAAACCAAAATGCACTGAGTCAGATAGCAGATCTGATTGAAGAGAGTTGGATAAGGAGCCTGGATTCAGACAAGAGTTGAAGAACTGAGGAAGATCAGATCAACTGATACATATATCTATTCCCCAGCGGAGTCGCCATATTTGTAAGCAAGAATATTTCACCTTCTGCAGACAGAAACTATTCCTCTGGTCTGAATGGTTCAGATCCAGAACAAATGAGTGAATGACAAAGGATGAAGACCCTCCCTAGATGTCATAGACACCTGGAATGCTACTTTGATAGTGAACCTGTGTACCTGCAACCAGATCAAACACACAAACACATCAAAGCTACCAGAACAAAATCTATTTATCCGTGTCAGTGACTAAGGAATCCAACAACATTTACATGCGAAATCAAAACAACAGTAATGTGGGAGGAAAATCAGCTTTGCATTAAGATGAATGGAGAAGTTTACAACCAATTAAGCCTTAGTGTCGACATGCATCTCCATGAAACCAAAACCTTCATCCCCATAAGCTCCAACTTTACTCTCTATGCTCTAAAATGGCTTGGGCCAAGTGGTCAATCCAACAACATAACAATACCTCGAAAGTTCCCCCCCCTCAACCATGGACATGAGCTTGTATTTATAAGGCTCAATGGATATGAATGGTTGAGAGATTTGTGGGTGAGGTGGCCTCTAAGATCCTATGATGGGGGATCTCGAGCTCAACTGACCCACTATGATAGGGATAAGGGAGGACACGAGGCTCATGATCTAGAAGCCTCGAGAAACTTCTCTTTTTCCTATTTTACCCAGGGTATCCCTTTTCTCCTCTTATGATAGAGCGGTTTAGGTTAGAACCGCTTATGGACCAAAGGACATAGGCAATGGCACCGCTTATGGCAAACAAGATACAGGCGGTGTGAGAAAGGTATCGCTCATGGTTAATGACGAAAGCGCAGTGCTGAGTATTTTTATGTAAGATTGACAAACAACATGGGTTTCCACTCCAGATGCTAGGATTAAGGGAAAATATGTAAGTCAAGGGTCTTATCACATGGTGGTGACAGGATTTGGGTATAACACCTCTGTTCTGTTGTGGATATTTTGGTTTCTCTCCCGTCAGTCTAGCCGGATGCTTCTCAACTTGTGTTGGTTGCTTCTGTTGATTCCTGAAGTTAGAATGTTTGAAACCTTTCTTCCTTTGGTCAGACCTCTCACTCCTTTTGTCCTTCCATGTTTTCTGGTAATCCGGTTTGTTCTTTCTTTGCTCGTAACAATCATGAGATTTTTGTATTGCTTCTTCCAGAGTCCTAGGTTCATAGAACTCAATTTGGTCTTTGTAATACCGAGGCAATCCACTTCGAAAATGACGGATCTTCACCTTCTCATCTTTTATGTACCTAACATACCTCAACAACTCCAAAAACTTGTTTGCATATTCCTCCATGGTTTGCTGTCCTAATCTTAGCTCATGGAACTCTTTGATCTTATCATCATAGTACCTGTCAGAGAGGTACTTCTCCTTGAAATACTTCCAGAATTGCTTCCAAACAATCTTCCTTTAATTGATCTTATTTACTTATCTGAAATGCTCCCACCATATGGATGCTCTTTTGGTCAAATTGAAAATGGCTACTCTAGCTTTCATATTCCCGGAATACTCTTAGACTTGGAAATATTTCCTCATTCCCAGAATCCAAGATTCAGCTTCTTGACCAGTCTTTACCTCACCATTGAAGGTAGGCGGCCTTTCCTTCCTAAATTCATCTCGTGAGTGGTTCTAGTAGTGCCTCCTTCTTTGATTCTTGTGGGAAGAAGAACTTGAATCTCCAGTGGACCCTTCAGAGTTAGATGACTCACTAGGTGATCTCTTTCTTCTTCTAGCAGTGTTCTTACTCCCTTCTGGATTTTCTCTCCAGTCCCCAAAATTCATCTTTCTCTGAATATCTGTCAAACTTTGCAACATGGCTGCATTCAGCTGATTTTACTCCTCCTGAGAGTTAACCAACCTTTCATTATCTTCCTTGTAACTCAGTATCTTCGCCATTAAGCTTCTCATGGTGGATGCAAAATCTGGGGGAGTCTCTTGCAATCTTCTCCCATTAGGCTTTGTCTTAGCATTTCCAACTTCGACATTTTCCCCCATAGCATCTTCCTCCTATTCATTGGGGTTTTGTACATCATCATGCAGGTTGTCGGTTCTCATAGCTGAACCACAACTCACTTTACCCAATTGCACTATCTGGAATGTTGCTTTTGAAGGTGACTATGATTCTGCAAAATGTGTTAATAACACAGTTTGTTAAAATATAAATTTATAGCATTCTCAAAAATTCACGACTACTTATCGTCATTTGGAAAAATCATACATTGACAACTTTGCCCAAAACACAGAATTTTCTTTCACAAGAATGACTGTCTCAGGGGGACGACAAGGGTCAATGAGGATTTCCCCCTTGTGGCTTCCTTGTGCCACTGCAGAGCGGGTCGAGGGTGATACCACACTGTCATGTCCCCAACCCTTACTCTACAGAGAGGACGCGACTAACATCTATCAACCCGAGCAATCTAAGCCCCATGAACATAATACACACACACACACACACACACACACACACACACATATATATATATATATATAAACACATTTGAACTTAAAGCATATAAATACATAGATGCATAATAAAATGTACATGATATATACGGCAGAAGCAAAATCATTTGCTCAACACATTCATGCATTCAACATGTTCATGATAATGTCATAATAATTCATAAGCAAATACAGTTGCAGAACTTAAATACACCAGAATACTTATCTTTCAAAGAAGCTCGTCCCGCAACCAGCTATGTCGCTGCAACGTTCCACCCAACCATAGGCTAGTGTGCTCTTTAATATCTCATCAACACCGCCACCCTCGAGCTCGTCATGATATTCCCCAAGGAATAAGGAACACCAGCAGACTTCACCCATAGCCAAGGATATAATTAAAATTCAGTCAAGCCAACAAAGTTGGGTTTATCAGAATTACACAGGCAGTGGCTTGCACTTAGCCAAATTCACATGAGAAACAACCAAGCCAACACATGGGTTTATCAAGATACCATCCAAGCCATCCTCCCAGTTGGGTTTATCAGGCTGTCAAGGAGATGGAAAGACTGATTGCTAAGCTAGTGAGCTTAACCCTAGAGCTATGAACACCCACATAGGATCTAGCCTGTTTTCTAAACAATTACACACCCAACAAAAGGAAGCATTCCCTTCTCTACTACAGAGTCCCTCGGGCCATGCCTTCCCTTCCAGTGATATTCAGGGCATGCAAAGAAGAAAACCAGCCTTCTAGATTGGTCTGTGAGGTTCTTTCACACACTAGGTTTCTCAAGCAAGTCCAGACTCTTTTTCCATTGCTTCAATCAATTCAAATGAAAAATGTGGATGCACACATAGTGATCTCAGTCTTGGGATTTATAAAAATGTAGCAGACGCCAGGGATTACATACACACATAGAAATTTACAAATTTCTGAACATTGTCAGTGCCAGAGCGACTGCTGCAAATTTCCAAAACAAAAACGTTTGTTGGTTATTCAAAATCAAAGACACAAAATCGGATTATGGGCAATCGTGTTCACGAAAACTACTATCAAACAAGATAAACAATCCACACAGGGAAAACCCAAAACGTGAAGGATCCAGATTGTCAGACAAGAGAAATTCCTGAAAGGTTCAAACTTCGAATGGTTTTGCTTGCTTGCTGCTATGTGAATGCCCAATTGGGTTTCCAAAAACGTTTTGTTCAATCCAAATCGTGAGGGAGGGTGAAACACTGCCGCATGAGGGAAAAGTGGTTGTTTTAGGTGTTTTCTTTCCCAAGAAATTCAAAAAACGTTTTTCCTAAAGTGGGGCTCTGCCCAATTCAAATTTCTACCCACTCTTCCAATTCCCCACTCCCTCATCCTTAGGAAAAATCATGCCCCTATCTCATTTAGTTGCGTTGACATAGCTGGCTATGGGTTTTAATTAAAAATTGCAATTTTAACATAATGTCCAGCTTTTTAATGTTCATCTAGCATAAAAAAATACCATCGGCCACATCTTAATTGCTCAAACATAAACACTAAATCAATGGTGGGTCTTTTTCCTAACTCCACACCATGATTATTTACATCATTTTATTTAGATGCAAACGGGGTCAAAATCGGGGTATTACACCCAATTTGTAGTTAAATACAAACCTTCCATCTGTGCAATCAAAGAATGAAGAAAACTGTAGTGAAGGACACTGACATGAAAGATGGGGCTGTCAATCTAGGCGTGTGCAAAAAAATGGGGTTGTCAATCCATCTGTGTGCAGGCCAGATCATTTTGAAAATCACGAGCAAATGGGTTTTAGGGCCACACTCAAAAAACCAATCAGAACACGCAAAACATCTGTCCAAAATCCATTCCACGACCTATCAATCCTTAAAGCATGTAAGATCGAAAATCACCCAAGCTGTCAATCCAGTCATGCGTAGGACAGACCATGGAGAAACAAAGGGGAAAACCACACTCAAAAACCCAATTAACAAAACACCTGTAAAAACATGCAAAACATCTATCCAAAAGTCATTCCCCGTCTTGTCAGTCTTGAAGCCTATAAGATCAAAAATCACCCAGGTTGTCAATCCAACCATGCGCATGACGGACCATGAAGCAGCAAACATAAAAACCACACTTAGTTTACCAAATAAGGGTGTATCAAAACCGAGTTAACAAAACACCTGTCAAAACACGTGAAACATCTGTCCAAAATCCATACGTGGGCTTGTCAATCCTGAAGCTTGTAAGATCGAAAATCACTCGACCTATCAGCAGGACCTACCTTGAAGCAGCAAACATATTTTGCAACGGAAAAGCCACAAATAAGGCTGCATAAAAACCCAGTCAAGAAAACATGTGTCAAAACACTCGAGGCACATGTCTAAATGCAATTCCCTAACCAACTAAGCATCTAGAAACACTTTGTCTCCATTATTTAACGCCTACAGCCTAATAATAATAACATTAAAAAAAAATATATCTTAAAAACACTTTAATTATATAAATATAATAATAATAATGAAACCTAAGCCAACTTACAGGAAAAAAAAAAAGATAATAAAAAAAAACATTTTCGATAATCCTAAAAACACTTTTGTGTTCAGCTACTTTGCATTGACATGACTTCAAACACGATCAAACATTTTTAATTTCGAGTCATCTTCCAAACCCAATTTTATTTTCAACCAGTTTTGGGATCTCACAAAGCTTTATATTTTAACTACATCTCTTCTCAGAACGAATAGTGTACCTCACTGTCCAAGATCGACTAGATTGCTTGAGTCCAAGACAATAAAACATTCATTTCAGTTTCAAAAAGTGTGTAGAGGATTCTTATGTCTTCAAATCTTTTCCGTTGTGTTTTTCCTTTCTGGAGTCTCGTGGACGCGATCAGACAAACTGAGATTCCTCTTCAATTCAACCAGATTTTAGTTGATAACCTGATCGCATTCATGTGACTATCTACAATATTCATTGCTGGGATCACATCTTTTATTTATATATTTATATGCTAGTGTGGTGTTGGATATATGATTTTTATTGACTTTTTTAGTTTGAAATGGTTTGAAATTGTATTTTTAGGTTTTTTAAATTAAAAATTGGGTATCCTTTTGAAACATGAAAGGAAATATTAAACGACACTAGTTTAACCACTGGTAAGAACCACATAATTCATATGCCCTTAAGAAAGCGGCAAACAAGCCAATAACAACTGTTGGCCCTTGTGAGAGCGGCAAAAATCAGAGCCCTTGTGGGAGTGGCAAAATTCATATGTCCAAGACAAACCAGACTCCAAAACTTACTAAACAAGTTTTTACAGATAAAAAATATTAACATAGAGACTAGCAGTAAGGGAAAACCAAAATTTAAAAGGAACAAAACAGAAACTGCTAGCATCAACGGTCATTTTTGCCAGGTCATGAAGAAGGTCCAGGATGCCCTTGCATTTTCAGCCTTGCGACATTCAACTCCAGCCTTTCAACTTTGATTTCCAGCCCTGCCAAGAACCGGAGGAACACCTGTTCAGTCCTTGCAATCCTCGGCTCGAATTCTTTCTTGAGTTAAATTAAGTCTTGATCCACATTCTCAAGTCTGTGGCCACCTTCCAAATCCATACAATGCAAGAGACGCTTCATTCTTTTCAACTTCCACTTGATGTCCCTGATTTCCTCTCCCACGACCCTATTATCAGAGGAAGCAGAGGATTCAGATGGAGAATCCATGGTTGCACCGAACAACAAGAGATAGCGGATAATAGAAGGAGCTTCAAACTTGCAAATAATCCAATGTTGTGAAATCAACAACCAGCTACCACCTTTTATCGTTCCAGGATCATCATGCATCATTATGCGAACAGATGCTGTCATACTGGAAATCCTCATCAGATCAGAGTTGAACATGGGCGAGGCAGTATGATGGAGGTTGGGAGTGTGAGGGTACGCTTCCTGACAATCCACTCTTTAATCTCATTTAAACCGACTCATGGCATAAACCTCTCACCACGCGTCGATCCAATTCTCCACAGTGTGCCACAGTAATAGATTGGACAGGTGATTACGACCACCAGCAATCACGTGGGGAGCCATTTGAACCTTAGCCTCATGGACAGCAAGGAAACCCAGGTGCTAGGGGATAGGACTCGTGGTCTTGGATCCATTGATGTCAAGTGTTCCTCGGCCCAAGGAGGAGGCCACATTGGCTCCTAAGTCAGCCAGAGAGTTATTACTTCTTAGCACATGGAAGGCTTCAAAGTTTTGAAAGGAGCTAAAGCTTTGGATTTTTTTAAGCGCTGTCGGATCTTCAAATCCTTTGGGAGATTGCTGGAATTGAGAGCCTGAATGACCAGTCTAGAGTCACCAATCACCACCATGTCCCTTATGCCGTGAGATTTGGCAAGGATAAGGCCCTGCCAGAGAGCTAGTTCCTCCACCATATTGTTTGATTAGATACCCAACCCCCAAGAAAAAGCCAATTCATGATTTCCATGAGTCCAAAAAAAGAATTACCCCGCCCCCCTTGCCTCCCTACAATTAAAAATTGGGTATTACCACACCATTGATTCCATTTTTGGAATCAAAATTGCAAATTAAACAAATGAAAATCTAAATTCAATAAAAATCTTAGCATTTTCATAAAACTATTGTTAAAATTATATTTTAAAATTGCATAACCAAGTGTCATAACAGCTATGTGTTCATATGTCATAATAACTATGGTTAAAATTGTAATTTTAAGTTTTTAAAATTATATAATCTAGTATCACAAAGTTAATAGAAAAAGCAACTTATTTTTACTACAAAATCTCAAATAAAACCATAAAAATATCAATTTAAAAAAAAAAACATTATTAACCATAAACACTAAAAAAGTTCACAGTTTTATCAATCTTATTATTTTTTTTTCCAGAAGGAAAAACCCTAGCCTTGATATTCATGGTGAATCAAAATATACATCCACATAGGCTCAGCCATGTAATACAAAAAAGAGACTGTGAAACATGCCCAAAAGGCCAGCCAAAGACAACCAGATCATAGGTGATCTCAGCAAGGATTCAGAAGGAATAACTACAATGGTCACCTGGAGTCCCTGACTCAACCTTATTACTTTATTAAGAGAACCATACCATAAAAATTATTAGCAAAAATTCCAGACTACATGTCGCATGGAGACGGCTTATTTTTTTGTTGGAAATAACATTACTTTTTATTGTTCTTGTAATCAATCTTATGATGCAAGCTGTGAGAATTCTTTTTCATGGATTGCTCGCACAGAAAAGCGGCATCGGCGTTGTTGTCACTGCAGTAGAGACACGGATGCTGTGAGTACCCTTCTTCCACAAGCAATTTTCTTGTACCCAGAATTAATTCCCTGTTGCTAAGAGGCTTCCCATGCTGTTCAAGAATTGTCTGAATAGCGTTACTGAATGCTCCATACGCTTTTTTTGGATCACCAGTAGGGCAGGCGTCCGCAGATGTCTGGTTAGTTTGGCATCCGCTTAATAGAATACCCATGTCCTCATGTATACGCTGCAGCTCCTCTTGATCATGTATACGTTGGCGTTTATTCATTCCCCTTTCGGCCTCCACGACGGAGCATTTGGTGTTAACAAGCCTCTTAACTTTGGAGCTGGCCTTCTCACCGAAAAGCTGAAATAGAGCGCTTTTTATTTTATCGGCGTCTATTTCAGCTTCGCCGGTCTTTTCTCTCAAGACGTCTAGTAACGAACCCAAGGGCAAGAACTTGCTCTTTGAAGAACGCGGTGCTAATGTTTCTGGAGCTCTTAATGATCTAGCTGCTGGATGATGAGGTCCAATTTGCTCCTTCTCTTTGCCAATTAGGCCTCCGCTGTGACAGGAGTCCGAAACCATGGTGAAAGTTGCTCCCAGAGGCACCTTATTCACTATAAACCTGAAGTCCTCATCTTTATGCATCCAAATTATGACAATTCAGTACTAAATCTAATGAAGAAAATGATGGAAACATTAATTCAGACAGTATAAAAACACTAGATTGGTAACAGGAGGAGGGTCTATATAACTACCTGTAAGAAGATTGAAATCGCATGGGACGATACACTCGTCGTAGCCCGAGGAGTCATGCATGGGAGCGAGAGTGCCGTGGCCGCTGTAGTGAAAGAAGAGGACGTCTCCGGATTTGGCATTGCGAACCATAGCGAGGAGAGCCGCTCGAATGTTTTCACCGGTGGGCTTTGTATACGCTTCCTCCTCGGTGTCGATAAGGAGATTAATGTCATGTTTGGCAAAGCCGAAGCGATGAATGAGCGTGCGTTGCATCCTCAGAACATCGTTGACGCATCCATGAAGCTCATTTTTTGTGTTGGGATAATTGCATCCCACTAAGACACCGTATTTTCGTTTGGCCGTCATCAAAACCCTGATCTTGTTTCTGAAGACAGCTCACTTCTTGACAGCAAATGAGAATACTCTTCATAAGAAGCTGAATAATTTTGAACACAAAAGTATGATATGGGCGTGTATTTATCGTGAATACGATGAGAAGGGGAGTAAATTAGTATCCCTTGAATTTCGCGATTCGTTGAGAAACTTCTTCGTTAAGCCATCAAGAAATACGAGCAAGAACGGATGTGCTTCTCTCGCAGATTCGTTGTTAATATGTTGCAGCTTTAATGGCGCGCTGCTGATGCAGAATTTTTGTATTGTTAATGATGCGTACAAGCAACCACTGAAGGATGCTCTGAGTTGGAAAAACGGAAGATTGATTATATCCCACATTTACGCTGAAACACATGTAAGCAGAGTAATCCCAGCTTGGAATATATATGTATCTGACAATATGACTCAAAAATGCATTAAGAAAAGGGCTTTCTGATTTAGACAAAACGTAAATGGAATAAGACACACTCCGTGTTATTCTTGCGTTGTGCGAATAAAAATGTGCCACCTAGTGGGATCATTATTAAGTGTTATTCTTGCGTTGCACGATTTATTCAATAAAAATTGAAGACTTCCGGAGCGTTGAAATCAGTCGAGACTCCAAAAGTAGGTGTACGTGAGCCAGAAGCACCTAGTTACACAGCATTTAATGCTCTAATAGGTTGTAAGTTGATGTGTGTACGTTTCATCTATCTTCATATGTGTACACGTATCATTACTACTCATTTCAAAAGCATGACTGAACATTATGAAATTGTGTAAAACAACAGTATTTTGTATATTTTTGGTTTTTTTATTGGCAAAGTTTCTTTAGGATTTTAGCGAAAATTCTAAGTGTAGAGTTTTATAGTGGAACTCTGTTCTTTACACATTTTATACTATAATCTAGATGTTCAAAAAAACGACCAGAATTCTAAATCAAGTAGAACTTTGAACTTTGTTTTCATAGAGCTGGTCGATTCGGACTAGAAAAGTATGAAGTGTTGCTTTTTTTAAATAACATAAAAAAAATTTAATAAAAGAAATAAACTTTTTGAATACATTTGTTATTAACTAAAAAGAAAGTAATTTTTTTTTAATCTTTTGTTATTAACTTGTTGAAGAGGTAACTTGTGTAGTTATGTAATTTTTTTAATCTTTTGTTATTAACTTGTTGAAGAGGTAACTTGTGTAGTTATGTATTCCATTTTCTGTGTAGTTATGTCATTTTTTTGAATCTTTTGTTATTAACTTGTTGAAGAGGTAACTTGTGTAGGTATGTATTCCATTTTCTATTTTCGATGTAAAGTTGTGGATTAAGTTTAACTTATATATTTTATTTTCTATATATTTTATTTTTCAAGAGAAAATTGTTAAAATTGCATTTTAATGTTGTTAGAATTGTATAATTGGGATGTTTTATAGATAATAGAAATAGTTAAATTCATTTTTATTATTAAAATTGCAATTCCAACAACCAAAATCTTAACTTATAAATCCAAATTTAATGAAAAAATATAACTTGTAGCTTTTTCAATTGATTACTATATATATATATATATATATATTAATAAAGTTTTTTAAAAATTTATTGTTTTTTGTCAACTGCCACCAATAACTATCAAAGTGTAGTTTTTTGTTTTGTTATTTTAAATCATATACTCAAAAAACAAAATTCGAGCACATTGGGTTGTGCAGAATTAGAGCCACTTGGGTCCTTATTTGAGTAGTAGGAACACCTTTACGTGCTTCAGCTATGGGGGTAATGGTAAGAGCACCAAGCAAAAGGACACATTTAGTGGATTGTCATTCTTTATCAAGACCTTATGAATATGGGGTTGGAATATCAAAAACCTTGAATGGTTCAGTATATCATTTAGGCTCAAAAGTCTATGGATAGAGTAAAGGTTTATGGAACAAAGTTATACACATAAAATATCTCAAAGAAACTTTTATGGACTGTTGGTTGCGTAGGAAAATTTTTTCTATGCAACGCACATCCCATATTTGGAATGGTTTTGTTCGTATACTTTCATGGATCTGTTGTAAGTTGGGCTGGAGAGTGGGTAATGGTAACAGGATACAGTTGGGCATCGACCCCATCGTTGGACTTAATTCTTCTTTTGCTTTGTAAAAAGAGTTGCGGGATTACCTTCTCGATTATGGCATCGGTACTCTTAGTCAAGCCCACAATATTGGAGGTGGGACTAGTAATTCTTCTTACTCGCTATCAATGAAGGATTTGGAACTTGGGGTTGATGGAAGACGGAATGGAATCTTTTCATAAGAAGGCTTGCGAATGGAGGCATAAGGTTGTCAGGCAAGATGGATAAGATCCTTTGAATGCATAATTCTGAAAATGGTGAGGTTATTGTCAATCTGGCTTACGATGTTGTTACTACTTCATATCTAGATAAAATACAAGGATGGCATCATAAGCAGTTGTGGCATTGGAATTTACTGACCAAAATCAAGTGTTTCATATGGTTATGTGCAGAAAATCGAATCAATACTTGGGACAACCTGCTCAAGAAGGGTCAGTCTAGGCCTAACAAGTGTGGTTTATGCAAATCGGGTTCTGAATCTATTAACCACACTTTTGTGTCTTTCCCCTTTGCTCTTGCAGTTTGTTTTCTTCTTGAACACGGGGTTGGTTTGCTTGTCCCTTGGGAGCCTCTATCCCTGGTGGAAAATATGAACAAGTGGTTGCAAACGAACCGTGAGGCACCCCACCTTCCCATTTTTATATTTGGAACTTATGGCTGGCTCGCAATCACATCATTTTATAAGACCGCTTACTCAGCATCGATTTTGTCTTCCGTTGTATTATGAAACAAATCAAAGCGTACCCTGCTATAACTTTAATTCAGCCTCAAAGGAACATTGGACCGACCGCTTCTTGTGTTTATCCATCAGGATTCTTTCACAATGTTGCGAACACAGTCTCCGACAGTGATGGTGTTTTCCTCTCCATCAACAGCACTCATTTCTTTCACATAAAATTGGGATGCGGAGCTAGCACTAACACCAGAGCCGAGTTGCTTGCTCTCTGGGCACTGTTGACTTGTGCAGCGACCATTGGTCTTCCATCTCTTCATGCTTATGGGGACTCTCAGGTAATCGTCAACTGGGTAACTTCAAAGGTTGGACTGTCGGCTCTCGATTTGGAACACTGGTGCAATCACATTGTAGAAATTAAAAACTCCTTCCTCTCTTTATTCTTCCAGCATGTCTATAGAAAGCACAATAAGAGTGTTGATAGGATATCGAAGGAATCACTCTCTTTAAATCCAGGATGTCTCTCCTTCCTGGAATTTTCTGAAGGAGTCATTATTGGGGAAGATACCATTCAGCTCTTTTAAAGAGTTTTTTTTCCATGGTATGGTTGGCTCTCCCATCTTACGAGTAAAGGATGGGACTTTTCTTTTAGCCACTTTTGGAGTTTCGCTTCTCCTAGATACTAGAATCTCTTGTTTCCATAGGGTGTTAGGTTCTTGACAACACCATGTGCTTCCTTCGATATTCTTTCAGGGCTCTTTATGTAATCTCTTTTGGAATAATTGGTAAATATTAGAGGAAGGAGTTATGAGACTGTTTCACATAGACTGAGTGGAGACAACTTGTCATCAGCTGGAAGCCCCACGATTTTCTGAAATGTTTTGTCAGAAAGTTCCATTTTCTTCTTCTGAGCAGGCCTCAGAATGATATATTGTAGCTTGGTACACTTTTGTTCCCTTTGATTCTAATAGAATATCAAGGAACAACGATTTTTCTTCTTGAAAAAAAAAGCTACATGATATGGATTGGAGTTGTTCCATTGATGTTGTTGATATTATTAGGCAATCCAAACATTTTTTTTTTCAGAGGAAAAAATGCCATCTTTTGATATTCAAAATGAATCAAAAAGATAAATATACAGAAATCAGCCACATACCAGATGGGAATCATCAGTCAGACCATCCAAAACCTACAAGAAAGGAGAGAATGTATGTCTTCCAGCACAAATATAATAGAAAGACAAAGTCTAATCAATGCAGACTTTTATCATCATTCCTGAGTGATCAGGTCAGCAAAGTCGGAAATCTAAATATGACCAATAAAACATACAAATCAGTGCATATCCGCTCGCTGATAATCTCCCAAAAAAGTATATGATAATGTAGAAGTAAAACATAACAAACCAACTGCAATAATTAAAGAAACAACCATCAAAAAAGTAAAAAATGGCCATCTGTTATGACCTGTCCATCCATAATCTCAGTGAAATGTCCTGTACCATTCTCCAAATTCAAAGCACTTTTTGATGGACCATCAGCGAGTATATTATGCTCCCGATAAGTATGATATATGGTCATAGGTGGGGCACTGAGCATCATGTTGGAGATATCATCACACCAGTGTTTCAATGCGGGAATTTCAAGGGCAGTGAGTTTGTTTTCCCATGAAACAATCACCATTGAATCACCATAAATCTGGTGTAAGGGTACTCCCATCATGTTGCTGACTTTAAGAATAGACCAAAGAGCCAAGAGTTCAGCTCTGGTATTGGAGCCCAGACCACATCCCACCGAAAAAGAGAGATAATGGGTTTCACTGATATGGATTACTAACCCAGCTCCCCCTAAACCCAATTGTGCAGCTCCATCGAAGTATCCAGCCGGAAAGTGGTGCCCAGGTGCAGATCCGATCATCCTATGTTTTTTAGCATGTATAGGCATAGGGTGGAGAGCGAGTAAAAGATCAATACGGGTGATGAGTGGAGCAGTAGATGGTGAGCCATTTTCAAATAAGCAATTGTTCCTTAAGAGCCACACAAGCCAAAAGATGAAGAAAGGAATGAAACGATGAGTTGCAGATAGAGAAGTGCAGTCAAACCAGTGGTCAAGAAAGGATAGGACAGAACAGTGAGTGGTCATAGGGAAACCCATCCGGTTCGAAAAGTGAGTGAAGATGGAGGATGTAAAGGGGCACAAGTGAAAAAGATGAAGGCAATCCTCAGTGGCTTTTTTGCATAAAACACATCTGCTGGGGCCATGATGACCACGGGATTGTAGATTATCCCAAGAAAGGATCTTGTCCACCGCCACCAGCCAGCTAAAACAAATCATCTTCAATGGGATTTTTAAAGTCCACAGGAAAGATAAAACCCGACTATTCTCCAGAATGGTTGTGCTGTGAAAGAGACAGTCATATCCAATGGCTGCGCTAATTGTGCCCACATGTTTTTTATGGGACCAGAGGAGCATGTCTTTGACTTCAGATAAACATATTCTATTAAATGACAATCCTTTGAGATATGTTGTCCATTGTATACTCCACTCCTTGCAAAGATCAAGGTCTTCAGCAGTGTACCAAGATCTCGAAGCGTGGTTTAATGCTTGGTTCAGATTGACAATCCCATAATCTTCCAGGTACAGGCGAAGTTCATCAGATAGTATGTATGAACCACCCAATCCCACAATGGGATCCGCTCCAACCCGAATCTCAATACCATTACCAACTTGCCAGAGGAGACCTCTCCCAATCCAAGGCAATGTATCAAGAAAGCCTTTCCAGATGATCGAAGCATTCCAGAATCTGAACTTTTTTTTTCTGAGCCAAGAATTTACCGGCATGTTTTTCATATATTTAACTTTTAGAAGGTGATGCCAGATACCGGTATGGTTCAGTGCATGCCAAAAATTCTTCATTCTCAATGAAAGGCTAAAGAGAGGAAGATGTTTAATCCCCCAGCCCCCCTGAGAGATGGGACGAGCCAGTAGGTGCCAATCAGCCAAATGGTATTTCTTAAGAGTGGCAGAAGACCCCCAAAGGAAAGAGAAGATGAGAGAGCGTAGTTTGTCCAAAATGGATGCGGGGACCGGGAAAAGGGACAACCAATATACAGGCAAGCTAGTGAGAACAGAACGGACCAAGACCAGTCGCCCCCCCAAAGATAAAAAGTGGTGAGTCCAGTGGTTTATACATTGTTCAAAACGACCCAAGAGCCAGGTCCAGTCTTTTACTAGGCAATCCAAACATAGAAGATTGGAATGACATGTTTACTTATGTGCAACTCAAAGGTATAGTAACCAACAGTAATATTAATACATAAGGGTTGACTAGTAATGGTTTTATACCAATTTAATTAGATATGGAATAAATTTTATTATTATGTCCTTACAGAAACATATAGCAATCACAGGGACCTATTAATCCTTTCGCGCCTGTTAAATATTTGCTCTTTCCTAATTTTTTCATAAATGTTGGTGGAAAACATTTCCTATTAATGTTTTCGTATGTGTTAAAATTTGTCTGTTGCCTATGTTTTTCCTAAAGTCTTGTGGCATATATTCTTGATTTGATTAGGGTGCAAATTGACACATGTCATGGCTAAGTCAGACTATAACTCCAAGGCGGCTTGGAATTTGAAGGTTGGAGGGAACTAGGTGAACATTTAAGACACAATTTACACAGTGTAATACCCAATATATGTAGGATAAATGCAAGGCACATAGCCATGACATGTGTTAATTTGAACCCTAATCAAATCAAGAATATATGCCACAAGACGGAGTGGGATATGGGCTAGCCAAAATGCCCTATTTTCTACAACCGCCTTTCCACAAAATTGCTTAAATCCCACCACCAATGGTTGTCTTCTTCCCTGCCTGACATTTCGATATCCACGTCAAATCCCACTATAGATATGCGTTGTCCTGCAAAGATTCGTTGTTGTGACCCTAGGATCCATTGGGAAGACCCGCATTGTATTCATCCAAGGATCCATTATGGCAGGATTAAACACATTTACCAACCCCCCCATCCCTCTCAAGTTTGTTCAAACACGTTTTTGAGCTATAGATGAAAATCCTCTGGGATCTACACAATCCTTATTATTTTCCATTTACACTGAGAAGAAAATATCTGACGCAGCAACGATTAGTTGGAGCAACACACAAGAGCCTTTCTATGTCTTCAATGCTAATGTTGAGTAGTTGCAGCTAATGAAGATTGATACAATGGAAATAATTAGCGTCTAAATTGCATCGCCAAACAAACATTTGATACATTAGATAGATATCTAAATCTAAATAGAGATATATAAATATAGATAGATCTCTATATATAGATATAGATACCATGCATTGATCGATTATTCAGTTTTTATCATTCATTTTTGCATTGACCTCTCTTTCAGTTTTTGGTGGTGGGTTGTAGATATCATTCGTTGTTCCATTGGTTTGTCTTTTAGATTCTGGAGGTATGTTGGGCCATGCCCATAACTAAACCATGCTTGGTTTTCATTGCATTTTGATAGGTTCAACTTGAGAACCCCAGAGAAGTCAGAATTTACTCTTATTAACCCAGGCTTGATTTCCAAGGAATTTTTATATGAGCTCTAGTTACAAATCCCAGTAAGGACGGGTTTTTGGAACTTCTTGTTTCCAAAAATTGAGTGGTTTCTATCTCAAAAGGTGTAGATCGAACATTATTCCTCTTAGTTATGACGATCAAGGATTTGGCATAGGATTCGATAGTATGAAAAAAAACAAGAAACATGATGAAGAAGAAGAACATTGTAACACCACGGTTTTGTCCCCATGGTATTGAATTCCATATGATATAAATATCTTTATTTGATCATGTTGTGGAGCTCAAGGAAAAGGCCCCAACATGGATTTAGTATTTTATGTATCAGCGATTAAAAATCGATGCCGATGGTTTATGTGCTAGCCAAGCACAATATGTTTGAGACATCATGTAAAATGCAAATTAATAAAAATACCACAACTAGCTATGCGCTGCAACATTAAAGAGATGGGGCCATGATTTCACAAGGAATGGGGAGGGGGAAATATTCAAAGCTTTGAGCTTATGGGGAAAATCCAATGTCTAAGAGAAAATCCATAGAGTGGTCAACTACCCATTTTTTTTCCTTTTGTGCCCAGACATCTAGAAGTTGGTTGAGGAATTTATTGCATGGGGGTCAATTTCGAATTGGGCAGAGCACCCATTTTAGAAAAACATGTTTTCATTTAATGGGAAAGTAAGAACCCAAAAATTTCTCACACACCCATTATGCATTCGCGTGGAGGCTCTCTCACGCAGGTGAAATCTTAGAGAGCTCTCCCATTCATGTTTTTGGTCTGCTATGTGTTTTGTTCACGTTTGGGGAAGTTTTCTTCATTTTCCCATGGAGGGGAGGTCGTTTTGGAAATGCTTGGTAGCTGAGCTCTCTCTTGGACGTTTTTGTTGTGTGTTCCTCATTACTCGGCTGGGAAAACTCATTGTTTTGGTTGCACAACGAATGAAAGAGAAGACTCACGATTTTTGGGTGATTGTTGAGGTCATTTTGGCCACGTGAAGCCCATAAATGTTTTTGAATTTGAAACCATGAGATGGGGATCTGTAAGGGTCATTTTTACCTGTGTGAATCCGTTGAATTGTTGTTGAATTCAGGTTGCTCACCCAGGGGCTGATTTCCCCATTCACGAAATCATTTTTGGTTGAAAAATGTTTTCCTTCATACCCGACCTGTGCATTTTGTTGTTGTGTGCATCCTTGTGATGGCTTGGCAGAGTAAGTCCAAGGAACCCATTCGTTAGATGGTTGGATGTGTTGGATGTGATTTTTGGCTTGGCTGAGCAAGTCCAAGGACCCCATGTTATTGGTTGTTGCCTTAGCAGCCTGTGGAACCCAATTCCTTATTGGCTTGGTTGGACAGTTTATGAAACCCAACGGTGTGTTAGCTTGACTATGGATGTACGGTTTTGGCTATGTGTGAGCCTGTTGTTGTTCCCTAGTTCCTTGTGGAGTCATGTCCAGCTTGGGGGTGGCAGTGATGCTGAGAGATTGACGAGCACATTAGCCTATGGTTGGGTGGAACATTGCAGTGACATAGCTAGTTGCAGGGAAAGCTTCTTCTCAAGATAAGTATTCCACTGTATTTAATCTCTGCAATGAATTTGTTTATGAATTAATCTAAACATGATGAATGGTTGAGTGTGTTGGATGAAATGTGTTTTTCTTCCACTATTTATTTCATGTATAATGAATCTATGTATGTTTTTAATTCAATGCATTTTTATTATCTTGTTCATGGGGATAGATTGCTCGTTTGATCGTAGCAGCAGCCTAGTCACGTCCTCTCCATCATCGCGATGAGGGGTGGGGATGTGATAGTGTGGTATCAAAGTAGTGTTGCAGCATTGGGCCTCAATCGGCCATGAAGAGTAGTTGAAAGAGGTTAGATCACCCTCTATGTTCAGTAGTAAAAGCAACAGGCAGGTGAAGTTTTTCAGAAAATTTCCTAAGTGTTGGAAATTGCATGTCGGTTCAGTTAGTCGAGTTGAGTCGACACATGTTGGCTGATTTGGCTGAGTCAAGCCGATGAAGCCTAGAGAGATAGTGTCAGCATGAAAGGCCAAGTTCAGCTGACAATGAAGGTAGAGAAATAAATCATTTTTAGAAATTTTTCTAAGTCTTTGAAGAAATTTTGCATGTCAACAAAACTGGGTGAATTTTACCGATGTGTCGGCTGTGTTGGGTGAAGTCAGGCCAATATGTCGACTGAGTTGGCTAAATGGAGTCGACAAAGATCGCAATGACCGTGTCGACTGAGTTAGCCAAGTTCCTCCAAAATGTTTCAGGAGAAAAGGCCGAGTTGCACCGATGGCATCGATGTGAAAGGATGAATGGAGCCGATGGGGTTGCAACGACTGTGTTGGCTGCATGAAAGTCTAACTTGCGCCGACGAGGAAGAAAATTTTCCAAAAATTTCTATAAGTCTTAAAAAATTAAAAAAATATCAGTGAGTTTGTCGATACGTCAGCTGGGTTGGAATGAATTTTGCTGACACATGTCATCCAAGCTTAGATATTTTCGTCGACGGCAGAGGAAGGACATAAAACTTCTAAAAAATTTTCTATGTATGGACATGTCGGACGAAATGAAGGAATTTCGGCGATGCATGTCGAGTGAAATGGAGGAATTTCACCGATGCGTGTCGGGTGAAAAGTCGAGTTTTCGTCGATGAAGGAAAGAAAGAAGGAAAAATTTTCCAAATTTTTCGAAGTGCCGAAATTTCCGCGTCGGCAAGAAAATATGAATTCTGTCGATGTGTCGGAAGAAAACTTGGAATTTTGTCGATCTGTCGGGTGAACTCGAATAATTTTTCCAATACGTCGGAAAGATCAGCAAGTTTTTGTTGATTGAAAGAAAAGTCAGTTTTTTTCGAAAATGACAGAAGGTTCGACAATATTTTGTCAATTAGATGAAAATGGCAAGTTTTCCCGATGTGTCGGAAAGTCAAATTTTTTTCGACACGTCAGGAGAAAAGGAGAAGTTTTGTCGATCAGAAGGAAATGACAAAGTTTGCCGACACGTCAAAAGGAAAAGGTGAATTGAGATTTCATGTCGAAAATTTTTGGGTGAGTTCGCCGATCAGAGGGAAGAAGAAAATTTATCGAAATGGAGATTTTAACAGGTTTTCAGTGGGATCTATAGGTGCCAGAAAAGTGAAAAATGGTAGTGAGATTATGCGCTAGATTGCGTGAAATCAAAGGATTTATGAAAAAGAAAAAAAATGAGGACGCTGCCTCCTTGACCCCCGTCGTCCCCCTGAGACGGTCGGTTGAAGATGATAAGCATATAAAGGGAGAAAAACAAATGTACAAGGAAATTTATAAAGAAGAATCAAGATTGTATTTTGATAGAGAGGGATGGCACTTTGGAAGAAGAAATTATGAAAGTAGAATGTCATTATGTTATAGATGAAGGGACACCATATGAAGATGGTATTGAAGCACTTTTAGATGGTGTATCTATGCAGGTTGTGAATCATAGGATGGATGATATGAGCAAAGACAGAATTGGACCATTGACAGGGGAGTATGTTCACTCTTGTAAAGAAGAACATAACATCATCTTAGAAAAGATGTTACAGAAGAAGGACTAGCTGAACGCCTAGTGAAATCTTAGGAGAGTTCATACTAGAAGAAGAATGTGTTGAACCTCGTAAGGTTTCCCCATAGGTAAATGAATAAACAAGGGAAGACACTTGCATATTTTGATTAAAGTGTTGATGAGCAGACTATTTTTGTTTTGATTGACCCTAGATCCACTCATAGCTATATCACCCATGGACTTGTCAGATATGCACTTTGAAGAAGTCAAAGCATAGAAGGTCATGGTTAGTTCAACTAGCCACTGGAACCAGGAGGAAGTCAATGACGTGGTAAAGAAATGTCCATTAGTCATGGATGGATTAGTCACTTGTGTAGATCTAAATTTTCTGCCACCTGGATCCTACATTGTCCTCATTGGAATGGATTGGTTGGAAGCACATAAAGCAAAGTTGAAGAAGTATTCCAAAAACTGATCTCCAGTAGGCATATTTCAGCAATGTAGTTGAATAAGTTCTATAGGAAATGTTTCATAGCGTATGCAACTCATGTTTTGGAGGCAATGATGCTCTTAGGTTGGAGGGCTGTCAGGTGTTGCCAAAATTCAGGAATTCTTTTCCTGATGGAATTCCAGGGTTTCCTCCAAAGAGTGACATTGATTTTACAATTGAACTTGTGCCAGGTAAAGCACCAGTGTCCAAGACACCCTACAAAGTGAGTACGCTAGACTAGATATAGCTGATGATGCAGCTGCAAGAGTTGTGGGAAAAAGAGTATGTCAGGCCAAGTGTGTCCTAGTGGGGAACACCAGTTTGGTTTGAGAAAGAGAAAGATGGTACACACAAGTTGTGTATTGATCACAGATAGCTGAGCAAAGTCACTATGAAGAAAAAGTATCATTTGCCTAGGATTGATGACCTCTTTGATCAAATGATAGGAGCAAAGTTATTTTCCAATATTGACTTAAGATATGGTTACCAGCAGGTAAGGATCAAGGATGAAGATGTTCATAATATAACCTTCATAGCAAGGTATGGATCTTATGAGTTTGTAGTGATACCCTTTGGGTTTCACAAATGCACCAGCTACATTCATGTTCCTCATGAAAAATGTTTTTAGTAAGTATCTAGACAGGTTTGTTCTTGTTCTCCTTGATGGAATTCTTATCTGCTCTAAGAATGGGGAAGAATATGTGGAACATTTGAGGCTGAGTCTGGAAATTGCTCAGGAAGCATAAGTTGTATGCAAGGTTGAGCAACTATGACTTCTATGAAGATAGAATTCATCATTTGGGTCACATTATCTCAGATAAAGGAATATCTGTAGACCCTAAAAAGATTGAGGCCATGATAAGTTGGCCTGCTCCAAGAAGTTAACATATGTAAGATCTTTTATGGGACTTTCAGGATATTGCAGGAAGTTCACTGAAGGATATTTTGTAGGTAAAGTGGAGTCTATGTATAGGTTGAGGAATTCTTCATATTAACTTGTAGTTCCATGAGGGAATGGCCCTTGTGTGTATGAGCATACACATGAGGACTTCTTGAACACTACAAGTAGAATGACCTGAGCAGAGTAGTATGGTTGTGCCCAATGAAACTTGAGGTAGGAAGCTTCCATGTGCCATGGGAAGGATCTCATGGCTAAGAACAAATTTTGAAACTTCAGATTGCAATTTTTTCTGTTGATTATGGGAGACTGTGATCTCCTATGATGGTTTTGAATCATGCTAACAATGGATATGATTGTCGTGCATTGCTTGATGTCTGAGGTTTCCTATTGCTAACTGTTACTGTTTGGCTGATTTAAAATTGTGTTAGGATGACATGTTGCATGTGGATGTCCAGGTTTTGGGCAGCATGTGTAAGTAAGGGATAAGTACTCCCACTTGCAAAATCTAAACAATATGAGAATGGCCTCATGGCTGCACAAATATGATTTTTTGCAGGAAGCAGGATTGGGAACTCAAATTTTTATTTGACTATCAACGTTATTGATTGTTCGATACTTGGGAAATCATGTATGCATGAAATATATTTGAAAATCTATGATTGAAATTTTTATGATGACATCTCATATGAACTGCATACTTGTATGTAACACAGGTGAGATGATGGAAGTATGCCCCTTGAGTACATAGCTTCTCGGAAGGGTGTGTTTGGGATACATAACTCCTCAGAAGGATGTACTGGGTGTATATGGCTCCTCGGAAGGATTTACTGAGTGTACATAGCTTCTCAGAGAAATGTGCTTGGAATAGGTTTGGAAACCTATGATTAAATTTTTTTATGATGACATCTCATATGAACTACATGCTTGCATGTAACGCAGGTGAGATGATGAAAATATGTACTGGATGTACATGGATCCTCAAAAGGATGTACTGGGATACATAGCTTCTCGAAGGGATGTGTTGGAATAGGTTTGAAAACCTATGATTGAAATTTTATGATGACATATGATGTAACCTGCATGTATGTATGCAACGCAGGTGAGATGATGAAACATGCATATGGAGTACATGGCTCCTCTAGAAGGATGTACTTGGGTACATAACTTCTCCCCCTACCATCTAGGCACTGGTATGCATCACTGGGGACACCCAGGGTGTAAGACGTCTGCTTAGACTTCTTTCTGCACACATTCATGCCGTAAGGGAACTGTCATGAGAGTGGGGGCTCCGTGAAGAAAATAACCCCATGTATTATGATGTGTGGAAAGGAAGCGCCTGTGCATTGGTAAGCACTTGGAGGAGGTGCTAGGCCCTTAAGCCAGAGCTGTCATTAAGCACCCAAGGAGGTGTTGGGCTCTGAAGCGGGGCTGATCAGATCTCGGTTGAGAGATTCTATATAGATAAGTATTGGATTACTTGGAAAATCCTAGTTGATTTTCTGTAATTACACATGTGCATAATGATTCAGCTAAGATTTTGAAAATCTTGTTAAGAAATAAATCTTGCGAAAATGAATCTGACATGTGAATTAATCTGTTATGGTTCCTGGAAAGGAAGCGCCTGGGCATTGGTGAACACTGGAAGAGGTGCTAGGCCCGTAAGCTAGAGGTGCCATTGGGCACCCAAGGAGGTGTTAGGCTCTGAAGTGGGGATGACCAGATCTTGGTTGAGAGATGTTATATAGATAAGCATTTGGTTTACTTATCAAACTTTTGTTGTTGTTGATTTTCTGTAAATATACATGAGCATATGATGCAACCATGGTTTTGAAAATCTTGTTATAGATTGCATCCTATAGGAATGAATCTGACATGTGAATTAAATTCATTGTTCTAGAAGGAAGCACCTGAGCTGGTAAGCACCTAGAGGAGGTACGGGCTCTTTAGCAGAGCTTCCATTGAAGCACCCGAAGAGGTGTTGGGATCAAGAATGGAGATGTTAGACCTCGGTTGAGAGGTATTTTCAGGTGATATGAGGCTTATAGAAATTTGGCTAACCTTTAATGCACATCCAGGTGTGGGGTGGGGCAGGGTTGTGAGCACCATGGTTGTATAAATCCCAGTCAGACACCTGTGGAACCAAAAGAAGATACTTATGCAGATGAGTATTTGGTTCACTTGGAAACATTTTGTTGATTTTATGTCAATATACATGTGCATGTGATTCATCTATGATTTTGAAAATCTTGTGAATAATGACATGGGAATTGATTCATTGCTTGGGGCTTGAGCATAGGTATTGTTGGTTTCCAAAGTCACTGGAAATGTTCTAAGCTGGGGAGAAGGATTCTCCAATACCAATAAAAGATCATGTGGTGTGTACTAATGCTTGCAATCAAGGACTTGGAGGAGTTCGTATGTAATATAACCACGAAGTGGAACCAAGGAGGAGTTCTAGATCATACCATTGGACGGGTAAAGATGTAGAGGAAGCACGACAGTCTTGATGCGGTTACATGGGGACTGGAGGATGCCATGCGATTGGCACACCTAGTTTTGGTTCAATTTTGTAGAGCACTGAGGGTGGTGCCAGTGTAGCAATTGTTAAATTTTTGTAAAGCACCGAGGATAGTGTTGTTGAAGGGGGAGGGGAATGTAACACCCCGATTTTGACCCCATGTTATTGAATTGCATATGATGTAAATAATTTTATTCGATCATGGTGTGGATCTCAAGGAAAAGGCCCCACCATGGATTTAGTATTTTATGTATCGGCGATTAAAATTTGATGTCGATGGTTTATGTGCTAGCCAGGCACAATATGTTTGAGACATCATGTAAAATGCAAATTAATAAAAATACCACAACTAGCTATGCGCCGCAACGTTAAAGAGATGGGTGCATGATTTCACAAGGAATGGGGAGGGGAAAATATTCAAACCTTTGAGCCTATGGGGAAAATCCAATGTCTCAGAGAAAACACATAGAGTGGTCAACTACCCATTTTGTGTACTTTTGTGCCCAGTCATCTAGAAGCTAGTTGAGGAAATTATTGCATGGGAATGGGAAAAGCATGGGGGTCAATTTCAAACTAGGTAGAGCACCCATTTTAGAAAAACGTGTTTTGACTTAATGGGAAAGTAAGAACCCAAAAATTTCTCCCTCACCCATTATGTATTCACGTGGAGGATCTCTCATGTAGAGGAAATATTGGAGAGCTCTCCCATTCACGTTTTTGGTCTGTTGTGTGTTTCCTTCACGTTTGGGGAATTTTTCTTCATTTTTCCCATGGAGGGGAGGTCGTTTTGGCAATGCTCGGTGGCTGAGCTCTCTCTTGGACGTTTTTGTTGTGTGTTCTTCATTACCCAGCTGGGAAAACCCATTGTTTTGGTTGCACAACGAATGGAAGAGAAGACCCACAATTTTTGGGTTATTTCTGAGGTTGTTTTTGCCACATGAAGCCCATAAACGTTTCTAAATTCGAAACCATGAGATGGGGATATGTAAGGGTTTTTTTTTCCTATGTGAATCCGTTGAATCGTTGTTGAATTTGGGTTGTTCACCCAGGGGATTATTTCCCCTTTCACCAAATAGTTTTTGGTTGAAAAACGTTTTCCTTCATACCTAGCCTGTGCATTTTGTTGTTGTGTGCATCCTTGTGATGGCTTGGCAGAGTAATTCCAAGGAACCCATCCGTAAGGTGGCTGGCTATGTTGGATGTGATTGTTGGCTTATATGTTTTTAATTTAATGCATTTTTATTATCTTGTTCATGGGGATAGATTTCCTGTTTGATAGCAGCAGCATCCTAGTCGTGTCCTCTCCATTGTCGAGATGAGGGGTGGGGATGTGACAAACATGAAATATCTTATGAAGCAGAGGTAACATTAACAAGGAGAAAAGTGAGGTGTTTATTCAAATTAATCAATGGGAGGTCGAGGACAAGGAGCAGCAGGAGGTTTTGTTTTGTGTTGTGGATTGGAGTACGTCGTCTCAAGTGGGATACTCTACTCTCATATTTGAAGGTTTCATGGCGTCATTTTTCTAATCTAGTGGTGTGTCAACCCCATTTTCAAAATCAGATAGTTGGGAATCAACTTTTACTATAGCTAACTCCATATGTAATGTTATCAATCGTTACTGTGGGGATTTATAGTTCTCAACCCTCAATTATTCCTCTCAAAAATGTATATGTTAAGAGGCATTCCAATATCCAAATATGCATTGGATATATCTAGTAAGTAGTATTTATAAATTTGGTTGAGATGTGGTTTAACAAATGAACTAGAAGTTGAAGTTCAATTTTTAGGGCATTATTTTAAGGATTTATGCAACATATCCAAGTATTTCAATCCAACATTGACCAAATTTTAGGTGGAGAGTGGGATATGCCATAATAAATTCTGTTGCGAGAAGGACTTGCTTATTGGGGTCCTCACTGAAATTTTATAGTTTTCCCAAATAGAGAGTAGGGTTGAGAAAACTAAAATGCATATTTGTTAAAGGAGTAGATCCATTGGATCTAGGGTGCAGTAGTTGTATTGAAAATTTTCACCACAAAGATGCCAAACTTACCATATAGATCTATCTTCCTGGGTGGAAGAGGCACACAATAGTAGATGGTTGGATTTGAAGAGGAAAAGGCATCATATCATTGTGGGAAATGATTGTTGAGGAGGAAAAGGCCAATATTGATGTATTGATAATGAATTTAAGCCAATGTAATTATATTATGCACTCACTATAAAATGGTTTATTGAGAACTATTGAAAATAGGAGTTCCCCAAAACAAGTGAAAGATCACATGAACAGAAAAATAAAAGAAAATGGAGAATGGCATATTGAAAATTTCAGAAAATTGTAGATTATTGTTATATCAAAGCTTCACAATATATTTTCTTGGAAATTTATGATTGAATTGGAAAATATGTATAATCATGATGCCATCAGAAAATAAAAATAAAAATTATTCGTTACAAAGCATTGACATTGATATAAACTTGGAAATTTTAGGTCTGAAAGTGTATATATAATTGAAACGTTTCTGCATGTCACTACATTCATCTTTCATCTTAAAAATGGGATCTTTTATGTTTATCAAAGATACTTGTAAATTGTTTGGAACATTCATTTTTCTTACCTATGCCTTCATAAGATCTCTCATGTTGAGTAAAGAGACTTGTAAACTATTTGGAACATTCATTTTTCTTACTTGTGCCTTCATATGCATCTGTAAGGTCTCTTTTTTTTTTAAATAAAAGAGATATGTCATGTACATACTATAAATGTACAAAGGTAGGTTACAATTGGTTGGAAATCCAAAGAGATACTTCTTAAGCTTGGTAGAATGGATGTGAAAAGTTTTGCTTGATCTCTACAAAATGTTGGTGCAGTTAGTTTGTTGTGATAATGGTTAGGTGAGAATTTAAATAGAGGAATGTGTTCCAATACCAATTTTGGAGCTCATATTAGTAGCAACACCAATAGCTATGGCACTGTTGTAGACGTTAGGAAGCCTATATTTTTTAGAAAAATCCTTGAGCATGGACACAAGATACCTAGGAAAGAAATTTATTTTTGTGTTGCTCTCAAGTATACAAACTTGGAGGTTAAATGTGAGTAATCTAATGGCACAACTTGTGAAAGAAAGGGAATTATAATATGTTTCATTTGTAATCATTTTGTTATCAAACCTAGACAATTATCCATTGGATGATCTATGGCCCCTGCAATGGCTATATCATGCTCTCCTTGGTTTGTGGACAATCCCTAGGGGTATTTCCTATCTCATTATAGTTATAACATCTTATGGAACCTATTCACCTACCATTCCTTCCTCATTGGAATCCTCCCTTGTATCCACCTTAGTAGCCTCTTTTATATCCTCTTGAATCAATGTGAGTGCTTGAAAACGTGTAATAGTTCTCCATAGTGTGGTTCTTTTCAATGCATAAGTAACACATTATTGTAGTAGGGGTGCAAGTTTAATTTTTCAAAAAGAACCAAATCTATTGGGGATGCCCAAAACTCTAAAAAATTCACAATACTAATTGGCTATATTACCTAGAAACCTAGTAGGATACATCGTTGGGTTAGAAGTCCCAACCCCTATTTGTAGGGAGAGGAAATAATTAGTAGTGTGACACTTTATCCAACAAACTATGAACTAAACTTTCTCTCTCCCCTCCTTGGTTCAATTTATCTATTGAATCTTATCCATTAATACTTACAACTAACATTATAAATGTGCTAGTTCGTGAGTTGTTCTATTGGATTGAATATCTGCAACGCCTACTTGGATAGTCCCAAGGTACCTATTCATGGACTTAGCATTCATACCTTGGGCCATTTCGTTCCATTGCATGACCTTTTTATATTACATGAGTGGTACTCTGGTAAAAGGCAAGAGATGCCCAATGAACCACTCTTTGTGTTAGGTTTCGTGAATATGATAAGTATCTACTACCCATTGTCTAGAGAATGGATAGTGTTTGAAATGTATCTATCTAGGTTGTGGATGATTAATCTACATATAATAATTTATATAAATGCTTATATAATTCTCTTGAGCTATAAATTGAATTATACTCTAAATATTTTAACTGTCAATCATATTTGAGCACAATATGCGTTAAGAAAATGTCTCCTTTGGTTCTTTTGTTACGTAATTATCTTTCGATCAAGATTTTAAACTTGAATGTGTATGTTTGTTTATATCTTTCATGTCAATTGGTTCATATTGTAATCCTATCAACAAATAAATAAGTTGGCATCTCACCTTCTTTTCCGTTCTTTGGCATGGTGTCTTCTTGTTTTCTTAAATCATTTGCAAGTCATGAAGAGCCTTGAAGACTCACTTTAGAATTAAATAGGATTTCAAATATTAAAAAATTATGATCTTATATGCAAATAAGTGTGCATGGAATTATCTCATTGAAGTTTTCATGTTGTCAACATATGGATTTATCTCTGAAATTGAACTTGACATACTTTCATGCTTTACACTTTTCAAAAGACATTGAATTCTCCATAATAGATGATGGCTTGGATATACATGGATGAAATATATAAACTTGTTGGGTAAAATTAAAGTTTGTTGTTGGTATAGATGCACCAAAAAACATTTATAAAGTTATTCTAATGCATCACACTGCACATTAATTTCCAACATCCATAATGATAATTGAGTTTTATAGCTCCCCATATCCCTACAATCATCACACCACTATTGATCCTTATCCAAAACCAAAAAAAAAAATTATAATTAAGATAATAATTACATATCATTGATCCTCGGCCAAAACCAAAACAAAAATTTAGAGTGAAGATCGTAATTACATGTATGCTAAGTGCGATTATAATTGAAAGGGCCGTGAAAGACTTATCAGGCTATCTCAAGATAATGCCTCATAATGCAAAAATATCATGTAAGGTTCCCTAAGAAATGGATTGGGTATCCTTTTGAGATTTTTCCTGGATTTAGATCTATCATGATGTTCACATCAAAGGAATGTGGTTCAATACAATGAAATATCAGGGTATTTTATTAATTTCCCATACACCTTCACTTGGATTTATTCTTCTTCTACTATCCATTTTATTGATCATATAAAAAAACCATTACTTCATAAATTTAGTGAGAATCACCTAATATTTCCATAGATTTGGTAGAAGTAGTTTCCCTTTTCTATAGGAAAATGTTTGCTTTGTATTTTTCCAATGTTTCCATGCAAAAGTTCCTTCCATTTACTGAACAAACAAAGGAAAGGAATGACCAAAATATCATAGAGAAATCTTAAACACAACTGGTTGAATTTTTACTTTATTTATCATCTTCCACATATCCATTGTATCTAAACAGTCACAATTATATATTAGATTTTCCAATTTTAAATCCATCACATCCAAAACACCATAAGCCATTACACCATTGTATTGTCTATGATAGTTTACCATACTGATCTACACTAAATATAGCCTCTTAGTATTCTTTTCCAGCTGTTATCTCCCAAAATAAATTATTTTGAAAGTAGGAAGAATCTTCTTGTGTAATGAAAGATATGAGTATCACTAACAATTTGAAAGCCTCTGTTTTTTATTTGGATGAAAATTTTACAAGTTATAGCTTTTGGTGGCTTAGGCGAGGACTATTATAGCTCATTAGCGACCGAAAATCTATGTTTTGATGGCTAAACAATTGAACGCGGGGCAAAGGAGAACCACCGAAAGTGGTCTAAGCAAGTAGAGTCAAAGTAACACTTTCGGTGGCTTAGGTGAGACTGAAGAAAACTCATTAGCCACCGAAAAGGGGCGCTTTCAGCAGATTAGAGAGAGAAACAAGAAAGGTTTTAATCGCCGAAAGCGAGTGGCGAGCAGCATTGGGAAAAGTACATTCGGTAGCTTAGGTGAGGCTCAGAACATCTCATTAGACAACGAAAAAGGTCACTTTCGGTAGACTAGAGAAGGGTGCAACACATATGCTAACCACCGAAAGCTAGAAGATAAACATCGGGTGAAAAACCCTTTCGGCGGTTTAGGCGAAAGCTAGGGAATTTTATTAACCACCGAAAGAACAGATTTTCGGTAGTTAAAAAAGGTTTTGTGACGAGGTCATTATCTGCCGAAAGCAGAAATTCACCACGGTGATGGGGTAAAGGTTCCAACAGCTTAAGCAAGAAAGACAACGTTTCGTTAGCCATGAAAAGCCAGCTTTTAGGTGGCTAGCTGACAAAATCATGGAGGATCTTAACCACCGAAAGGGAAAAATAAGGAAACGGTTAGGAACTATCACATATGACCCCGCCAGCAAGATAAAAGATCATTTGAGAGCATGCTTACCCACCAAAAATATCTGGATCTATATGATTGTGTGGGAAATGAGTGAAAAGGGTCGTTAAGCAAATGGAAAAAGACTGATCTAACTGTAAACCTTCAGTTCTCCTCCACCTGTCCAAAGGATTATGAAATAGCCACCGAATGCTCTGGCTGAAGTAGGTTATGGTTATGTGGGAAAAGAGATCTAAAGGATCGAGCTGTTGTCATCATTTTTGTGACCTCAGCCTCCATAAATGACAGAAAACCCTCATAATTAGTGCCATGGGACTCCATCGTATTTCATTTTCAAAATTAGCATTTTTATCACCAAAAAAACTAGCTCTGAAAGAGCAGCCTGCTAAAGCACACTGTATACAAAGTTTGAAAACCGTTTTGCAAGTACCCAGGAGATACACCCATCAAGATGAAGAAGAGTGGACCAGCTCTCAGGCAAGAGCTAGGTGATATCAGTTATTTAGAGGCACATCTAGAGGTTTGTAGACTTTTCCAGGAGGTGGGATACTACAAGTTCTGTGAAAAAATACAAGGCTTCCATCAGCAGGTGGCTGAAGCTTTTGCCTTGTCATTTGAAGGTTCAAAGGAAATCATAGGAAAAGAGGAGTTTCTTGTAGATGAAGCACTAATAGCTGAGGTGACAGAACTCCCTTCCACAGGAGAGAAATGGTTCAATACCACCATACCAAAAGAGGTGGAATTCAGGTCATACCTTAAGTCTGAGCATAGAGGAATAATATGGAAGAACAGTGTGCCATCATCATGGCTGGAAGAGAACTGACAGCAGCTGTTGAAGGCCATTGTGGTCTATTTAACCTATGAAGGGAGATATAATAGAGCAATGATCTACCATTTCAAGCTCATGAACCACTTCATAGGTAAAAACCCTCTCAATCTTCCCTTTTATTTATACAGAAGTTTAGGGAAGATGGCACATCAAGTGAAAGTCTAGCCATCCACGATTGCTGGTAGGCTGTCCCACCATGGCCTTATCCAACTATTGGTCCAGGAGTTGTTGAAGAGAAGAAACATGGCTTGGCCTTATTTTTTGTTCTGGAATGGCTTTGAGACAGAGCTTCAACCAGAGGAGAAAGGGAAGTCTCCTGCCAAGAAATCCAACACCCCAAGGAGTGGGAGAAGAAGGAGGAGGGCTATTTCCTCAGCTGTAGCGACAGAATAACCTCCCTCCTCTTCCAGGACCAAGAAGGAAAAAAGGAATTTGTACTTTGGTGAGAAAGGTCAGGAGGCAGAAGCACACCATGAGAATGTCTTAAACCTACCCTATTCAGATTCTGAGGAAGAACAAGAAGAGGATGCAGCCCTAGCTCTGCAAATTGTACTAGTATCTAAAGCATTTCCATCCCCCACACCATAGGAGCAAGAAGAACCAGGAGAAAGGGCTTCCTCCAGTAGGCCTAGAAGTCAAAAGATCAATCTGCTACTGAGGCAGGTTTATGAAATGGAGGTCTTGGAAAGAGAACTAAAGAGAAATAATGAAACATTGACTAGGAGAAAAAAGCTACTGCACAAGTCCTACCTAAAGCAGAGAGAAAGATACATCTTCTTGAAAAGGATGAACAAGAGATACCTAAAGGACAATACATGTTTATACAGGATGGTGAGGCTCCAAATGTTGCAGTTGAAGGAAGCCAAACAAACCCTAGCAGTCACCTCACCTTATCAACCCTAGCTGAAGCAGCCATCAGTCTCCAGCCTCCTGAAGCTAGCCAAGGCGCTGTTAACACCCCTAGCACGAAGCTTGCAGAAGAGGAAAGCTGATCCAACAGGCCTGAAAAGATATTTTTGATGAAAACCTAATAGTTTTGGTAAAATAGGGCTTTTGGTGGCTTAGGCGGATGATGGAATAGTCCATTAGCCACCGAAAGTGCCACTTTCGGTAGCTAACGGGTCCGATCGACTGGCCGTTTAACCACCGAAAGCAGACAGAGGCGTAAAATCAAGTTTTTGGCAGACAGAACTGGTTTTGGGCGACTGCATATGGTTCATGGACATGATCTGAAGACAAAGGGCACTGAGGGACGCATCAAAAAAGGTCTGTGTGAGATTCACTATGACATAACCACGCCAAAGGACACCAACCCTAGCTATCAAAGAGAAATCAGTGGTCAAATTGGCAAAGGACCAGCAGCAGTGATCACCAACATTACTTCAGTTATTTAATATTCAGTCAGAGAACTAAATCTTCATGGTAGTTAGACAAGTAGTTAGGTAGGGTTTCAAACCCTAATTTGCAAAAAACTGTTACTTTGTTTAATTTTGGAAAAATAGATCCAAGTTTTTAGGATCTGTATATTTTGTAAAAGGCTATAAAGCCTAAGACTATTTTTATAAAAAAGGTTCGACTTCGGGGATTTATAAGCCTATACTATTGTCAGCTTCTCATCTTGTTCATTCTGGAATATAAGCTCTTTTCTTATGATTTGTTCAGCCATCATCTCTATTTTTACTGTACTTATGACTGAATGTTTATTTAGGTTATTTTTAAGTTGATTAATAACTAATAGCTGTCATCCTATGGTGTGTTAATGTGATTTGATTTATAAGTACCATCCTTATCAGGATTTAGCCATTTATATGCATCTGTTTTGTATGTAAGTCTGCTAGCTTGATGAGTTCTCCATCCCTGCACCTTATTGTGAAACTACTAAACAAGTTGTAACTAAAATCCTTGTAATTGAGTGAGCTTCATGCATGTCTTGAGAATGGACGGTTATATAGGTCACCTGACTTGATCCATATCAAAAAACCCTAAAAACATTTTAAGTTACCAGGCATCCTCGAGCTACAACCTAGAGGAGTTTCCTGGAGTGATAACAAATTGGCACCATTTCCAGGGAGAGAAGATTGAAGCTCAGCTTCCTTGGGAGACGACATAGACCCTTGCTTTGATGATAGACAAAGTTTTGGCATTATTCTAGTTGTAAATCATCTATCTGGCGACTCCATTGAAATAAGGTGGCTTCAAGAAGACCAAGTACCAGAGAAAACCCTAAGGAGCCACCAGCAACACCTATTTCAGATCCAGAAGAAATTTTGAGAAGAGCTAGGGCTTTACTAAGACAGACCATCAGTGCTGCATAAGAAGCCACATCAAGTATTTAAAGAAATTTTTTTGCTATTATTTCTTCTGCTAAAGCACTTAATTCTCAGGAATTTATAAATACATCAGAAAATACTAGTGTTTGGCCATCTTCAAGCACTGTTGCTTGTGAAGATCCAATCCCAAGTGACTCCACTGGGATAAGTATACCACCACCACCTTCTTAGCAAGTACCTTCATCAGTGTTTCCTTCCTCAACCCTGTCCATACCCATTTTCAAAATGGCTGCCCCTCAATTGACCAAAATGGAAAGTATCCTGGTAGCTAGTTATGCCCCCCTAAATTTTCCAAATCGCCTCTCTGCCATGCCTACTGGAGATTACCTCAAGTATATGCCTAAGTTCACAGGAGAAGGGGATTTCATAGTTGAAGAACATCTAGAGGCATTTTACAGCTATGCTGAGAATATTAACATAGATCAAGAAGATGTATGGACTAGGGTTTTTTGTGCAAAGCCTATATGGTCAAGCTAGGAAATGGTTTAAGGAAATTCTTGCTGGATCAGTGGTAGACATTGAGGCCCTAGATGACATCTTCCTAAAGCATTGGGGAGAGAGGAGAGACCACCTCTACTATATCACAGAGTTCAGCAACCTGAAAAGAGAAAATGGGGAGTTTGTCTCCAACTTCACCAAGAGGTTCAACAATATGTACAGCGAGATCCCCACTTAAATCAAACCCATTGATACCTCATCTAGGATAACTTATGCAAATGCCTTTGACTCTGATTTCTGCCTACTTCTCAGAGAAAGGAGGTCTTCCTCCTTATCACTCATGCAAGATGCTGCCCTAGAGGTAGAATCAAACATTTTGGCATCTTAGAAGGTAAAAGGAAAGATAGACAGGAAGAAGCAGCCAACAGACCCTATTGGGTCTTCTTCATTAGAAAACAAGATCAACAAAATGACCAAACTATTAGATAACCTGACTGCTGAAATGTCTAAAATGAAGGGCCAAGGACAACCACCTGTGAGGGGAAAAGGGCCAAGTGACTTTGCTCCTCAAAACCCTAATTTTGTCCCTTATAGAAGATGAAACCCCCCAGTGTAGATTCTTAGAAGGGAGAGGAATCAAGGGGAAGATCATAGAATAAGAGCTCCATTTCAAAATGATTACTAGAAGAAGTGCCAGAATTCATTGACGAAGAAGGAGAGGCTGAAGACAATATCCACTGCATGGAGAATGAGGTGGACTATTCTTTTTTGACACAGGCAGAATATCAGGAAGCCCTAATTGATGAGCAGATCACTGAAGAGACTGTATATTAGGCTGATGGTCAGGAAGGGTACAATCTAAGGTCTAGGTTGGTTGCTCCTCTCAAGAAGAATGTTGTCCCTGTCAAACAGCCTGCTACACCAGCTAAAAAGGTTGTTGTTTTATCAAAGAAGGTGGCTGTCACATCCAAAGCATTGCAGAAACCAACACCTTCAACCATTCCTGATCAAATCCAAATCAAATTTCCAGGGCATGAGGTAAGGTTTCCATATAGGCTGCATTATTCTTTCAACCTAGAGTCAGAAATTCAAAAATTGAAGATCCCTTTCCCATTAATTGAGCTAATGAAAAATGATGCATTCAAGTCTTCCATTCTAAATTCCCTTCAGCTAAAGATGCATATTGACACTTATTTTGTTAACCTGCAAGATGATAAGCATGTTGTAACCCTAGGACCCATGATCGAATACCTAAAGGACTCATGATCTCCTTTCTACATATCCCTGAATATCCATAATAAAATCCTCCATAACTGTCTACTGGATTCAGGAGCCTCTCATAACCTAATGCCAAAGGTTTTCATGGATGAGCTTGGTCTCAGCATCACCAAGCCTTACCATGATTTATTCTCCTTTGACTCCAGAAAAGTCAAGTGCTTGGGCCTCATCAAATACCTAGTTGTGAACCTAACTCAGCTACCTTCTAAAAGCATCATGATGGACATTGTAGTGGCTAATATCCCTCCAAAATTTGGTCTTTTGCTGTCTCGATCATGGAGCAAAAGGCTAGGTGGAACCCTTCAGATGGATCTTACATATGCCACTATCCCCATGTTTGGAGGAGAGACTAAGAGACTGTACCGAGAAAATGAATTGGCCTACATCATAAGCAAGGAGAGCAATTCAGTGAATCACCCCATCTATGTAGTGGACACTGATTTTGGGTCATGCATTCTGCATATAGATGATTCTCAGCAAACAGTAGTCCAGCTCACTAAGCCCACCTGTCAGTAGCCCAAAGAAGTGACCACACTAGTCTGTAACATGCATTTTGATGGGGCTAGCACTCAAAGCTCAGCAGGTGCAAGTGTGGTATTAATCTCCCCATCCAAGGAAAACATTGATCTGTCTTACAAGCTTGATTTTAAAACCACTAACAATATAGAAGAATATGAAGCCTTGCTGATAGGAGTTAAAGCTGCCAAGGAGATGGGGATCATGTCCATGAGGATTTTTGGAGATGTAGACCTCATTATACATCAGGTCAACAACACTTTTAAGACAAAAAACATCAGACTGAAGGCCTACAGGGATGAGGTATGGAAACTAAGAGACTCCTTTATGCTTTTTGAACTGTCATATATACCTAGGGCTTTGAATCATATGGTTGATTCACTGGCTGTCTTTGCAAGTCTGTTCATTCCTCCTTTACCTCCTAAGCTCAGCTATGATGTTCAAGTTAAATACAGACCTTCCTCGTCGGACAATGTCAAATTATGGAGGGTGTTTGAAAATGATGACGAGCTTGGTAAATTCCTTCAACTAGTAGATGAGTTCTCTGATATGCACATAGACCAGGAAAACCTAAACGTGGAGGAATCTAAGCAACTCAAGTTAAAAGATAAAGTGGTTGATCAAAACATTGTCCAATTGCCCAGCAACTACATACCTCGAGGCCTAGTACCATTGGAAGATCTGTTTGACCACAATGACATCCCTTTTAAGCCTGCCAAAAAGGAGCTAGATCCTGCTGTCCAAGAGCAAAAGATAGGTAGCCAAAGCCATCCAAAGCTGATAAATCTGTCTACTAAATTGACTACTAATCAGAGGTCAAAGTTTTGCAGCTTGATAAAGGAGTTTTCTGATGTCTTTTCCTGGGAGTACAGTGACCTAAAAACCTATGACACTAATATCATCCAGCATAGGATTCCTTTGGAGAAGGACACCATCCATTTCAAGCAGAAGCTGAGATCCATCAATCCTCTCCTATTACCAGTAATTGAAAAAGAAATCCATAATCTCCTCAAAGCCAAGATCATAATTCCCCTCAGGCACTCCAAGTGGATTGCAAACCTAGTGGTGGTAAGAAAGAAAAATGGAGAAATCAGGTTGTGTGTGGATTTAAGAAACCTGAACAAGTGTTCCAAGAAAGATAACTATCCACTGCCCAAGATGGAATACCTGCTGTAGAAAGTCTCAGGGGCCAAGGTTATGTCCTTCCTAAATGGCTTCTCTAGATACAACCAAGTTGTTATGCACCTTGATGACCAATACAAGACTGCCTTTACCACCCCCTGGGGCACCTTCATGTATGCTAAAATGCCATTTGGACTAATGAATGCTGGGGCTACTTTTCAGAGAGCCATGGACCTAGCTTTTGTAGGGTTGAAAGATAAATTTGTGCTGATATATTTGGATGACCTAACAGTTTACTCTCACAGCCAACATGACCATTTGTAGCATTTAAGGAAGGTATTTCTGAAATGAAGAAGGTATGAAATATCACTGAACCCTAAGAAATCCCAGTTTGCACTCAGTGAAGGAAAACTCCTAGGCCATATAGTCTTAGCTGAAGGTGTAAAGATCGATCCTGTAAGGGTGGAAGCAATTCAGAAGCTGTCAATACCGTGGTAAAAAAGAGACATTCAGTCCTTTTTAGGCAAGATAAAATTTGTCAGGAGGTTCATCCCTAATTTCTCCGAGATGGTAAAGCATATAACAATCATGCTGAAAAAAGAGGCAGAAATAAAATGGACTGACCAGTCAAGAAACTCCCTTGAAGAAATTAAGAAGGCTATCATGGAGGCCCTAACCCTGATTAGTCCTGATTACACCAAGAGTTTTTATATTTTCTCTTTTGCATCCTATGACATAGTGGCAGCTGTACTATTACAAAAGAATGATGAGGGTCTTGATCATCCAATTGAATTATTCAGTAAAACCCTGAGAGATGTTGAGCTGAAGTATGACCCAATTGAGAAGTAGGCTTATGCTCTCATAAAATATTTGAAGACTTTCAGAATTTATATTCTCCATGCCAAGGTCCTTACATATGTCCCTTTAGCTGCTGTGAAGGATGTTTTGACTCAGCCTGACATTGATGGGAAGAGAGCTAAGTGGATTGCCAAGCTCATTAAGTTTGATATAGAGGTGAAAATCACTAAGCTAGTGAAGGGACTAGGTCTGGCCAAACTCATGGGCAAAGAAAACTGTGAACTAATGGGAATAAATTTCACATGTGTCAAATCAACAAAGGTGCAGACTGTGGTAGCAACAGAAGTAGATCAAGATCATAATGGCATTCCATCAGTAGCTGAAAACATATCTTCATGTGAGTGGTACTCAGGTATTATTCAATTTTTGCAAAAAATAGAAGTTTCTCTTGATCTCACTCCTAACCAAGCATGAGCTCTTAAGTTAAAATCTGTTAATATTTGAATAATTGACAAACTGCTGTACTGGAAAGATCAGTCTAGAATTTTGCTAAGGTGTCTAGATAAAGAGGAAGCAGAGTAAGTCATGCATCACTTTATGGCACTGAGACCATTTTTCCTATCCAGCTCACTCTTCCAGTGGCAAGGTTCTTTTAGGAAGAGGAAGATGAACCAAATGATATGGTGAGAAGGATGATGGACTTGGTGGAGTTACAACAAATCAGGGAGAAAGTTATAGGAAAATCAGAAGCCCATCAACAGAGGATAAAGGGCATGTTTGACAAAAGAGCAAAAGTAGACAACTTCCAGGTTGGAGATTGGGTCCTCAAGTGGGATGTTGTCAGATAGGACAAGGGAAAACATGGGAAATTTGACTCCCTGTGGATTGGCCCTTTTGTGATAGCCCAGGTACATTAGAATAACACCTTCAAATTGCAGAATCTAGAAGGGGAAGAGGCATTTGATGGCCCAGTGAATGGGCGGTTTTTGAAACTCTACTTTATTTGAGGCTCTGAGGCCTTATTATTGTAAATTAGTAGATAGTAGGTTGTTTTTGCTTACAGAATAAACTCCATGCCCAATGGAACAGTAAATGACAGTGTTAAGTTATTTGGTTTCTTGCAGGGAAAGGAATTTTGGTTTGAGATTCTTGGGACCTCACTGGGAGGGTCCCATCCCCAAGTAGGAGCCAGATGTTACCTCCCAAAATAAATTTATTTTGAAAGTAGGAAGAATATTATTATGTAATGAAAGATATCAGTATCATTGACAATTTGAAAGCCTCTGTTTTTTATTTAGATGAAAATTTTACAAGTTATAGCTTTCAGTGGCTTAGGCGAGGACTATTATAGCTCATTAGCCACCGAAAAACTATGTTTCGATAGCCAAACAGTTGAATGCGGGGCAAAGGTGAACCACCGAAAGCGGTTTGAGCAAGCAGAGTCAAAGTAACACTTTTGGTGGCTTAGGAGAGACTGAAGAAAACTCATTAGCCACCAAAAAGGGTCACTTTCGGCAGATTAGAGAGAGAAACAAGAAAGGTTTTAGCCCTCGAAAGCGAGTGGCGAGCAGCATTGGGAAAAGTACATTCAATGGCTTAGGCAAGGCTCGGAACATCTCATTAGCCATCGAAAAAAGGTCGCTTTCGGCAGATTAGAGAAGGGTGCAACACATATGCTAACCACCGGAAGCTAGAAGATAAACATCGGGTGAAAAACCCTTTCGGCGGTTTAGGCGAAAGCTAGGGAATTTTATTAACCACCAAAAGAACAGGTTTTTGGCAGTTAAAAAAGGTTTTGTGATGAGGTCATTATCTGCCGAAAGCAGAAATTCACCACGGCGACAGGGTAAAGGTTCCGGCGGCTTAAGCAAGAAATACAACATTTCGTTAGCTGCCAAAATCCAGCTTTTCAGTGGCTAGCTGACAAAATCACGGAGGATCTTAACCACCGAAAGAGAAAAATAAGGAAATGGTTAGGAACTGTCACATCTTACCCCATCAGCAAGATAAAAGATCATTTGAGAGAATGATTACCCACTGAAAATATCTAGAGCTGTATGACTATGTGGGAAATGAGTGAAAAGGGTCATTAAGCAAATGGCAAAAGACTAATCTGACTGCAAAACTTTAGTTCTCCTCCACCTGTCCAAAGAATCATCAAATAGCCACCGAATGCTCTAGCTGAAGTAGGTTACGGTTACGTGGGAAAATAGATCTAAAGGATCAAGCTGTTGTCATCATTTTTGTGACGTCAGCCTCCATAAATGATAGAAAACCCTCATAATCAGTGCCATGGGACTCCATCGTATTTCATTTTCAAAATTAGCATTTTTATCACTAAAAAAACTAGCTCTGAAAGAGCAGCTTGCTAAATCACACTGTATACAAAGCCTGAAAACTATTTTGTAGGTACCCAAGAGATACACCCATCAAGATGAAGAAGAGTGGACCATCTCTCAGGTAGGAGCTAGGTGATATCAGTTATTTAAAGGCACATCCAGAGGTTTGTAGACTTTTCTAGGAGTTGGGATGATACAAGTTCTATGAAAAAATACAAGGCTTCCATCAGTAGGTGGCTGAAGCTTTTGCACTATCATTCAATGGTTCAAAGGAAATCATAGGAAAAGAGGAGTTTCTCGTAGATGAAGCACTAATAGCTGAGGTGACAGAACTCCCTTCAACAGGAGAGAAATGGTTCAAGACCACCATACCAAAAGAGATGGAATTCAGGTCATACCTTAAGCCTGAGCATAGATGAATAATATGGAAGAAGAGTGTGCCATCATCATGGCTGGAAGAGAACTGGAAGCAGTTGCTAAAGTCCATTATGGTCTATTTAACCTATGAAGGGAGATATAATAGAGCAATGATCTACCATTTCAAGCTCATGAACCACTTCACAGGTAAAAGCCCTCTCAATATGCCCTTTTATTTATACAGAAGTCTAGGGAATATGGCACATCAATTGAAATCCCAGCCATCCAAGATTGCTAGCAGGCTGTCCCACCATGGCCTTATCCAGCTATTGGTCCAGGAGTTGTTGAAGAGAAGAAACATGGCTTGGCCTTATTTTCTGTTATGGAATGGCTTTGAGATAGGCCTTCAGCTAGAGGAGAAAGGGAAGTCTCCTTCCAAGAAATCCAACACCCCAAGGAGTGAGAGAAGAAGGAGGAGGGCCATTACCCCAGCTGCAGCAGCAGAACAACCTCCCTCCTCTTCCAGGACCAAGAAGGCAAAAAGGAATTTGGAATTTAGTGAGAAAGGTCAGGAGGTAGAAGCACACCATGAGAATGTCTTAAACCTACCCTATTCAGATTCTGAGGAAGAAAAAGAAGAGGATGCAGCCCTAGATATACAAATTGTACCACTATCTGAAGCATTGCCATCCCCCACACCACAGGAGAAAGAAGAACCAGCAGAAAGGGCTTCCTCCAACAGGCCTAGAAGTCAAAAGATCAATCTACTACTGAGGCAAGTTTATGAAATGGAGGTCTTGGAAAGAGAACTAAAGAGAAATAATGAAACATTGACTAGGAGAAACAAGCTACTGCACAAGTCCTACCTAGAGAAAAGAGAAAGATACATCTTCTTGAAAAGGCTGAACAAGAGATACCTAAGGGACAATACCAGGTTATATAGGATGGTGAGGCTCCAAAGGCTGCAGCTAAAGGAAGCCAAAGAAAACCCTAGTAGCCACCTCGCCTTATCAACCCTAGTTGAAGAAACCATCAGTCTCCAGCCTCCTGAAGCTAGCCAAGGTGCTGTTAACACCCCTAGCATGAAGCCTGCAGAAGAGGAAAGCTTATCCAATAGGCCTGAAAAGACATTTTTGATGAAAACCTAATAATTTTGGTAAAACAGGGCTTTCAGTGGATTAGGAGGACGATGGAAGAGTCCATTAGCCACCGAAAGAGCCACTTTTGGCAGCTAACGGGTCCGATAGACTGGCCGCTTAACCACCGAAAGTGGATAGAGTCTTAAAAGCAAGTTTTTGGCAGACAGAACCGGTTTTGGGTGATTGCAGATGGTTCATGGACGTGATCTAAAGACAAAGGGAACTGAGGGATGCATCAAAAAAGGTCTGTGTGAGATCCACTATGACATAACCACGCCAAAGGACACCATCCCTAGATATCAAAGAGAAATCAGTGGTCAAACTGACAGAGGACCACCAACAGTGATCACCAGCATTGCTTCAGTTATTTAATATTTAGTCAGTGAACTGAATCTTCATGATAGTTAGACAAATAGTTAGGTAGGGTTTCAAAACCTAATTTGCAAAAAACTGTTATTTTGTTTAATTTTGGAAAAATAGATCCAAGTTTTAGGATCTGTATATTTTGTAAAAGGCTATAAAGCCTAAGACTATTTTTATAAAAAAGTTCGACGTCGGGGATTTATAAGCTTATACTATTGTTAGCTTCTCATCTTGTTCATTCTAGAATATAAACTCTTTTGTTATGATTTGTTCAGCCATCATATTTGTCTTTACTGTACTTATGCCTGAATGTGTATTTAGGTTATTTTCAAGTGGATTAATAACTAATAGCTGTCATCCTATTGGTGTGTTAATGTGATTTGATTTATAAGTACCATCCTTATAAGGATTTAGCCATTTATATGCATCTATTTTGTATGTAAGTCTGCTAGCTTGATGAGTTCTCCATCCCTACACCTTATTGTCAAACTACTGAACAAGTTGTAACTGAAAGCCTTGTAATTGAGTGAGCTTCATGCATGTCTTGAGAGTTGAAGGTTATATAGGTCACCTGACTTGATCCATATCAGAAAACTCTAAAAACATTTTAAGTTACCAGGCATCCTCGAGCTACAACCTAGAGGAGTTTCCTAGAGTGATAACACCAGCATTTACTTTAATATTACAAACTTTGAGCACATTCCTAAACATCAACATCAATATCCATCAGTCTAATATATTGTGTTGTATCAAAGGTCCAAAACCGGGTTGCAATGACAATTGGTCACCCAATGATGTCACTAAGATCCTTAAAGTCTTTGAAAATTTCTTGCAAAACACAAATGTACACTTAGAACTTACATTTATGGGACATTAAAATTGCTTGTTCATTAAAACTTGAAGATGATTTGGACTTCACAAAAGTAGTTTTTTAGCAAAATAAAAAAGTACCTTGACCTTGGAATGCAAAAAGTTGAATTTTAGAAAAGATGGGCCAAATAAAAGTTTCCATCTTCATGATTGATTTAAAAAAGGACTTCTAATGTAAGTAATACTACACCTTTTATCAAATAATATTGATTTAATTTTGAATAAAGATGGTCCAAAAGCAATAAAGAAACCATAAATATTAGGGTTTTGACCCTAAATCTTCTCTAAATGTGAAATGTCCTCCATGGAATGGGGGGCCCAGGTCCATGTGATAACCTCCCAAGAGAGTGGAACGCTCCTCTAAATGTGGGATCAAGGAAGAAGATGTCACAACATGAAAATAAACGACACATGTGTGAAAACTTTCATCCAAGATACCACTTCAGCTAACTCCAACAAACATGAGAAAATATCCACAAAAGGTTGAATGACCTCATCCAACCACAAATCCACATGAAAGGACCCCCTAAACATGGCAATAAACTCCTCAAAAACATGAACATGTGTAAGCAAGGAATCCAAAGAAGGGGATTTCCTCTTAAAATTATAACAAACCCCTCCAAATGTGGGACAAATCCTTCTAATGTTGAATACTATCTCAAACATACCCATGAAAACAACCTTAAAGGAAAATTCTCCATGAGATGAGGATAATAGAGGGTGAAAGAAACCCTCCAAAGGAAGACTTCCCCTCCAAGTATGGTCTACAACATTGTCAAAGTGGGATGGCTCATCCCAAAAGGCTCCAAAAGGTGCCTATGGCATGCATATAAAATGACTTATATAGGTTTAGTGCTCTGTTGAATCTAGGAGGCCCACTTTTCATTTACCATTTGAGGGTGAAACAATGCACAAGTCACCCTCTGTATTCTATGTTTAAAGTTGATATAGGGATATCATTAGGCCTCCAAATGATGGTGTATCTGCTACAAAATTCATGGGTTGCAAGCTAAACATGTTGCCCCATGATTAACACATTAGGCATATGTGGCTTGAAACTTACTCTTGTTCACTAAAGGTGTGTGCTATGAGAAATTTAGGGTTCAATGAGCAAGTAACAACCCTCCAAATACCATATTTCTTACCAGTCATTAATGTTTCTCATGTGATGTAAAACATATTCCTAAACCATCTAACTACTTTAGGTCTTCAAGCTTCCAAATAATTGAGTTAGTTTCTACATAAGTGACGATTTGTTCCTGCTCAAACAGTTCATATTTATTGGTAGGAGATACACCATAAAAAAATCCACCAACTAGGATAAATCATGGTATTAATTATCTCAAGAATAATAAGAAACCTCATTGATTGGATTTTGCTAGTGATTACTTCAAATCAAGCTCAAAATTGGAGTATGATTGCAAGTTCAAGGTTATTCAAATTTTCCATATTTCCACTAATCAAACAACTATACAACTTACCTAGAGATGGTAAATTTCCTTCATATTCATTTATTTCATACTGTACATTTATGAGAATATTGCAGCCATTTTACTTGACTTTTTAATTTAAGATGCATTCACTATATTCCTAACTATTCAACAGAATATTCACTAGCATTTTATAGCTTAATATCATGTATTTTGAGACTACAATGACCACAAATCTATACCTCATGGCTGCCCAAAATCTTTGTCCCAAATATGCTACAGGAATTGATAATTTCAACAAAGAACATGTTGAATTCTATAAGTATATCATTGGTTATTCTACCAAAATTTTCCTAGAATTAAACCATTGTAGTGTTCCCCCTTGGCCCATTTATGTTGTTATCTAAAGTTACATGAAAGAATAGGATGTAACAACCTCCATAAGGTACACTTGATCCACATTACAACTACCAATTGTTAACCATATCCACTAGCATCCATCAACTAGGATAGCACCACAATATGATGCAAAACTCCAATATCACTGTGCCTCCCCTGCTGTTGAAATTGTGAAAAAAATCACAAGTGAACACCCTTGTATAATGAGGGGTAACACTTTGCATGGAAACATCAAAGTGCTAGGTTTAATCATACAAACAATGCAGTCATGCTATCACTTTAATAATTACATATAGTTTTCCCTTGTGTTTGATGATCAAATAAAACAAAGACACTTTAAAAGATGAGATGGCATATGGTGGAATGTCTACGAGTGATATGTTGAAATATGGAGGAGTGTCATGAGAAAAACCAAAGATACCAAACTCACACTAATTATGGCATAAATACATACAAGAAGACTCAATCCATTGATGGATAGGGCTAATATAAAGTTTTAGCCATGAAATCATACAAGCTTGGCACTTGTGAAAAAATTCACAAGTGATGTGACTAAAATCACAGTGTAGAAACAAGTTGTAACATTGCAATTATGCTGAGAATGCATTCTACAACCCGGGTGGGGGAAGATGTTCAACTTTTTTTCCATATGTATAACATCAACACCAATCTGTTTAATGTATTCTTTTTTTTAAAATTAATGTTCACTCGACCAGATTTAAAACAAATAAAAAATCTAGTATGAATCTTAACAAACACATCTTCAAAAAAATAACTATTATTCGTAGTTTTAAATCTCTATCATTGTTTACCATGATGCTTTACATGTTTCAAAAGTGGTCATGCTATATGGATGCAAATAAGAATGTTGGTGGTTTTTCTTTTCAATTGCAGAAGTTGATCTGTTCTTAATTGTCATAAAAACATTGAAGTATGCATTATATAGTGAGAAAAATTGGAACATACAATGGAATATCTTGGCGTAAATTCACAACAGTAAAAAATGTACCAAAAAGTGTAGAGTGTCATGTGTCCATGCCACAAATTATTGTCTAGTAGTATTTCCATTTCTAGTAACGCACCTTGATTTTATCAATCCAATTCGGGGAATAATGTTAACCTTGTTCACCTTGCTGATTGTGTTTGTGTGACATGAGAGACATTACTTGAAAATATACACATACAAACACATACCAAACAATTGAAAATTATAATGTTTCTCAAGTAATCCAACAAAACATTAAATTTATAGAAAAACAAACCTGTTAATAGATCATGTTTGGAAATTAGTCTAATTGTGATTGTGTAAGATTGATGGGTGATGGTTGAGCTGAATTTGAATTGTTTTTGCTGCAATGCCTATGCCTTGCAACCCTTTGTGGTGTAGCTCGCAAAATACGTTTTCCGCATGTCAATATATTACAATTATAAGCTTTTCATATATGTTCTCTCACTCCATTAGAGACATTTTAGTTCAAATATTACCTAGAACAGTTGTTGTTGACCTCTTCTTTGCATACATTGCCTCTAGTTCCTCTTCAGGGGATTTCTTATTCAAACGAGCTCCATCTGCTACTGGAAAATTATATTGTGTTGCATCAACATTGGAAATAATTTTGGAAGCATTATCATGACCTTGAATGGGTTTAGTGTTCATGGAGGAAACCAACTTGTGTTTCCCAATGAAGGGGAAGTTGAAAGATTCATATTTTTCTACATACACATTCAAGTGTTGTAGCAATGGACGCTTATTTTGTTGTTGGAAATACCTTTTGTGGGGCTTACAAATATTTTTTTCACTTCAATGTGCACTCATTTTCATTATACATAAAATCAAAATCATTTATGCATTGATTATTCATTTCAACAACAAACTTGTCCACAAGCTTTTCCATTAATAATGCCTTTGAAATAGAATGTGAAGGTTGCATCATTGTTTCTTAGATCTTTTTGTTGCATCTATCAAAAATATCTTATCATTTCCCAAGATTAGAGTCATTAATTTCATTGATGATAGGATCAACAATTTCATTTCTTGCATTTGAAACGTTTTGGTCATCAACAATGTCATAATCGTGTTGGATGATTGGAGACCCACTATTCGTGACATCAATATCAACATCATACTTGGCCAATTGATTGATGTACATAGAATTATGTATGTCTCCACGCAACATGCCTATTTTAATGACATTTTTATAAAATTACCTTTCATAGCCCATAAGTGATCACAAGAACTAAATCCTTGATCTAAAAAACCAAAAGATATATTTTCAAAGATGACTGAATTTACACCCAATAGGCATTTTGAATATCAACATGTAGCCTTACAATGATGATCAAGAATCATTTTGTATTTCTCCATTGATTTCTCTATGATATTCTCGAACTTGTAGTTGTTTACAAAACCAACTTTCTTTTGACAAGCAATGTTCCAGTAATACAATTCAACCATTTTGAGGGGTGTATAGATAAACCAATCCATCCATTGTGCACACTTTATTCTACGGTTATTTAAGAATCTTGTTTCTAAAAAGTAATAATAACTTTCAATGGAATTGCTTGTCTCTTGGTTAGCATGATGGAAATTCCTTTGAACCTTCTTCCTACATATCTGCAAAAAGTATATACAATTATTAAATTCAGCATCTTCAATAAACAAAACATTATGCTACAAATTGAAAAAATTCTTACAAAATTTTTGGTGCTACATCCAGTTTCTTGAGAAGTATGTCTCTAAGAAACTCTTCTCATTTGCAAATTCATGATAAAAATGATTTAAATATTGGATAACAAACTATGGATCATGAAAATTATTCATGATTGCACCTAATGTTGAAAACATTTTCCTTCCAATTTCCTCACAACTAGCCAATTTGTAAACATTCTTTAAGCAATATCTTCTAACATGCCATACACATGATAATAAAACTCAACAACCTATAATGGAACTACAACAAGAAGAAAAATCTATATCAAATGAACAAATTAGTAAATCGAACAAAACATTGATCACATATGATTACTTATTGTCCAAACATAATACCTTATTGCATTGATTTCAGCCAATGCATCATCTGTCATGAAGGAGTTCACTATCCATTCAGGTTGAAGTTGTCGACCTCTATCCATGAGTTTGGACAACCATAATGAGATGTCTGGTGATGTATTTCGCAATGGCACAACCCATGTAATAGGGACTCCACTTTGTTAATTTTCAAATACGAGTAGAGTCTACAATTAATACTGCATTCACACCATTATAAATATTAAAGATGAATAAATAAAAAATAAAGTGCATATACGTAGGTGCCCATATTTAAATGAATACTCACCCCGTATTTATTTGTGTTAAACGTGGAATCCATTGAAATGATACTATTATGTGATCATTTCACCATATTGTGAAACATCCACTCAGTTTGAATACCAATGATAAAGGGTACGTCATCACCCTCAGGCCTTTGGTAGAAAAAGAATGGATTTTGTTCTTGTTCATACCATAAGTTAACACTTATTGAATCATTCTTATTAAGTTGAAATTTGGATTTTGCTAGTATATTAAAAATTTTCATGACATCTCTTCATGTCAAATAGGTGTCTTGGTCACTTTTTGAATCCATATTGAATCTACCTTCTCGAACCTCCAACATGTGTCGCTCGCAAACCATGTCAATAGACAATCCCATGTCATATAATTCCTCAAGTGACAACATTATTTCTCTTGAAAGAATAGGTGCATACATATCAATCTTTCCATGGCATGGCCATCCATTTTTATCCTCATGTGCATCCATATTGTAAGTAATTATGGCATCTTTTGGTCTACCAATTATTTCCTTAACATTGAAATGGCATTGGCATCCTCTCTTATGAATATAGCATTTCCTTCTTTGGGAAGTTTTGGTGCAGTCCTCTTATCTTGTGGTCCATAAGAACACCAATATCTATGTACATTTACAAATTTTCCAAACATAGAATCTAGTAAACTCATAACACAAAATAAGCAATATACAACACATGTATCACAATACCAGGCTTACTCACATTGAATACTTATTGGAAGTATAATATTTGTTATTAGGGTCATCCTTCACAACATTTCTCATTCGCAAGAAACTACATGGTGCATATAAATTGATTTCCTCCCCCTTGATGAAATATGGAACTCTATAATATGGAATTATTGTGAAACGATCAACAAATTTGTCCTCTTTTAGAGCTTCACTCCACCTCATATCAACACTAGAAAAAAAATTATTTCCCAAATAGATCTTGTACTTCTATATCCATAATAGAACACTTTTTCTTTCGAACCATCCTCTTTGTTTTTCTATGGAAGAACACTACATGCATGTTAAACATTGTGCTAGAAATGAACTCCCACTAGTAAAACCTTTAATTCAACAATACCAAGAGTAAATATAATTGCTAGAAATGATATAAAGTTGTAGATATTTAATGGAAATAGGTTAGAGGACCCCGAACATAATTTGTTCCTATGTGAGGCTATATGGACTATGTGGCAGGTCCAAGATGAGGCCATAAAGAAATCCCAGATTATCACAACCTTTCGAGGTCATGCATTGGATTGGTATATGAAATTCTCTCTGGTTCTAGCAGGAATCGCGCAGAAGACATTAAATCAAATTCAGACTGGATTGATAGATGAGTTTAAGAAGCCTAAATATGAGTCACAGTGCAATACATAAATAAAAGATATTAATTAGTTGCCTATAGAGTCTGTTTGGATTTTCGACTAAGGATTCAAATCTCTGATGGATAAAGTGAGTTTTCAGATGTCGAATGTTCAACATAAATAATGGTTTATTGTGGTGATGTTAACGGATATCCGTATTCCTTTGAAGCAACAAAATATTGTGTCAAAGTGAATCTCTTGAGCTCATCGTGAAGTTGGAAGCTTCACTGGTCAGATAAATTGGTGCAAGAATGATGTAGATACAGATGAAAATTTCCAACCTTACGTTGAAACTTCAAGATATCAAGAAAGGGAAGGAAATACAATAATAAATATGGTGTACTCGATGTAGAACTGAAGGCTGCCATAAAGATTCCTTCCTCGTGTATATGAATTGTGTTGCATTAGGCACATCGAATCTAATTAATTCTCAAGGAATGCATTGGTGTAGAATTTGTCATACAAGAGAACATCAATCAAAGGAATGATTTTATTTACAAAATGTAAGCGCACCGACAAGCATATACTGTACATTTTGTCAATCAGTGGGTCACGACGAGAAAGATTGCATAGCATATCAACTACCGCGGGAGAAAATAATGGACACATACCTTATGAAAAATGATGAATAGATGCAGGTTGAACGAGCTCAGGTTTAATACCCACAGGCTCAACACCCATAGGCATAATACCCTCAACCCACGTGGGGTGGAATTTTTAGAGGCTGAGGATGAGGAGGATGATTGGGTCGCGAAAGGGGCTAAGTAATTTTTATAATCATGGAAAACTTGGACATTTTACCAGAGATTTCATGAATCCCATACAGACCTGTTCGTATTGTAAAGCATTGGATCATACTATCGAAGAATGCCTTCAGTTTATTGCTAAGTTGTAGGCTAGGAATGTGGGAAACAAAACCCACATCAGAATGCTAATTCGAACATCCAGAATGTAACACCCCTAAAAATTCATAAATAAATAAAAAATTTATTTACTATAAGTAACATTAAAATTCCTAGGGAATTATTCCATGAGATGTTATATTTCATAATTATTTTGTCGTAACGATAATGGCTTCTTTATAACCTGCAAACTTTATATTCCTATGATTAGAGTAAATCATTAGCATAATTCTTTTTACAACCTTTGTCGATAAATACACCCCGGTTGATACTATTGTATGACAGTAATTGCTTGAAGAACTTTGTTGAAAGTAATGTCATAAAAATTGTTTGTCATTTCCTTTAGTTTGTTCTATTTAAGAGTTGTTTAAAAGGGACATGTCCTAGTCTTACTTAGTCTTTATGACTAATGCACAAACCTTTGTTTTCTCTTTTGCATGTGGATGATATCAGCCTTATGTTTTGTTAAGGCACAGACCTACGCTCCAAAGCTACAAATCGATAAGAAAAAGTGGTCTACCTTGGTTTGGGAAAACAACCTAAAAATTAGCCTAAATTTTTATCCTTATACATATGTTAGACCATATCTATCCTTGTTATATGATAGTTCTAAACATTCCATATGTTGTATGTCTAAATTATACCATATGTGTATCCTCCATGGTGGGGAACACTATGTATAAAGTTTAGGATTTGGATATGAGGCGACTATGGTTTAAACCTTGGAAACAACCCTGGTACAAAAGTCAAGCAAAGGTTGTGAGTTTTAAATGCGGTCATGCGATTATAATATAACGACCCCATTGGAATCTATAATTGAAGGTACTAAAACCCTAAGGGTTTTAATGCTTTTCGAGATTCGAGTTGATCTTTCCAAAGGAGGTTCGAAGGGTTTTCAATTGCATTTGTCTTATTTTCTCTCGGTCTCGACTTGTTAGTGATATTGGCACCTCTACGATGTCGATGGTGGAGGAGTCGAGCTGCTCGAACCTCGATGCCATTTCTCTCAAAAATATGCAGCTAAGAAAACTTCACTGGTGGTTTCATCTTGCAGTGACAAGTACGAGTCTTTCCTAGTTTTCAGAAATTTCAGAATCTTAGTTCAAAGCTTGATTTAAGCTCTACTTAACTTGTGAAGTTATAAATGTAGAAAACCGTACAAATGGTCTATGGCAACAAAAAAATGGTTAAAAAGGAAGGCAAAGGGGTTCGTGGTCCAAGTAATATTAGAACCCTGCCTCTTCGGCTCTATGGTTTAACTTCCTTTCTTGAAGTATAGGTTGGTGCCAAACTTTGTGTTGGATTTGTGGTGAACATGATGTATTTATTTAGCAGTCGTGAGGCATTTAAAACATGGTCTGTTATTGTATTCCATTCATATATATAAAAAGTCCTTCAACTATTTCTATAGTAATGTATTAATTTTGTTAAGAACCCTGTGAGGGCTTTAAGTTCTAAACATAGTTTTGCAGCACTGTGTTTTTTTGTTTTTATTATGTAATTATGTAGAGGGGTTCTTCCCAAATATGCAATAGATGTATGAAATACTTCAAATGATTCCTCGGTTATGTAATGCCTTAGTCGTGAGGGATTTTAACTTATTAATGCAATTTCGTCTATTTTTCAATGCGATTTCACTATCAATTAGAAGGTGGGAGAATAGAATTTGGTGAAGGAACAATTTCCTTATCTGAATCAAAGGTATTAGTTTCATGATGTCATTTGATTCTACCTAGGAGAGCATTTACTACCACAACATCCTTCGATGTAGAAAGTTAAATATCCACTGCATCTAATTTATCCCTTGAGGAAGGTTGGATTCCCGATTCGAAACTTGTGAATCTTGATTTACTTTAGGGTGAATCTATGAAGATGGATAATACTTTTGGCCGAAAATGATGATGAGAATTATTTTTTAACTAATTTATTAAATTGAACCTCTCAAATCTTATATTTTCCGCGTTAATTCGGAGATGCAACAAAACAAATATTGTAGGAAAATATGTTGCCTTTCCAAAAAAATTATTGAAATTTTAATAATATCATTTAATATATCAAAATTTTATTTAACGATAGACTTGTCCGTAAATTTTATGAAAAGTTAACAAGTGACTAGTGTGCATGTAAAATAATTTAGTGATAAATAAATAATTTTTTAATAAAATATATATAGATACGATCTACACAAAATGCACTCAGGTGTACACATTTTTTCTATAATATTTTTTATGAAAATTTTGTTTTTCATTAATTTTCGAAAGTGACCAATGACAATTTTAATTACATTTTGTACACACTTATGTGCATGCAAACTTTTTTTCACTAGTAAAATATATATATATATATATATATTTTAAGAGGACCCGTTTCTCTTAGGCATATTTATTTTTTGAAATTTTTCGGTTGTGCACTTTTCATATTATTGATTTTTTTTCCACTACTTCGAAGTTGTGGACATGGTTTTCAATAGTATGTTTGAAAAGACAATTAAAAAAATATCATACAAACTCCAAAACATGTAAAATATATGTCAATGGAAAGACGATTCATTGAAGAATTTACTAGTATGAACTTCACCACCTAAGGTGCATCCTAGAATAGAGTTTAGGCCTAGTGAATAGAGCATAAAAAATCAAATTGCATAAAAGGGTTAAAGGACTATATTTTAAGCCCTCGATCAAGCTAATAGCTCAATTGATGTCTTTAAAACCCTTGATTGAGGTTTTTGATGGATTTTCAAATACCTTGTCTAACCGGTTGGTGTGAAAGCTCAATCAATATCCCGAGAATTATGAAACATCAAATTTGATGAACATGAATTATAATGCATGAAAGATTATAATAGTAGCCACATATTATTTAAATGAAAATAATGTCCTATAAGGACATGTTTTGTGGTTTATGGAATTATTTAAATCTACATTGTTCCTTAAAGGGTTCATTAGTTCGAAACAAGAGCCTTATTTTATTCCCTTAACCATGATTAATTGCTTAAGACACCAATCCTCATAGCATAAAACTTCATGATGGTATCCATATCCCACCTGGAGGGAAAATATGTGATGAGTGATATCAATAGATTATATTTATGTTTATTTGATATTTAACTCTACTCTTTTTACATTTCAAAATATTAAAAATTAATGGACAATCAATTATTAAAACTATAATTATATATGATAAGTGCCAACCTATGTATAAATTTCATTCTTTATTTTTTATCAATCGCTTTTTTCTATGTAGCGTTCAATTGTTTAAGTGACAACTTAGTGGATTTCATCAAATTGGAGGTCTTATATTGATGGATTTACAAGGCATCAAAATTAAATGGTTCAATCATTTATTATTATTATTATTATTATTATTATTATTATTATTATTTATATAATAGTTTAGGAAATTTAATTTATATATTAGTTTATGAAATTTAAGATTTGTAATTTGAATTTTGTAGCACTGTAAAATGTATATTACAATTTTTCTTTTGTTGAAAACAATATAGGTAGTAAGGAAGGATATTTCATCCCTTTGAAGGCTGGTCTATTCTCCCAACAAAAGAAAAATAACTATTTTTACCATTCTCCCAAGAAAAAAATGCAATAATTATCTTTATAACTAGGTCGGAAGACCAAACTCTCAAATCAGATAGGTCAAACTTTGTTGAATGTTATGAGCAATGAAAATATAAAAACGTACACACTTGAAATTTGGATGTAATTTGCTTGAATAAATGGAGTATATGAGAATATGTTAGAGTCTAATATTTGTTTCAAGTGTTGTAGAATAATTATTATTTGTAATAAATGTCACTAGTATCCCACCGAGAAGAATTCATAAAGCCAAAGTTGATTATTGTAACTCAAAGTCTCTTATATAGAGTTTAAAAAACAAGCTAGCTAGTAGCATTTAAAGCACCTCATTGGCAATTTTGAATTGAGGCTTTGTACTTGTGTACTAATAATATCTATTGTAAATAATCTCAGACAAATAGATGCCAAATCAAATGGTAATATATTTAACAATAAGGTCATTATTGAGCTGGATAATTGGTAAACATCATCGGACATTTACTTTGAAATAGAGAGGTACACCAAAAAGGAGCCCTAGAAGTAGAAATAATGACCTAGTGATAATGATGTGATTTGAAAATGTGTTTCACTGGTAAACATATTTATACATGGGTTCAAATTGATTGGTTGGGATGAAAATATGGTTATTAGACCATCTTTCCTCGAACGACATCTCCTCTCAAAGGGGAGAAATATATTGCAACAACTTGATTAACTTAAAACTAATTCATAATATGTTTTGTTATAGTCAGTTATGAAGCATAAGAATTGTGATCATGGATCTTGGAAAACTTGTTGCAAGGATGACTATGCGAGTGATGTGAAAAAAAAACATCTTTATATTAAATTTTCTCAGTTTACTTCTTAATTTGCACAAAAGGTAATTTATTTATAGAAAAAAGATAAAAAAAAATACATAATAATCATTTATGGAATAGTTAACAAATGTAGATTAATTATTAATTAAATGTGTATTATTGATAATCATTTTAACTTTTTAATAATCAAATATGTATTATTAAAAATCATTTCAACTTTTTAATAATCAAATGCGTATTATTAATAATCATTTAAACTTTTTGTTTACATGTATAATTATTAATTCCAAAACACTTGCCATTCAAAACATACTCCTAAATTGCATTTCTTCGTCAACATAAACATAGAATAAAGTTAAAACATGTACATGTACATCCACATAAACATAAATATAATATAAATAAGTCATGTCAAATAAACATATTAGACACCATATATATCCATGAAGAAAAAATACAATACAAAAATAGTCAAGAGGCTTGAGTCCATAAAAAAGTACAAGTACACATATGTATGTACATAAAAATAAAAAATAGTGGTATGGGACATGGATAAGTCTCATATAGTATGTGGACTAGGCCCTTGATGGGATGTGTGGCTACCCCCATGACGAGAATCACTTGCACTACTCCTTTGCTGCAAGGGTTGTTGTGGGCTCATGGATGGCACACTAAAGTACTAGTCGAGATATGGAAACTACAAAAATTATTTTTTCAAACTCTATAAGTTAGTTAGTTTTAATAATAAGCACTTGAAATTTACAAGATGGTAGATGTATGTAAATTTTAAGTGGATGGATTAACTTACGTCAGTCATGTCAAGGTTGATGTCAATGTCATTGTCATCCAAATTTGATTGTGTAACAACATTAGGAATTGACCGAGTTGATGGGCCCTCAATGGGATTACACTAATCGAGGGCCTCCCACTTATGTATCCACATGATAGGATCCTCGGTGCTTCGATGTACATCCCCTTGTGTAGTGTGACATCATGCATGTAATCAGTAAACTAATAACAAATATGAACATGATAAACAAAACATCAACATGAATTATATATTGCATTGAAACATAAAATGCAATACCTCGTGAGTGTGTTGTTGGTGGTCGATATATAGGGGAGGTTGTGTCCCCTGCTCACCTGCAATTCCCTTACCTCTACCCTGTATAATTTGGAAAAGGGACAAGATGAAAGTTATGATATAATAATTGCAATTATATGCATGTATGTAACTCACAAAGTTAGAATGAGGGAACTAGCATATATACCACAAAGACATTGTCAGGGAAAACAGAAAGACGATCCAATGTCGAGAGAGATCCAAATTTAACATCCATAATGTTGGCCATCTGCATGGAGAAAGATTAAAAAACAAAACAATACTATTTTAAATGTATGCATGTGTATTAAAAATTAAAATTTAATGACATATAATGAAACAAAAACAAGTACATAAATATACTTGGTCTGACGATCACAACTGGAATCTCTCAAGTAGTCGAAAGTATGTATCTCGGTCACCTATAGCATACATCATCACCTAGTCATAGTCAAGGAATTGAAGGTTTTCATTGTTGGCCCATTGAAACTCAAGCTCCATAGGTCCAGGGGGTGGTTTAGATCTTTCATCATGCATCATAGTTGATACACTTCCCAATGCAATGTGTATGGAGCCTACTATTCAATCTTATGTCTCCACTCTGAGATGTGATGGCTCAATGATGTCCATATATTGGATTTCAAGCTGAATAGGAGGTGGAATCAGTCAAGCAGGGGGCGGTACAACAATAGGGTCTCTGGGATCCCCTCAATAGTCATAATTGTGTCCTTTCCTGACGCAATATAAAGGTGACAATTTTCTAGTGTAATCAGAATGCATGCCTAAGATAAACTCATAATGTATATGTTTGGAAAATTATAGTTCAACCTAGACATGGTGGGGGAACTCGCCCCATGGCTCTCTTACAATCCTGTCGTATATGTGAGGTGTAACAACCTCAAACCTAATCTCGTGAAGCCTGAGTGTTTGTCTAGGAGCGCAATTAGGAGGGATGTAAAACAAAGTTTTCTTAACATACACTTCCTTCTTCATGGCTTTGAGAGCCTCTTGTTTATCAAGACCCAAGACCCAATCCCTCCTCCTCTGGAAAGCAATCTACTAGATAGTACTTAGTGGCCTTGTTATCTCATCGATCTACAACAAGTCACCAACAACATAAAAAGTCATGCTGATGGCACATTTGGATGGGCACTCATGGCCCATGCTCTGTAATCGATCGTGAAGACAATCACACTACAACCGTATCTCCTCAACCATAATCAAGGTGGTCTCATCCTCCCAAGGAAGTCTATAAGTGCATGACATATAGATTAAAAGAAATACCAATCAAACTATATGTCTAACAATATAAATAGATTGGAATTAAATTCATTAATATTGATACAAAGTAAGGATACTAATAGTTGAAAAAGAAAAAATATGAATTTATAGTACTTGTGTCATGTAGGACCTCCTTGCTGTGGTTAGAGGCACTTAGTGTCTCTTGGACCTCACATGAAATACTAGTCGTGACACATATAAACAAAACACTATGTATTTAGTTCACTTACGAGACCCCTTGCAAGATGGGGGTGGTCTGATGTGCAAACCAGATCGTCTTGATGATCATGGCTGGAAGATGGAAAACCTCTCTCAAAAGAATGATCTGCATGAAACATCGAAGATAAATCATATATGTCATAGAAGATAAACAATGAAGATAAAGCACTATATATGGGTTCTCGTTAAGGATCTTGACATGTTTGAAGGCGTAGAATATTTTGGGCATCTAAAGACAAAATCAACTCCTTAAATAAATAGACATGAGATGCTGGGGGTGTTCATTACTTCTAAGTGTGGGCATTACACCATTATGCTGTATTTTTCTAGTATGTATGGGTTTTAGGTTTTTTTATTGTCATAGGATCAAAACTTGGGCCTTAACCACTAACGGAAGATTTCAAACACACCCGTGAACTCCCAATGATATCCTTGGAATTTGAGTATTGATATATAAGTGACACTAAGCATGGGTCTTAGAACCTTGGATATAGTCTCTCATAGGGGAAAGACTTCCTCTTTAAGGAAAATTTGACTTTTAAATAAAACAAGAGAACATTCTGGATTCTTAAATGACAGAGAGTAATTTCTATTATTACCTGTGATCTTTTTTAACCTGTTGATAGTGTAACTCACCCTTGATGTGAAAAATATCCTATTGGCATCCATATCCAACGTTGTTGTGAACAAAAATCTAGAAATGATTTATGTTATGGTTTTTAGGTTTTGTTCATGGAATGTCTGTCCAAATACCTAGGTGTTTTCCTCCCCAGACCATGGTGTAAATGACCTTCATTGATTTCTTTTAATGCCCCTTGTTTCTCCCCTTGAACATGTTTATTCCTTGAATTTCATTTGTACGTTACAAAAAAATTCTCCTTCCCTCCCCTCTCCTCAACCCCTATCCACCCTATTTTCTCACCCACTACATCCACACTAAATCTTTTTGTCTACTTCACCCCTCAACCCTATTATCTATGACATGTGATTCCTTCCACCCTCTTTATCTCCACCCTTCCCTACCCTTTTGTTTGCCTCACAACCCTTCACTTCCCCATACTTAATGCCTATCCACTCCCCCATATGGTTTTCTTTAGAGTACCAACCATTTTAATCTATGATAACTCTCCACCTCTTCCTTTGCTCTAAATACCTCTTTATAATATTAATCTCTCCCACATTGATTTTCTACCCTATATATCATTACCATTTTACCTCCTATCATTTACTTCTTTGTTCTATGGCACCCCTAACCCACCTCATAGCCCCCTCCCCCTCTTCCTCTTGGTCTATACTTCTCACCTCGACCCTATTTATATTTAAATAACAAAAATGTCACTTGAAAATTAAAAATTTAACTTAACAATTGAAATTTTATTAATAACATAATTTAATTAAAATAAAAACATGTATATTTAAAAAAAACATAAAAAAATTCTACAATTTTCTTTATTAAAAGAAAAAGTTTGCAAATTTTTATTCCAACATTTTTATTAAAAACAAATGATGGAATGACTTACCTCGAGGGTTGGAGGCCATGGATGTTGTTATGGAGGATGTTACTTAGCTTGATCAAACTCTTGCACTGTTAATCATCGTGTACAAATGAATTGCACAGTGTGCATTGCAACCTTATATAACATTAATAAGAGCTCAATTGAGCTATGTAGCTCGATCGAGCGCTTGTGGCCATAAACAATTGGCGGCGGGAAAATTCATGTTCATGTATTTTTTTAATTTTGAATAATTTACGAAGTCTCGATCAAGGGTTTGATAAACCCTCGATCAAGCTCCATACCTAGATCAAGGATTTATCAAACCCTCGACCAAACATTTGTAAATAAATCCACCACATACTTGATTAAGTAATTAAGTCCTTGATCAAGCTCATTTTTTCTATCTACACACCCTCTACTTGCCAAAAAGTATGAAAATAAATCTAATTTACTATATTAAATATAAATAGGGCATTAAATGACTCTCTTTACATTAAACAATGAGGGCATGTTTTAAAATTTTAAAGTAGTTTGCTTTCCAAAAACTTGTTAATGTTTTCAATCTCATTCAAAGCACTACATTTGAAAAGAACATATGTTTTTATAATGCATCATTGTATAAAAATATTATCTTTTATTTTAATATTCTTTTTACTATTTTCAAAAAAAATTAAAGAAATCTATCTCTTCTATAGAATTTGATTATATTTATATTCTAACATTTTCATAATCTCACACATACATGGTCACTTATATCAAAAGTTCATAACCAAATTCAAGAATTAAAATTCATATTCTTCTTCGCTATTTAATCCATATACATTTATTAGCTAATACCATAAATGTGATTTTTAATACCATGTACATTCATTAGTTAGTACCATATACATTTATGGTATTCATGATTTTATTAGTTGTTTTTTGAAAATATTTCAAATCATATAGAATTATTTATTTTGCGTTGATCCCAATGCTTAAAATGAATATACCTTTTAATGGTAAAAGTAACTTGAATAGGATTTGAGCTTGCCATATTTGATGGGAGTAAGATACCGACGAGACGATTTTACCTGACGGCAATCGTCGCATCGGCCCTCCGGCGACCGGTTCTCCTTCCTCTCTGTTGTTGGCTACCCGTTCTCCCACTATTGCCCTTAACCCAATTCCTCACCTTTTTCGTCGTCGTTAGCCTTTTGGTCATCTCCCTCCATTTATCGCCATCACCGTCCTTGCCCATGCAGTTAATTTGCTACCCACATGCACCCCTTCTCCCTCTGGATGATTCAAACAACCATCCCGCCTCTTCTTGACGCCTTGCTCTACCTCTTCTAGACACCTCCTCTCTGCAAATCAGACGAGTACACTGTCGATTGCATTTTGAAAGTGGATTGTATATCAGTCTGAAATGAAACAATAAATCGGACGAGTACACACTGTCGATTGCATTTTGAAAGTGGATTGTGTATTAGTCTGAAATGAAATGATAAAGAGTAGAAGGGGAGACCTTACATTTGCATTTGTTGTGCAAGTTGCAACCGAAACCGAAAATGAAGACGAACATGGTTTGCATGGGCATCCTCGATTATGCACTTCTTCGTCTCTCGTCCAACCGTACCAGGTGATTTCTTTTTGCAATCCATCCACCAGGGGGTATAAATAGTGTCTGATATGTTCTTAACTTCCTGCCTGCCAATGGCAGATGCGAGCTGTTTGTTTCAGGCGGAGGCCAAACTGAAAAACTGACCTCAGGCCCAACGAAACCCTTCCTTGTGCATCTAAGATTAGCTGAATCAGAGGATCAAATGTCTCAGTGTGGTCATTTTATCAAACTAGAGGCGCTTGTAGATCAAAATCCAAATGGAACATCAGCTGTATGGTTCAAGATAGGCACCATAGAGAGGTCGGTACTACTAGTTTCGTGTTGTTAACTTACTCCGATTTAAAAGGGAACTGAATCCTCACCTCAAACGAGTAGCCCCAAAGTATTGTGCAAAAATCCAGGGTTAATCATCAAATCTACTGGAATCTTGTTTTCGATATAAGGCTTTCTGATTAAAATATATATTCTTTGGTGTAAAATTCAACTTGGTATAAAATTTTTGCAAGTTCTGAGGACACTTCATTTTGAAAATCCTAGAATGATCTGGGAGAGGGGTTATTTTACGGCACAAATTGATATATTAGACAGGCTGTAGAAGATTTTGCAACACTGTAAATCTTAAAATAACAATTGGGAAAATTGAGCACAATGTTGTCAAAGTTACCAGACGCGACTCTGAGAATGACTTGGCGAAAGCACAACAGTTTGGAAATCAAACCAAAGTTATCAGAGCTTCAGAGGGGTTTGAAGCTTTTCCTTTTGTGGCCTACATGTCCTGTTTGTGCATCGGTGGGCTCTTTTCTCAAAGTATCTATGTTTGGCTAGTGGGTATGCTAGATGGAAAACTGTCACAATGATTATAATAATATGGTATATCAGATTCATACCCACTCTATTTATATCTGTTGTTTGACATTCTGTGTTCCATGATTCCATCCCTTGGATTCGCTTGAAAGTGGAGATCCTACTAGCATACTTGCATGAGATGAAACAGACTATGGTGTCCTTGTTTCACACTATCTAAAACTTGGAATTTGATTGTTTCCCATCAATTTCAACTTTCAACAGAAATCCAGGCGGTATCCAAAATCCATGATTAGGATAATATTAGTCTCTTTTATAACAAATCATATGCATAGGCATGTAACTAACTGCTACCCATATTTCTTTGAGATATAGCATGCAACTAACTACTACCCACGAATCCTATAAAATATATCCTATGTTTGAGTGGCTAAGCATTTAGTCCTTGGCAATATGGCATTATGCAAAGCTGTTCACATCCTCCTATGAATAATATACTGTTCACAAGTGGCAAGGCATGCAATTCTTAAGCATGAAACTAAACTCTTCTCAAGGGATATGTTTTTCTCTTTCCTTCTTTCCTTCCCCATTTTTTTGTTAATTTTGAATACGTGCATGGGTCATTCCTGATATTTAGGGCCAATATTGTCATATTAGATGTCTCTTTGAATATGCAATTTTATTTTTTTGTTCTCTCTTGTCGCAACGATAACTTCAATTAGTTTTGTTCTTTTCTCACAATTGAAGACAGCTTGGGCATGTATGAAATAAAATCATCTGAATCTGTAATGTTCCCTGTGGTGGATAATAATATTGCCCTAACTTCAAATTATGGTTTTGGCCTTGTTCAACTTTGCTCTTCATGCTTTGTCTTTTCTTTTTAAAGGAAGTCAGAGACTTAGATAACTCCATGTTTACTCCTTTGGTTTCTTTTTTTAGAATGTTTTCAAGTCCATGAAAGATTTGTGTCCCAGGTTGGTCTTGCCATTGCCATTACTCTTTATGCTTTGCCTTTTCTTTTTAAAGGAAGTCAGGTAACACCATGCTTTCTCCTTTGGTTCTTGTTTGAGAATGTTCTCAAGTCCATGAAAGATTTGTGTCCTAGGTTGGTCTTCCCATTATTGGGCACATACTACTGTATTTCAATTAGTTTATTTAAATGTCATTAATCTGAACATAGATGATTGCTAGACACTTAGATGTTGAGCTGGGGTGATCATAACTGAACTCAACTACTATACATTACTAAGCTCTCCTGAACAATGTTAAAGGGGTGCAAAATTACTTTTAGCTATGGAGGGCTGCCAGACTAAACTTTATACATTGGCAATCATGTACTTTTCCTTGGATTTTGAAGCTATTACAAATTTTTAAAGAAAGGTATGTTGGCCATTGTTGTCATGTTTCAGAAACACAAGTCTTGTCTTTTTCATCAAATAAAACCAGAAGAAGAGACATTGATTATTGATAATCCTGGCTAATAGTTTGAATTTCCCCACCTTTTGTTGCATTCACTGAAGATCTTTTGTGTAGTGTACTGATCTCATTGAAATGTTATTTGCTTGATAAGATAACAGTAGGGTTGCATGAATTACCTGTTAACATTTGGAAGGACTTGGGGCACAAGTTTATGTCCCTTTTCATTATGTCAACCATGGCTATGCATCGAAATTGAAATTTTAAACAAGGTTTAATTACAATGTCCTAAATTTGTTGTGGATATGCATTATTATAATTTTGCAGAATCATACAATAAATCAACAATGTTAATGAAATGATTATAACTTAAAAAGAAATTATACAGATCCTGATTTGCTCCTGTGTTCTAAAGACCTTGTAGGGTAGTCAGGAAGCATTGAAAATTGACATGAGTGGCCCTAAATCATTTTTTTCCTTTGTGTTGATTCTTTAGGTATATGCCTCATTTTTTTGCATTGCCTACTTTTGTGTCTGTATTTTTAGTTTATGTTTGCTTTTTCTCTGTGATGTTGATTGAGTGGTGTCGAAGTTTGGTTACATGTTTGTATTCTTTGATATTTTGAGGATCTCATATGTATATTTCTTCTAGATTCTTACTCTTTGACAATATACGGTGTAGCAGTTGTTTTCCAGTTTGATTTTATACTTTATAGTTGTGACTAATGCCATGGTTATTGAAGAGCTAGTCATTTTGTCTGTCTTTTAGTCTTGATTAGTTATTGGAGAGAAAGAAAGAAAAAATGAGAGAGATTGTACTTGATATTAATGTGTTAATGCCCATACATTTAAAATCTCATATGAAAGAGACTGGCCTGGTACAGCCACCTTATTACCATTAAGACATTGCTTAAATATAACTTAATGAAATATTTAACACCTGATTTTATTGCCTTATCTCACTTGTAATAGCTCCTGCCACTAAAGCACTAAACTATATTATTATGTATGAGAAATCACTTTTTAAAGTAATTTTGAAGCTTTTATCTGCTAGAAGTTATAGAGAATGGTGGGTTTTAGCAAAGTGCTGCTGATTTAAATTGAAATGCTACCTCAATTAAGAAATTATATTTGGCTACATTCCTTGCCCTTACATTTATTATATTTTAATAACCAATATTCTCTCTCCACCTGAAGAAGGTGGATACTTGCTTAATCTGTATATTATCTAAGTTTTCATTTCTTCATTTGTAGTGTACATGCTTCAAGATCCATCGGCAGAAGCTACAGAGGTAAGAACCTTCACAGACTAAAATTTGTATAGATGGTTGCGTACCTTATTTTGGTAAATAAGCTTGAAGACTCAATGATGTTTAGTTGAAAGAAATACTTGGTGTTTAAATTGTTTGAAAGAAACCAACTTTAGGCATAGCTCACAGAGTTTGTCCTTGAAGAAATATTTATATGCTAGACTATGTTAAACAGTATATGCAACATGCTTGGAAGGTTAGGTCTCTAGAAGATATTTATGCAATGAAATTGTTATATGATGGTTTTGCTTTCTAAATTTTTTTAGAGTAGTATTCATATCAAACACATAGTCTCACATCCTACTGAAGCGGTGTATTGAAACTGAGTCACAAGTTTTAATGCGTTTTTGGTTTTGGATGACAGCTTAAACGAAATTTTATTGCCATCAAACTTGATGGTGTGCAAAGAGGATTGGTAAGTAGCTTCTGTTTTGAAGCAATGATTCTAGTTGTTACTTAGCAGTGACTCTAGCTATTAATGCCAACCATTTCATGTTGCAGATTTCAGAAATTGTCTCCTGTTTTGAACGCAAGGGTTACAAACTTGTTGCAATCGATTTGGTTGTTCCATCAAAGGAATTTGTTGAGAAACATTATTATGATCTAAAAGAAAGACCATTTTTCAATGGCCTTTGTGAATTCCTTAGTTCTGGTCCTGTTCTTGCAATGGTAAGTCCTCTCAAGTATTCTACAACCATCACTCACTATCAGCTGTTTGGTTGATGGGGTTAACATTTCAAGTTGTTTCTGTGAGAGTGAATTTTCTCTCTTTGCAAGAGTTGCCTCTGAACACTATGACTAATGGCATGGATTGTATTGTGGATAGAAATATAATTTTGTTACCATGGACTTGCATGTTTTTGGTGTTATAACTTCCTTGGATGATTTTTATTAATGAAATGACTGTTTCTCTAGGTATGGGAAGGTCAAGGAGTCATCAAGAACAGGCACAAACTGATAGGAGCAACTGACCCTCAAAATTCAGAACCTAGGATGATTCGAGGTGACCTTGCCCCGGCTGGAACTCTGCCCCAACTGGATTTATTTGTCTTGCAAAACCCATCTACTAGGTATTATACGTAAGAAGACTACGAGCTTGTTCTTTGCTCATCATTTCGATGAAAAGCTTGACCTCAACCTCAATTGTGGTATTTCTGCCTCAGCTAGAACTTTGAGAAGACATCTATTTGATGGCATAATGGAAATGCTTGAGTTTATATTTTGTCAATTTATTCTTGGTATATGGTTGATCTATTTGGTTCGTTGATTTCTTTCTTGTTTCACTTATATGGTGGTTTGAAACCTCGTTCATGGCCCATGAACCTTAGAAGCTTCAAAGCCCTTGATTTCCTCCCCTAGCATGGTCAAAGCCCTGAAACCTATCATTGGTGTATAAAATGTCCTAATGGAAATCATATCCCACTCAAAGGCCAAAGGTTTTCTCTAGAGGGATTATGTGGTGTTTTGAGTCCTGCCCCAGTTGGAACTGTGCCCCAGCTAGAACTTTGCCTCGAGTGGAACTCTGCCTCGCCTGAATCCAAATATATAAATATCTACTAGCTCAATACGTTCAATTATGCATGAAATTTATTGGAATGAACTCTTCTCTTACAGGAACCCTGCCTTGAAGGAAGTGATAAAAAATTATTGCCCAAAAATACCCTAGGAGAGGGCAGAACAGGCTGCTCTAGATCTATATTAAAAATATCTTCATGCTGCTTCATATATGCAATTCAAGCATGCTTGAATGGCTGGAAAACCTCAAGGATTTCTTCTTGGACATGTTCTTCAAATTTTGTTTCAAAGACTTTTTATCTTCAACATGGTGCTATTTTGTAAGACATCATAATGATCCCACAAGAGGTCCCTCTATGGAATTGGAACTTGAATGTTGTCCCTTATTTCTCTAGATTGTGCCTGGGTGGACTTCAAAGATGCCTTCATGACTGCCTTTATGAATATTCATAGACCCTGGAGAAATGCCCTCTGAGGTTAATTGCCACCAGCATGGAGACTTGACTGATCTCTGCCCTTTATCACTAGCTATTCACTATGCAATAATCCAGTGGCTAGGAATACCCTGAAACAACACTAGGATCTGGTAATAGGAACGTCTGCATTATACAAAAGGGTATAGTAGCATTATGAATATGCAGTTGGAAAAATTAAGAAATGCCATAATCAAATGGTTATTTCTGTTTCTCTTATCTATTATAGCCTAACGATTTTATATTTTAATGTTTTAATATTATCCAAATATCTAAATAAGGTCAGATCCATTCAGACTACTTTCTTAGGTATCCTAAGTCAGAAACAATGTTGGGATTATTAGTCTTTTATTCGAATTACAAATGATGCAATCTTGGTGTTAATATTGTTCATTTCTCCAATTATTAAAGGGTTCTAGCTCAATGGAAGAGCGCTTGCTTTACAAGCAAGAGGTTGAGGGTTCGAATCCTTCGTGCCCTAATGATATTGCAGTATTGATATTTTAAATAAATATATTTTATTATGATTTATTATGGCTATGAGGGGGGTTCTAAACTGACTTCATATGTCACTACAAGGGGGGTTCTAAACTGACTTCATATGTCCCTACAAGGGGGATTCAAAACTTACATGGCGAGGGCGATGTATCACTAGAAAGACAGAGCCTGCCTGCAAGGGAAACACGAGCAATATTTAAAAGGGTGCCATATTGTAATTTGCAAGATCTTCTAGAAAATCTTGTGGAAGCAGAGCACATAAGAGGAAGTGACAAGAAGTATGCATCGGAATCTTTAATGAGAAAGTGTAACTAGATAGTCCAAATGAATCAAGGCTTTAAAGAAAATAGTATGAAGAGCATCACTGAGCAACAATTATTGGGAAAGTGTAACCGGATGGTCCAAATGAATCAAGGCTTTAAAGAAAACAGTATGAAGAGAATCACTGAGCAACAATTAGAGAGACAGTCATGGACATGGGCTACTGGGTCAGAGTGAGAGGACTACGACCAATGGATATGGGGATGACGGTTCATATGTATTTGCTACTATGGAACCATCCATACTTGGTAGATTTGGATAATCTTACAGGCTGCAGTAACTGCAGAATGGACCAAGAGGGATTTGTTTGCAGAGAATATCAAGTGAAATAATCTTGTGCTTAAAGCGTTGGGAAAATTGATGCTCTAGTTAAGTTTGTGCAAATTCAATTTTCAAAAAAGCCCATTCATAGGTGGGAACACAGGGTTAAGAGCACTGAGGCTGGAGACACCCATATGCAAAATAAGGACATTGAAATATTGAATGGTACAACCATGTTATCCAAGATCAGGTTCAAATTAAAGAAAATTTGAGCTATGTGAAGAGGACAGTTGTTGATACAAATATCAAATATCCAACTAGACAAGGTGTTGGCTTATCATCACATTCAACGTTTGGGAGGTGGCTTCTTTGAAAACTATTTGTGCACCTAAAAGATCCAGGCAGAGGTTGTAGAGAAGAATCAATGCCCAGGAGATCTCAATCAGTCAAATGTCATCTAGAGTAGAAAATGTCCTGTCTATTTCAATTTTTTCAATCTTAAATTTTTAATTTATAGTCTATCAACAAGCCAATCAAATGGGCTTTTGGCTTATCTGATTGGTAGGTGAACTCTGTAATTAATGGTCTCAAAATATCAAACACCTGATATCTTCTTTTATATTCATTAGTT